>QLNU02015359.1:49812645-49832254 GCA_006491805.2 Dysdera silvatica | reverse complement strand
TGTTGATGTGTTTCTCTTTTTATATATATTTTTACTATTACTAAAAGAAGAAAAAATCCAATAATATTAGCTTATTTGCTGTTACTGTTTATTCATATATATATTATAATACTAGTTCAGTACTTTCACATTAAAATAAACTTCTTGGAATTAATAAAGCAATTGTATTTTTATTAACTGACAAATTAAATCACACAATGTCCACTTCGTGACATTTATTTATAAAAAAATTACCTGGGTATATGCTTACCTTTCCTCCTAAAAACATTTAGGGATAATTAATATGAACCTAGGAGATATAAAAAAAAGTGCTGAAGTCACATGGCTACAGCAGAATCAGAGAAATTTTTGTTAGAAGGCGATATAACAAAAAGTCCTGTCAAATGGTGTGTCTAGTGATTCCACATGACAGTTAGGTTTAATTTAAAAACTTAGAATTTAAAAAGTTTATGAAAAAATTTTTGCGCTTATAAAATCACCCTACTCACATACTTTCGTCAGACTATAACAAATTCTAAAATTTCTTATTCTTCCAAAAAAGGCTTTTTAAAATTCTTACAAAATTTTTTTTAAATTCTTACAAAAAACATCTACAAGCAAATACAGTTTAAAAAGTAGTCTGAATGTTCCGGTGGAATGATCCATAAACCTAATGTTCTATGTTCATGAGTTAAGAGTTTAACATTCCTTTGACGGCTCCGTTACAAATTTTTACATCATAATTGCTACTTCAATTATTAATTAACATTAACCATTAGCTGCTTGTATTTTACAGCATAAGGACAGACACGGTCACGCACACCTACAGTTTTCCACAGCATCTAAACGTCTGTTGTGTGAGGAGCCAAATCCTGGTCTATGGTGAATAGAAAAAAATAATAGCATGTATTTTACTATACTACTAGAACCAAACCTAGGTTAATGGTAATAATAGACAAATGTGTCACTGCACATTAGAGTTCATTTTTGCATTATGGTTATAATGAAAGAGGGGAAAAAATATTTTTTCAATCAAGTTCTCTTTCAGAATGAGACAAATGTTAAGTTTATAATTAGCCTGTTTTCACAGCGAGTCAGCAAATTGTGGTGGAAAAACAACACAAAGAAATATTGATAGTGGTGTCAGTTTACAAATATAGTGAAATACATCTATAATGATCAGGAGCACTAATAGCCAACACGGGTCCTCTCTATGACCCCTTCCCTGGACAGTAGTATAGATATTTTGTTTGAGAGGGAAGGGGTTGAACCCACAAATGAATAAAAAGTATGAAATAAGAACACATTTTTTTGGTACTTACTTATTACTTATTTTACAAGATCACTGATGAAAAAAGAAATTAACATTAGCTATTATTGTTTTTTTTTAATAATCGAGGCAGGCTAATGAAGAATAATAAAAAAACTGTACATTAGAAGTGTACAAAATCTTATTAATCTGGATTTAGAGAAAAAAATTTCTGGCCTGCCAACTAGCAGGAGGACTGCCCTACAGGTCCTTGCCAGTGGACCCTAGACTTCATCAGGGACCCTATCCCCCAGGCTGAAGTCCACCTCATTGGCTCTGATAATGAAAGGGGCCAGAAAAAGATATCATTATATACAAGGATGAACATGCTACATTCTATATCCGTAAGGACCATGGAAAATATAATTAATAAATTACCATTATAGACAGTATTGCTATATAGATAGACTTTACTGCATGCGGTTTTTTTAAAGCCAGATAGCAAAACTGAATTTCTTTTAATACACTTTTAATAAATAAATGTTTCTTATGGGAGAAAAAAGTATTAATTTACCAGTAGCAGCTAAGGCCGTTGATTGTCCAGGACTTAGCTTATCTGCGGGTCTCTTTAAATCGCCTAAACCAGCAATGACCAACGTCTATTTAAAATAAATAATATAATATTTACCAAAACTCAATCAGGTGACGATCACATAGTAAATTTAAAAGAGAATTTCCTTACAAAGTTCACGGTGAATAGGTTTGAACAGCAAACTTACCCATTTGAAACCAGGTGCCCAGAAGAAAACTGTTTTAGGACCTAAAAGGGCAATTAAAAAATTGTAGCATTATAGTGAAATCCATCTACAATGATACTGAAGGAAGCAGGAAAAGCTATCGCTATACTCAGTAAAATATACTACACTTTGTTATCTGCCAGGACAGGGAGAAAACATTATAGAGAGATTTCACTGAATTTTTTAATCCTGTAAAATAATATCATTTGTATTGTTCGTCTATGAAAATAAGTCAGATGGAACAGTTAGAAATAACAGGAGGTGACGTCACAAACAGGCTAGTTCATTGCAGCAGAGGAGGACTACGATTTCAGAACTTGTTTTTAGTGAACGTTTGTCGGCGCCAAAATCAAGTTCTGAAATGTGAGTCCTCCTCTGCTGTAATGGGATAGTCCGTTTGTAACGTCACCTCCCGTTATTTCTAACTGTTCCATTGGACTTCTTTTCGTGAACGAACAGTATATTTCCTTTTGTCATTCACCATTTGTCCTTTAACACTTACATTAAAAGCTTTTGAATTTAGAACACCAGTACAAATCTTGGATATGGAATATGATCTCGAGATAAAAAATATGTGATCGTATATAATTATGAGTTGGATGATGTATGATTATGATATGGATAGTGACATAGATAACATATAATCACAATATAGATAATACGTAATCATGATATAGATAATATATAATCATTAGGCTACATGTATAAAACATGATTTTGACATGGATGCTTATGATTATGGGCAATGGTTCTGATATGGATGTTGATCCTGGTATGTCTAATATGCATAATCGTGGGCAATGATTCTGGTATAGATGATGAATAATAAATGGTGAGTAATGAATGACAAATTTGTGAATGAGGAATGGTAGAATAATAAAAAGATAATACACAAATGATGGGCCATTTTACAGGATTAATAAATAGAGTGATATTTGTCTATAACATTTTTTCCAGTCTTGACAAATACTGAGTGTATCATACGTAACATCATTTATAGCGATATGCTTTCCTAGTCTCTTTAGCATCGTTATTGATAGATTTCATTGATATGGATTTCTGACCCTGATACAAATAATCTCATCTGAATCACAGTTGAATTTGAGTAAAAGCCTGTTTGTTTAACATACACTCATATGGCATATCTAATATGTTAAATTTTACATAATATCATAATTGATAATTACGACAAATTACCATCAGCCTTCTATTTCCCGAAGCCCGGTCATAACCATTTTGTAGATTGATTTTGAATCATCTTTTGTACAGCTTTGACTGAATCAATCGTTTTGTATTCATGATTATTAATTTTTGACCTTCTAGTAAATTACATTTTGATACTTTTACAAATCCAGTGACCTTTGAACATGAGTTGACCCAATTTTTGCATGTTATTAACCTTTTCAGGTTGTACACATCTCTTTGGCAGTAATAAAGTATGTGGAAAATATATGAAACTAATATAAAAATGCTACTGCCTAGTACTTATGCTTGCCAACTGAAAATTTTACATTCCGAAGGTCATATTTGTTTTCCCATATAATATATTGCAGATTTGGCGCCTCTGGAGGCGCCAAATTCGTGGAATACTTGAAATAATTTAAAGGTCACAAGGAAACTTTGAATAAAAACCCAATTTCTCACAAAATCCTAAGTAACTTGATTGGGAAATCCTGTGTTCATTCTTTTCAATATGTCTTATTGATAACATTTGGTTTTTCAATTCATTTCCGCCTATTAATTAATATTAGATGAAATTCGACCTGCTCGCTTTTACACGTGGTTTCATCCACTAATATTATTATAAATTCATAACCATATTTTTACAACAGCAATTTAACTTTTGAAATAAAATATAGAAACGTTCCAAAATAGACACTTACGTGTTAATACCAATATTATATATATTATCACAAACCTGCAGGATGTTCCCACAAGGGTCGCAATCTAGCTGGTACGTATACTTCAGCAGCAGTTACTAATTTACGATAAATAAAAGACATCGCGTAATTTTAATTGTGTAATATAAGCAAAAGTATATTTTAGACCTTTCCTCTTTTTTTCTCTTTCTCTGTGATCTACCGCAGATGTCTATGCTTCTAATCGTCCTCTAGTTTGTTTACTAATGACTTCTTTTTTTTTTTTTTTTGATACACTTTAAAAGCGTTGGTTTTACTTCCCTAACCGTAATGAACCCAAGCTGGAAGCGAGATTTGAATTTCCATAACACTTTTAGCATTAGGACCGATTTAAGCAATCTGATTGGCTAACGATGACATCACTTATAGGTTTGCTACGCAATTTTCTGGGATTACAGCGCCGCCTCCGGCAGCCACCCTTCCCAATGAAGACCTTTCACAATTCCTCCTCCTGCTACACAATTTCGGTCGCCAGTGTAACACGCATCAAAAGTAAAAGAATAGAGATGTGGTCGTTAAGAAAGATTTTGTGTATACTCGAATTTGGTTAGTTGTTTGGTTTTATGGCGCAAGAGCATCTGGGCTATACTGCGCCAAACACGGTAAAAATCAAGACTGTAGTAAATGTGTGTATGTAATTGAAAATTATTTCCGAGTTGTTTTGTATTTATGGAAAATGCATATTCGGCAATTTTCACGATGACCGCAATTCCCCAAAAAAACATTAAAAAAAACAAACAACTGGGTTGAGTTTTTCATGTAAAAACCCGGGTATTTGCCAACCCTGTTTGCCCTGCATCCAAGTTAAGTCTATATGAATCCATTATTTAATAACTCATTAAATGATTTGAATAGTTAGAAAATACATTACTTTTAAAAACGTTTGCTCAATTACATTTCTTATATTGGAGCACCTGCAGGAAGCTTCAGGCTTTGACAATGACATCACGTCTTTTGTAATTGTTAACCGTTCTTTTGGCTCACATACAATCCTAATTTCGCCAAAAAAAATAACGCCAATTCTTTTTAACAAAAATTATTTCTATCTTGAAACCCGGCCATAGTCACTTGCTCAGCTGATCAGATTGCTTAAATCGCTACTAATGCTAAAAGCGTTATGGAACTTCAAATTTCGCAAGCTGGAACACTAGACGCTGGCGGAAGATAAATATGCCCGCCGCTGAGGAGCCAAAACGACAGACCGATCCTTCTGTGCATGTGCGTGGACTCCAATGCAAGCATGTCGCCTCATCGGTACTAGAGTAATGACGAAACACGCTATAAAATAGCTAAATGTTCTTGCATCTAGCTAGATTTTCTGTCGCTGTTATGGTTCCCTCTCGGTATCCCCGCTAATATAGTATTTTGATTATGAATTAGCATTTGTTTTAAATAAATCAGTACTTACCTGAATCGCAGCAACCGAACAGGGGCAGACCACCCGCTCGTCTCTTCGTGACTCGTGCCGTTTCGATCACATTCGATGTGCGCTGTCTGAATCAGTAACTGTTGAATCAACATTGGCGTACGCAGGGGGTGTTGATAGGGGTTGTAACCCCCATTGCAATGAAATTTTGTATATTTAACATAGAAATATGTGAGTTGTAGCTTCATAGCCCCCCTCCCTCCCATTGAGCTCATAACCCCCCTTTATGAACTTTCTGCACACGCTTATGTGAATCAATATATGTTTATAAGTATAAATTATAGTTTTCCCCTTGCCCAGGGATTTATACACTCCTTATTGTTATGTAAACACACACAAAATATAATCCCCCCCCCACATCCTTTTTGTCAACATACGTGAAATCCACGTGCCTGCGCATAAATAGCTATTTTCTCCTGTTTTTCTAGCCAAGTAAATGGAAACAGTGATATGAATCTCCTCCCCACCCACGCACATGCGCAGAAGGATCGGTCTGTCGTTCTGGCTCCTCAGCAGCGGGCGTGTCCATCTCCCGCCAGCCGCTACTAGCTGGGTAAGTAATGGATAGAATCTGCAATGTTATCTGATCTCCGGAGGGCACCCTTCACAATGAAACCCTTGCACAATCCCCGCCCCTACAATGTTATGCTAAGATCCTCTTAACTCCATAGCAGCTAGATACAAAGATTTACATTGAAATAAATAAATACTCCATGCTCTGAATGGTTTCTACTCAACTTTTGTTGGTATCGTTTCAATCCGCCGCATGCTGTGTCGCGTCAATTCGTCGCAAGCATTGATCAAGTCATATTTATGTTATTATTTGCAATCTATTTATTTATTGGGGTTTCTTTGCTTGTATATACAGTAGGACCCCAGTAATCTGATAATATATTTATTTATTTGTGGTATCTTTGCCTGTAAATATAGTAGAACTAAGGGTGGACTGGGCTTCCGAGCCGGTGCGCCGTCATGTGCGCTGGGACTCGCGCCTTTCTGATAATCCAAAGTATGTGCCCTTTAAGAGGACCCAGACCGCCCCTGAGTAGGATCCCGGTAATTTCAACTTCGCTCAACCGAAATGTCCTTCGACACTATTTTTTGAAATTTTTTTTAAGTGGAAACTGTTTAACGCTTTACTTGTAAATACAGTAGAACCTCGATAGTCCGAAATATCCTGTAATACTATTTTTTGTAATTATTTTTTTAAATGGACACGCGTTCAACGTTTTACTTGTAAATACAGTAGAACCCCAGAATCCGAATTTTGCTTATCTGAAATGTCCTGCAAAACTATTTTTTAATTATTTTTTGAAGTCGACACTTGTTCAACATTTTATTTGTAAATGCAGTTGAACTTCGGTAATCCGATCTTTACTTAACCAAAATGACATATGCCATCGGATGATCGGGTTTCTACTGTATAAACAAGTAAAACGTTGAATGAACGAGTGTCCTCTTAAAAAAATAATTTCAAAAAAATAGTATTGCAGGACATTTCGGTTAAGCGAAATTCGGACTATAAATAAATATATTGTCGGATTACTGGGGGTTTACTGTATTTACAAGCAAAGGAGCCCCCAATGGATAAATGTATTGCAAATTATAACATAGTAAGTATGACGCGACGAATTGTGCTTGCGATGAATTGTTCCACCACTAATTGTGTGCGACGAATTGACGCGGAACAGCCTCGTGCCAAAGAACATAGATCATTATATCTATAGTCTTTGCTCATACCATACTCCCTCTCTGACCCCTCAACCTTCCAGACGTTTTTACTGGAGTACCTTGAAAGATATGGTGAACGAAGAGTTTCTTTGAACATCTACTAGTGCTGCAATTGATGATCTGCCTCTCCCCACATTCCAGATTTTTACAAATGGTTCTTTTGGTGTGAACCTCAGAAAAGGCGGGCGCCTCTTTTGCTATACCTAAACTGGGCCTCATCATTTGCTCCCATCTCTCTTTCTGCAACTCCCCTACCGAAGCTGAACTAGTTGGTATTTGGGAGGCCATCGATCAGGGACGCCGACAGCCAACACGGGCCCCATAAGCTCACTTCGACAGGCCCAATGACCCCTTCCCTATGCGGTGGCATAGATATTTTTTCAGGGCTGGGCCTCCCCACAGCATAGGTCCTTACCAGCGCGGGCCCCTAGACTTCATCCTCCTGGGTCCCGAGCTGCAGCCCCTACTGCCCCCCCGCCTTTCGATTCTGCCAATAACTAGGTGTTTCACAACGTTAAAGAGGCTATAACGATATTCAGTAACCTTAAACTGCTCTTCACAATATCTTTCTCATCAGACGTGGGTAAGAGGCGCCTTTGTGCAACTCGATTTCTAGCGCCTTCACAGGCACTTGCCATCAGGGTGGGCAGGAAGCCTGTTCCCCAGTCTCGAAAGGGAGGAACGAAGGTATATTTCGGCCCCACTATCGAGGAATACTATTAAAATTTTAACTTCAAAAATAACATTAAACATTGCCACGTGGTGGTCGCAAGCGTGGTGCTCTGCGAAATCAGTAAGATTGTAAATCATTGAAATGGTTCTTGTTTTTAATTCATTTTATTAAGTGATTAACAGCTAATCAATAATTATTTCACCCAATTAATTATTATTTAATCGAATTAATAATTATTTTATCTAATTAATTTTTACAATAACAGTGTGGAATTTGTGGCAATAGATGGCGCCATAAGTTTCACCTCGTGATATGCTATGGTATAAATTATACGATATGGATATTATAAACGGAATAGAAATTGGATTGAAGAGATATAAATATACACTGACACACGACAACAGGTAAAAGAAAACCTTCGCTCAGCACAGGCTACTCAAGCTTCTTTGGCTCCCCAACCCCCGCCTTAATTTACGGGAACAAGTTTTTCCACTACAGCGTGTTGCTTAGCGCGCCCTACAGTAACAGATTCAGATACTATATTCCAATTGTTTGGGATATTGTTTTGGGACTATTGTCCAATTATCGTTATTGTTGTTTGGGACTATTGTCCAATTATTATTATTGTTGTTTGGGACTATTATCCAATTGTTTCCAATATATTGGAATATTGTATCCGAATCTGTTACTGGAGGGCCCGCTAAACAGCACGCTGTTGTTGAAAAACTTGTTTCTGTAAAATAAGGCGGGGGTGGCGGAGACACAGAAGTTTGAATAGTTTGTGCTGAGTGACAAAGCTACAACTCATATATTTCTATGTTAAATATACAAAATTTCATTGCAATGGGGTCCATTAACACCCCCTGCATACGCCAGTGGGTGCACAAGTAACTAACAAAATAGAAAGTAAACCTCTATATTAGAAAGGTGTAAAATGTAAGTATGGCAATTATATTTAAGCATGCAAGCTAAAAAAAATGCAACTTTTCAAAATAATTGAATATTTATTTGTAACAAACAAAATAATGCAAACCAGATGCAAGACAATAATAATAATATAATGCAACAATAATAATACAACAATAACAACGATAATAATGCAACAATATGACAGAATATGACAACAATATATAATGTGACAATAACAACAATATATAATATGACAATAACAATAACAACAATATATAATATGACAATAACAACGATATATAATATGACAATAACAACGATATATAATATGACAATAACAACAATAATAATGCAACAATAACAACGACAATAATAATAATATGACCAACCAGATGCAGAATACATTGAGAAAATTATTCCATAGGTCACTGTTCTTGAAAAATAAACATAAGTATCCATTCCACCAAATCTTTCAATTTTAATTTATTATTTGTACAAAATTTCGCTACGTAACCATTGCATCCCATCCTCCCCATCAATTATTTCCTTCCAATTCAACCACTGTTTCAATCGCTACCACTTTCTAAAGAAAAACTGCCATCATCTGAATCACTACTTGACATGTTCAGTTGTACCATATACGGGTCTAGATCTGGGTCCATATGGCCTTATGTTATGCCTACGTATTCGTTGGCCAGCTTTTCACCACCGATATATATATAGAGTTTTCTGGATTAAAGGTTTCCAGGGTAGCTTTGCTAAGAGATAACTGCATTAAGTTTGAAAGCATTGCTTGCTTTAGTTTAGATCTTCAGTCTGATTTTATCCTTCCCATTAAGGAAAAACCTCGATCACACTATGCTGTATTTATAGGTATAACAAATCCGATTTCTATTAAACTTGGCTACCATGTTTGGCGCAGTATAGCCCAGATGCTCTTGCACCATAAAAAAGCCAAACAAACAAATTAAACTTAGAATACCCTTGTAATTCCTTTCATCGCTAGTCGTAAAGTTTTTTCACACATCGCTGTATTTTTGACACTTTATCTTGTGTTCTAAAGTGTCTTTAACATGAAGTTTTAGAATTTCTCATTGAAGCAAAGCTTCAGTTTTCGATAAACCCTTTTCCTTAAGTATGTTACTAAAATGGAACCAGAGGAGCTTGATTTCTTCTTGTCCGTACTCCACCAGCTCAGTTTTGCCTTCAACTGGCCAATTGCTTGGCTCAAACACTTTGAAATCTGATAAAACTGGGTCATCAATAAAGTTTTTATAGTCATTTTATAGTCATTTCTAATGAAATTTCGATATAATTCAACTATATGTGTTGCTTCTTTTATTACTTCAGCTTTTATGATGGAGAAGCTTGCATCATACTGAAAGGAACAGATTTTTCTTGTCTGTAATTTAATTTTTGACAAATTTATACCCTTGTACATTATGTTTTCACCTGAAATGCTCAAGTCCTCAATGTTATCTAAATCTGCAAATTTTTCGAGAGCATTTTCAATTTTTTAAATGTAAGTAGAATGGCTTGCATTTTTGATCTTGCACAGGTCAAGTTTGTACAATTGCTTTGGAGAATTTTACTGAAACTGGAGATAAGTTTATAAGTATCAAAAAAAATCTGCAGAAACAACACAAATTCTAATGGTTTCATATTTTTAATGTTATTTGCAGCATTTGAACTTGTAGTTTTTAGACTTTGATTGGGAAAGTGATTCTAAATGAATAATATAAGTTCCATAACATTTCTGAACAATAATAGCAGCACCCTCGTGATGAGCTATCCACCGAATTCCACCAATTTTTATAAGTTTTAGTATTTGTATGTTCAGTGCTTCTCACACAGTTTGTAATTCTGGCCAATTTTTTGCAGAATATTCATAAATTACATACAAATCGTTTAAAGATTCTGCAAGTTTCAAGTAACAAACTGTTTTTTCAATAATATCTTTAACAGCTAATTCTAATCTGTGAGCACAACAATGAATGCCTAAAAGATAAGGTCGAACATCCCTTTTCAATTTTTGGAAAGCTTCGTTCTTTTCTCCGAAATTGGTTGATATACCATCAAGAGCACAAGCCACAAATTTACTTTTGGCATCTTCCTGACTTAACCCTAAACAGTTCAATATTGTATCTGAAATAGCATGTTCGATGCTATTAGCATCAGATTTTTTTAAGGGTTGTAAAGTTACAAACTTTGTACCAAATTTTCCATTTTCAAGGAAGTTTATGTATATAATTTTCTCTTCACAAGTACTGCGATCTGTACAACCATCAGCCATTATTGCAAAAAATTGCTCTTTTCTAAAGATGTTCTCATTTCTTCCTTTATTTCTTCAGCGATAAAGGAAATAAAAGTACTAGCTTGCTTGTCATTGTTGTACGTTTTAGTGATGTCAACACCTACACTTTTTAACAGTCTTATTTCATCACAAAATGCAGAAAATGGCATTTCTTGTTTCCCAATGTAAAATGCAATCTTAAAAAGTTGATGCAGTTGTTTGATTTCTTTGGCTTCCAGCTTCAAAACAGTCTTCTGTAAAGGCCTAAGTTTTTTTTTCTTTGATGCAGCAAATGCATTTTGGTGGGCATTGCTTTTCTCGTGCAGCCCCTACAGTTGTAAAAAATCTAGGCATTTTGGACACAATGAAAACTTTGATGGGAAGAAACCAAGATAAGTAGAATAAAAAAGGTAGTCCCGTCCTCATCTTTCTTCCGATTGGTCGATTGTGTCGAATCGACCAATAGGAAGAAAGGTGCGGACGGGACTACCTCCTTTATTCTAGCTATCTTGGTTTCTATATTCAAAGTTTCCAATGTGCCCAAAATTCCCGGGTTTTTTACAACTCTAGCTGCCCCACCATTTGTTTTCTTAGTGTACGACAACCACCATCCCCAAAGGTGTTAAAACGTAGCCCTTTGTCATACAATTGACAAATGCTACAAAATATTGTTTCAGTTTTGTAGGGGAGCCACTCTCTTCCAGTTTTCCATGCTTCTTGGAAACGGTACATATTTTTTAGACGGACTCTCCTCTACAAACGACGATACTGGCACTCGAACTAGCTTCCTTTTCAAAACAGATGGCTCCTGGCAATTGTGAACTGTTCATTTCAAAATTCCCTTCGCTGTTTGAAGTGTCCTTTGACCATGCGGCGTCCACGTGCGCGGCGTCTACGTGCGTGACATCCACCTGCTTGACCACTTGCACGGCGTCAACATTCACTGCGGCGTCAGCATTTACTGGGGCTTCAACATTTACTTTTACTATTTTGGCTGCCACTGATGAAGTACTATTGAAATAGTTGCTGATGTTTACAGATTTCAGTATCGGATATTTTCGCTTGAGCATCATTTATTGTATAACACAAGTTTTGGTAGAACTATTCAACTATTCGTGATCAAACAGTACTGCTTTGTAAATGCGTTTAGTCAAAACTGATCAGACCTGTTTACAGCAGATTAGAGGACAAGCGTCTGGTGACAGGACGGTCCTGTCGCCAGACGCGTATCATTAGAGGGGAGATTTTGTTTTTAGATGTAGGGAAAGAGGGTAACTGAGGTTGAAAGGTTGAAGTTCATTGTTAACTCCGCGCCAAACGCCATTATAGGAGAAACCAGAGATCCTATCTATTTGATGGAGTGTCAGTTACTGGAAACAGGGAACAAAATTCTTAAAACGCTACTTTTTTTAAAGGTAATAGTAATGAAGTTAACATATATAGTTTTGAATAGTTAGGTGCACTGTGTGCACACAAATTAAAAATTTACGTGCACGGATAAAATTTCAGGTGCATGGTGCATCCGTTAATTTCGAACCATGACACACACACACACACACATATATATATATATATAGTAAAACCTCCTAACGTGCTATCCTATAACTTGATAAATCCCTACAAAGAATAATTTTCTCAATTGAAGTAATATTGTTGTGAAGTTTTACTTTCTCTATATGTTGTGTGTGTCTTCAATATTCTATTCTCGTATTGTGTGTGTGTGTGTGTATATATGTATTTTCTCAAATATTCCTTTTTCATCAACTATAAAACAAAGTTGATCAGTACTTACCACCACTAGTAACATTTTTGACACTGGTCGGAACATGTCCATATCCAAAGGGTGGATCTTAGGGATCAGTCCCCCCAGCCTCCAAAAAAAAAAAAAAAAAAAAACTTAAAATTTTAATGGGACTTGGCTACGGCTCTACATGTTATGATTGTATCGATACATGCTCAAAAAATTTTGAATCCTCCGAAATTAAATCTTGGCTACGATCTTGTGTCGCAATATACAAAATATAAAAAGAGGTAAAACATACCATCTGTAAAAATATCCGCAAGGTTTTGAAAATTTTTAGTTTTTTAGAATTTTTTAAAAGTCGAATTTTTAAATTGCTTAAGTGTAACTTCGCAAGGAACTGCAATATTTGTTATTATTATTATTATTATTATTATTATATTTATTTCGCTAACATATCCACTGTCAAAATAGGTAAATTTATATCCCAAGCTATTGTTGATATAATTTTCCCAGTCTTCAAACATACGGATTATTTTCAACTTTTTTTTTATGTAATTGCAGACTTTGGTTTCTTAGATTCATTGCCAGTGAATGCGGTTTTCCGTTTCGAATCCATTTTAAGAGTAACTAGACAATGAACACTAACTAGACAATGAACACTAACGGTGATAAACAACTAACCGTGCTAGACATGACTACTCCCAATGACGTGGTGCAACCCCTGGCAAAAAGTATCCGATCGCTACATTAAACCGCACAATAGCTGGAATGTAATAGAAATTCTTGTGCGTGAATAATCAAATGTAATTTTTCTTATACGTCATCAAAATGTTTGATGAGAGTTGAATATTATAAATGAGAAATCAATTCTTTTGTGTAAATAATTCAATCCAAATAAGAAAACAGCAATAAAGTTTGCTGGAAAAAAGTATCCGTTCTCAGAGTAAGTTGGAAAAAGTTGTACGATCACAGAGGTTCAAGTGCGTAAATTTGAGATTTATGCAAATTTAGAAATACGTGTATGCAGAAGATATAAGAGAGTACATAAAACATGTATTAAACTTCACACCACACCGGTTTCGACGCTTGTTCATGCAGTGCAGGTCTGACGCGACCATTTATGCGAACTTGACGGATGGCTAGGGCGGCACCCTGAGAAATTTATATATTTTTTTAAGGCACTTAACACTATACGATGATTGAGATAAACTTGACAATTAATGAATGGAACTGAATGGATTATTTTCGATCGAATGCCTTCACAAATATTTATCTTTCTTTATACATGTTTCTCTTTCCCATTTTTTTTCCGTACCTTCAAATTCTTGCTTTTGCGCATTAACGAATTTTCCTATAACCAATTTGCGTAAATCTGAATAACATTTTTCCACTATCGCTACATCTCTCAGTGGTGCACGCAGTTCCGCTGCTGCAGTAGAGGCTTGGAGGATGCTCTTTTCTTTTTGGTATCTTTGTGCAATATTACAAGCATTGACAATTACAATTTTCTCCTTCAACAGTAAAATCCCAGACTATTTTTTTTTGATCATTTACTTGTGTGTTATAAGATAAGCTGAGATTACCATACTTCGTTATAAACGGAACTATAGCCAGAGGGTGGGGTGTGCTCTATTTTTTCACCTTTCAATTGTAACAAGATGCATTACGGTGCCAATTTTTTAGAGGGTCGCACACGTCGTTCGCCTCGGGCAGCAAATTTGCTTACGCCAACCCTGATGCAGTGTGAAAAACGGCTTTCAAGAAAAAGCTTTCGACAGATTTAGAAACAAGAATTATTCACCTTCTGCTAAACGGATTATTTTCAAGACAGGTCGCAAAATTAGCTAATTGTGCTCAAAGTACTGTATGTATGCTATGAAAAACGAATTTCGTGACTCATAGCGTAAGGAGCTTGCATCGTTGCCATCGCCCGCCATCTACTTCCTAGGGGGGATTTACCATTTTGCCGCCCCTTCCTACCCGTCCCCCCCAAATCAGTGGTAGGAATATAAAAATTGTTACCATTTGTTTAATATATGCCAAAAACTTTTGTATTGACAATAAATATGTTGAAAAACAAACTCATAAATTGAAACGTAAACATTAAACAATATTAACTTATCTTGAATCTATCTCTTCTTGGTATATAATAAATCAAATTCAATTTTATTGAAATAAATTTTAATTTTAGCAAAAAATCGAACGCTGGTATTTAAATGGAAAGCATGACGTCTGGCTTTCTTCTAAACATCTGATTATATCATCGTATGGTATTGATTTTGTTATATCAGACTCAATACACAAAATTTTGTCGCTCTAATCTATAGCCTAGTATAGTCCATTGGGAAATATGTAACTGTTTACCTCACCAAGAGAGGACAGAAAACTTCATGATCTTTCTGAAGAGAAACGTCGCTCCATTACCAAACAGCTAAATTGCGAATTGTTTAGATACAGCACAGAAGTAAGTAACCGCACAGTAAGAAATCGACTGAATTCAAAAGGGTTTCACTTTGTAAAGCAAAAACAAAACCTTATTGAACAGTTAAGAACAAAAAGTTTCGTTTAAAATGGTGTAAAGATCGTGTAAAATGGGAAATTCGTGAATGAGCAAACGTTGTATTTAGTGATAAATCACATATTTGTTTAGGGACAGGTGATGATAACGGTGCATTTATCTGGAGAAGAGCAAATGAAATATTCATCGAAGAACGTATAAACTAGAGCCCCTAGAATTATATGCCAACGCATCAACCGCCATTTTCTGGTCTACTTCCGGTTTCATAACACAACGTTTATTATTGGAAAATTAATAATCCATTTTCTTCTCACAGAATCTGTTGCGAATCAACACATTCTATATTTATTCCTCGAATAATTAGAACAATTCTCAGCGGAACACCCACCCATTTCACCGTATTTTATTAAAAATAACACGTTTGTAAATCACTCAACTTTAACACAGCAGTGAAGAGGATCACGTGATACAATGGCAGAAAATGGCGGCCATGCGCTAGCTCACTTTTCTAGAAGCCTTAGTTACACTTCTAGGTGTAGCCAGAAAGTTCGTAAGGAAGGCGGGTTAGGCTCAACAAGGAGGGGGTTACAGAGCTACAACTCATATATTCCTATGTTAAATATACAAAATTTCATTGCAATGGGGGGTTACAACCCCCAAATCCCACTCCCTGGCTACGCCTATATTTACACTAAAGCAAAATTTTCTGTGTTATTTACCTAATGAGGTTGCATGACGATCTATGGAGTTGGGAAACTATGCATAATCCTGACACCTGTATAAATTCCGGAACTTATGTTGCCATTTTGGAACATTTCTTGCTTCCCGGCATAGAAGAATGATTTGGCGATTTCAATGATTTCATTTTCCAAGATGGCAATGTATCGTGCCACCATAGCAGACGAGTAAAAAGCTATCTTCGAGACAATGAACGCAATCCAATCACTGATGATTTTAAGTTTCGTTCCTGAGGATTAAACAAGGCACAGCTGATTATGTGGAGCTGTGTGTTTGCTTGTGAACTGAAGTGTGGTAAACTATCAGATAAACATGCCGATAATGTGCAACAACAACATGAAAGAAGGAAGAAAACAAACAAACAAACAAACAAAGAAAATGGTATCTTGATCCCAAGTATAAAACAACAGTAGACTCACGACACATAAACACAAGTAACGAAACAAATTAATACATGAAAACCAACACACAGTAACAAATGCACGCAAGCATATACCGGTTTTCGTGAATGAATTGAAATTTGTAAAATTTCACAGTTGAGTTGATGATGTCAAAAGTATAAATTTTGAATTTAGTTTCGAAGGGTAGGAAACTTCTTTTGTTTGAGTTTTTTTCTTTATAATTGTATAAACAAAAATATTTCTTGCATAACGTGTTTCTACAGCTGATTAAAAAGATACCCTCCTTTAAAGTAAAAAAACGTCTGAAGCAACATGAATAAACATTTGCAATTCAAATTCACTTTTAGGAATTGTTGATATATCAGTTGTTTATATCCCAGAGATACAGTGTAGGCTATATGTATTAAGATTGGCTTTTTTTCTTCTTAGCATTGTAATCACAATCTTGTTCACGGAAATTATATGGTTTTTTTTTTGTCATTTCAATTAATGCAAGCTACATATGTCGATAACAGATCGGCTAAATTCTCTCTCTCTCTCCTTCTTCCCTCCGCCTCTCTTTCTTGCTTTTCTTTTTCTTTTTACGGACTTTACAGAATTAACAGTAATGTCATTACTTCCGGATGGCTTGCTTTAATACTCCTTTATTATTTGCAAGCTTACATATCATTTTAAACGATCAATGAGACTGACAAGTAATAAAGGAGTGATGAACCAAGACCTTGAGAGGTAATGGCGTTACAAGTAATGCCATTATTTTTAATCGTGTAAGGTTTTCTCAAGATAATCTCTTAAAATGTCGCACAATTCTTAGACGATGTTTCTTTGTCAATTTACGGGCAACGACTAGGCGTGGCATCCAATATTGGATTTATGTATAATCAACAGGGCCTAAGGCCCTTGCGATTTTGGGGGCCTTGTGTTAGTTAAATTTAAGCGTTATTTTAATCTTCATTTTAAATCTTATATAATCAGGTTTGTAGCTAGACGTTTGTTACAGGGGCCCCTCACAAAGCTATAGGGACTCAAAATTCATTAATGTTTTGATGTATTTTATTACTATATATAATAACTGCGAAAAATTAATTTTGAGATGTTTAAGAAATTGAGAAATGTTATAATGGAATCAGTTGTTCTACACGAGAAAAGATTTATGGATAAAAATTTAACTAATGTCTATAATAAAAATAAACTGGAGAGAAATATATAAACACATTTTTAGGCAGAGGGAATAATAAAAAAATGGAGACTATGTAGTTAGTAGATAATAACAGAAAAATAAAGTAAAATGGCGAGATGGCAAACTACTTTAATAATAAATTTTTTGTTGAAATTGCAGAGAAATATATAGAACTTACATAAACACATGTACAACCAAACTACATGGGTAGAAAAGTCCTGGGACTAGCAATGAAAAAAAACATTTTTTTGTCAAAATCAAATTTATTCTTCAATATAGTTCCCTCCAAGAGCAATACGCTTATTCCAACGGTCCTCTAACATTCGAATACCTTTCATATAGTACGATTTGTCAAGGGCTTCAAAATATGCAGCAGTTTCACATTTGACATCTCCATTTGACCCAAATCTCTTCCCCTGGAGCCACCTCTTCAAGTCAGTAAGCAAATAATAGTTACTGGGGGCCAGATCTGGAGAATATAGGAGATGGTGGATCAATTCGAATTTCAATTCATTCAATTTTGCCATCGCTTTCATAGATGTGTGTGAGCCGGGCTATTGTCTTGGTGAACCAGTACTTTTTTCTTTGCCATATGCAGCCTTTTTTTCTTGATTTTGTTGTTCAAACAATTTAAGGCGTTAGTACAGATACCGTTCCATTTCGTTTTTAGTGGGAAGTGTTTCCAGCCCAGATGGCAACTTTGTCCTGGCTTGCCGCCATGTTGCTTACGTCACATTACAGGCTCCGCCCCTTTCCCCTCCTCCTAGTCTTCAAATCTCCCCTCTCCCCTCTTCTAAGTCTGTGGGAAGCCACCAACTGGGTCCTTCACCACGGTAGCTCCGATGTTACCGTGTTCTGTGACTCTCAGGCTGCATTGCTTGGCCTCCAGGCCGATCCCGCTGTTTGGCCGGTCAGCCCCATTGTCCAGGACATTGTGGTCGCGGCCGCCAGATGCGCGGATGAGGGGGAGGCCTGTGACGTACTGTTGGGTTCCAGGCCATACCGGCATTCGGGGTAACGAAATTGCGGACACTTGGGCGCGTCGAGCCCTAGAGGACGTAAACGGTTCCTGCAGTAACAGA
Source organism: Dysdera silvatica (assembly GCA_006491805.2). NCBI lineage: Eukaryota > Metazoa > Arthropoda > Arachnida > Araneae > Dysderidae > Dysdera > Dysdera silvatica. The sequence goes on along the minus strand of QLNU02015359.1, from coordinate 49,813,615 downwards.
CCCTCCCCGCACAACCCCTCCCTTTCCTGCCGTATCAGGAGTCTGAAGGACACCTATCGAAGTGACATGGTGAACCTCTTGATAAGAGACATTACGGGGCACTTCCGATCAAAGTTCGAGGTGCGAAAGTCGTCGTACTTTCTCCCCGATGGTCTCCCTAGGGGGGCACAGTCCAGACTGCATCTTTTCAGGCTTAGTTGTGCATTCACCAACCAGTACCTCTACCGCATTAGACAACTGCTATCGCCCATGTGTCTCCAGTGTCAGGAAGGTGTTGACGAAATCCTGGAACACATTCTCTTGCGGTGTCCGGCCTACCACTACCTCAGGGAGGAGCTCCTTCTCGCCCGCCGCCGTTTAGGCCTCGCCTCGCCACCAGGTCTGTCCGACCTCCTGGATCCCACCGGATCCCCCCGCCTTCGCGCTGCCTCCGTGGCTGTGCTAAACACCTTCCTTTCCTGGCTGGGCCGGTTCCTGTAGGTTCCTCGGCTGGCCCAAGGGGGTGACTCCGGTCCTGTCGATTGGGCCACGGCCGTTCCCCGTGGCGGCCCCCCGGCAGCTGGTTTCGGTGTAGGTTGAATGACGACTTAACGTGAACGTGCATATTTGAATGCCGTGTTGATCGACAATCCATCCCCCCTCAGCCGCCTCGGCGACTGATTGCGCTGTTCAAGCGTCCTGTCTGGGATCACAGCGCCGCCACCTTCGGCGGCCACCATTCCCACCCACCCCCTGCAAAATACACTACTCTCCTCTTCTAACGTCACTCCTACCTCTAACCTCTCTCTGCTTGCCCCTACCTCTAACCTTTTCATGTTCTTTCTCCTCCCCCTTCCCCTTTTCACCTCCCAACCCTTGTTTTCTTGGCAGTCTATTCCTACTCCCCCACTACACTTCTAATCCTTTTCTCATATTCCCTTTCCACTCCCAGCCTCCACCCCCTTCGTCTCTTAACCTTTCCCCCCTGTTG
>QLNU02015359.1:49764043-49781195 GCA_006491805.2 Dysdera silvatica | reverse complement strand
AAATTAATAGACTCACAAATAAAAAAAATGAAACACAGAAATTATTAAAGCAGTAAACTAATTTTAAGAATAGAAATGCTACAAAATTAAGCATTTTCATTCACACTATACTATCAATACTTGTTATGACCACTTTTGTCTTTGATGAATGCCAAAATTCTTTTCATTATCGAGCTGATATGCTTCTCAATCAGGACAAGTATTTGCGGGTCATTATTACCAAATATTTACGAAGCGTACAATTAACTGCATTTGGTTTTTAGCGACTGTTTCATGTACCTTGGTATTAAGAGCATTCCAGATGTCTTCAATTGGGTTTACATCTGGAATATTTCCTTGCAATGAGAGTGTTTCCAGATCCTTTTTTTTTCGGTGAAGTATCTTCTGTCACTACTGTCGGTATGGCATGGAAGATCATCCTGCATGAAGTCACTGTTACCATCTGGATACCATTTGTCTAACTGAAGAATGATGTGGTTTTCCATGGTTTCCAAATATTGATCTTTCCTCATAGTATTTCTTAAAACGTGGAATTGATCAGTACATTTCACAGACGGCATACTCCACCCCATGACCTTATGGTGAAGCTTAACTATTTGCATCACATATTTTGGAAGAAATTCTTCCTTTGGCTGCGGACTAATTGAGCCCTGTCATCGAGTATTTTAAATATTGACTTACATAAGAAGCAAACCTGGAAAACAATTACCTAATCGAATATTTTTTTCTGAAATTATGAGTGCTAAAAATCACTTTTTTTATTAACTTGCATGATAAATTCGGTAAAAAAAATGTATGTTATATTTCGAAGTGTTCATTATGTTGATAAATGTTTTAATTTTGCAAACCCATTTTAATTAAAAATGAATTACAATGTCCTAGTAAGTAAAAAAATAAAGCTTACCCTCTTCCAATCATCAACTGTTAAGTTCTTGAACACTTGGTGGACCACTTCAGTCGCATCCTTCTTATTGCCTCAGTCAGTCTGGGCTTCTTCGTCGGATGATACGCCTTCCAGCCAGTATCGAGAAGTCTTCTGCGGATTGTCCCCATGCTCGCAACAACACCTTGTTTCCCTAGTACCATTTTCAAATGTCGTAAAGAACTTTTTCTGTTTATTTTTGTCAAGTTCAGAAGTTTTCGGTCATCACGAGGTGAAGAAATACGTTTTTTTCCACAATGTCCGGCTCTGTTTCATGTATTCTGTTTGAACTTTATATATTTTTTTAAATTTTTGATACTGTTTTTAAAGACACGGAAAGCTTGTTTGAAATTTCAGCTTGGGACACGTTAGAATTGTACAATAAAACACAAATTTGCCCACGTCTTCCTGGATAAATGTCTCTTTTAAAACTAATGGCAATCGCTGCTTTTTAAAAAAATATTTGACACTGTAATTTGTAAACCTAAAAATAAATTTGCTATAAATTTCTGTTGTTAACGTAACAGAATTAGAGAACACAATTAAAATTAATCAGAATTAATATTATGTCTTTTGTAATAACCAAAAACACACCAAGCAATCAGAACATAGGAATTGTTGGGAATTTGCAAGTATTAGTGTTAACATCTATATTTGGAAAAATAGAAAAAACAAGATTATGAAAAACATGACTATACTTAAGCAAACATTCAGTTTAGTCCTATAAAATGTTAATTACAGCCCTAGGAAACAGCCTTAAAAACAGAGAAATGTGTTTCTTTTTAAAATGAGTCCAATAATTTGGCCAATACTGTATATTTGTTATTTTATTATAAATTTTATAGTATACTACTAAAAACGTGTACAACTCACAAACAAGTATTTGAAGTCTTAGGCCTTTGAAACAGCAAATACGAGTTCGGCTCATCGCACATTCTCTCCAATTATGTTTTCACTCAAATTAATGGCACGTGAATCAGATATTCAGCCGTGTCCAAAACCCTTTTTTTTTCACAACTTCTCAAGACCACGAGGAATATTTGCAAATCCAATGCACAAGTGACGCTAGAACACTTAAGTTACGAAAGAAAACGTGTATATCGAGCAGTGAAACCTGTTTAATGCGAAAGATAGTTATGCATTGTTTAAGAAATAAACAATGTTAACATTGCTCACATTGCTCACATATTATGTAATGCTGCGTCATTGCATGGTCATTCGAAATTTTTGATCGGCTGTAGTTACGGTTCAGTTCAAAAGGCGTGAGATTTCAAAAGCCGAAGGTGTTGAAAAAGAAATTATGTTTTTATAAAAAAAATTCCATTCATTTCAATAAAAAATGCGTATTTTATATGCCCTCGTCATATAATACAGATTTTTTATAAAATATATTTTTATTTATCGACTCTTATGATAGTTTTATAGTTTAAATGCCCGATCCATGGGCGTTCACAGAAAATTTACAAGGGCGTTACAGGTTTACACTTGGAGTTATAGAAAGATACAACTCCATATGTTGACATGTATATAGAATTTTGTTTATCACAATGGGGATTAAAATTCCCATCAAACTCCCTTGTGTACGCCAGTGTCTCGACTATTTGTTTCTCATGTACACTTCTAAAATATCCGCATTGCTAAGAGTTTTCCACTTTCAAATTTTCAAATGTATTAGGGAAACAATATTACCACTTCCTACAAGAAGTAGAAAATAAAATTTAAGTTTAAACTAAAAGCGAAAATTTTGAAATAAAATTTAAAATATATATAAATACTAAGATAATATATTTTCAAAGCGTCCGATTAAACCCCTAGAAGTTATTTGTTTGATTGTGGCAACAGGGAAAATTCCTGAGCTAATAAAATGGCGACGCCGTCTTACTTGAATATTTAAAAAAAATATAAATTACATCCATCGAATTGTTAGTTAAAACTTTTTTAGAAACACGATCATCAACAAAGAATACTGCTGGTATTTTCTGCATGAGATACGCTTAATTATTAAGGTATCTTACGTTCATTTTACGTTATGATACACATTGGTATATTTTGATATGTATTTCTAAACTATTTTATTTATGAAACATATTTTGGTATTTGTAGGTTATTAAAATTAGGTGGAGAATTTGATAATTTAAATGTCATAAACTTCGTTTAAATATGTGTTTAAAAATGTATCTTGACAAGAAATGAAGATTGAGACGACATAGAATCCAGAAAAGCTAATTTAGTTTACTGAGCACGTTCATGTAAAACATTAAATAAACTTACTTCTCAATTTAAATAGATCACATTATGCCTAAATTAGCTTATTAAATACTAATTTATTTATATAGGAAATTTAGCAATTCTTTATGTTAAATTCTTATAAGCAAAATCGGAAACACTTTGAAGCTATCATTCGAATTCGTTTCCCTTCAACACTTTATTGTAATTATTTTTATAAGCATAACAATAATTACAGAGTAAACTTTTATAAGCATGGCCATAATTACGGAGTAAACTTTCATAAGCATAGTAATAATTACGGAGTAAATTTCCGCTGAGTACAGAAATTCGATTTTAAAGAATGCTTCCGTTTTATTTTGAGGATTACAGATATGATTTTAATGATATATATAGTTGAAAAGAGATTTAATTTCAATGCTTACAAATCACATTTCATTGCTAACATTGAAGTTGAATTTCTCCAATCACTATAAATGGTTGCAGTGAAATTCAGCTTCAGTGATTTATAGTAACTACAGATATGATTTAATAATTATAGCTAGAGTTTTGATGTTGATGACTTTTGCAATTTTTGCTGTTTTAAGCTTTTTGTAGAAAATATTTTTTTTTTCATTTTAAGAACTATGCTTTCAAATTGCAACATTTAAAATCATGATTACTAGACGAACAATACAAAAATCCTTCAAAAATTCTAATTCTGGTAATTTAGTTTAAGACACTGTTTTGTAATATCTAATTTTGGGGGAACAAAATCCTCACACTCTACGTTTGAAAGGAACTAAGGGAAAGCACCGTACAAAATAATTCAAAGTCAGAGATTCTTATCTTGTACTGTTACTGACCTTCCACATATTCTATGAGCTACCTGAAAAAACAGGTTACAACTATTTCTGATTTTTAGGGTGCTATTATTTTAAGAAGATATTTTGTCTACATATGGAGTAATTTTCGGTTGCAAAATGGGTGAAGTTAAAGTTTCCCAAGGAAAAAAGTTACTGTACTTCCGACACAACATATTGGGAAAAATATATAAGAGATTTTGAGATCAGACAAAGAAAAAGTGACAAAAATTTAAAGTTTTGTTTATGCATTGCAACTCATCAGCACCGTTCAAGTGTTCACCATTTTATAAGGAGATGAATGATATTCAAGTATTTGCAAATATACCACTCGAAAAACTGAATAATCTGATATTAAGCACCCTTAAGAGAAACACCTGGATGCATTGCACCGGACAAATATACACCTAGATGAAACTGTTCGCAGGTACGCTACGATGAAACAATGGACAACAGGTGAAAAGCAAATAATTGTTTGTGTCAGTTGACATAGCACGAATGATGTTGAGTGAGGTCCTGTTGCCAACGTCTTGATTGGAAATCATGAACTAGGTTATCATGGCAAAATAGTTTTATTGAATTTGGAGGTACTTGAAACAGTTAGCCAACTATAGGCGTAGGCAGAAAGTTTATAGGGGAGGGGTTACAGAGCTACAACTCATATATTCCTATGTTAAATATACAAAATTTCATTGCGATGGCTTTACAACACTCTGGCTACGCCTATGCGGCCACCCGTTCGTTATATGAGAAACTTCTAAATATTTTGTGGACAAAAGAAGTAAAACACAGCGACTTGTTTTCCTGCTGAACGGATGCTGCATTATGAATTGTAAAAACTGAAAACGCAATTAAAAACTTTTGTCCGAAATTGGCACATGCCTCTTGCCTTTTTTATGCATCATATAGGAGTGCTAAGGAAATTGGAGTGAATGACCCAGATGCAAACAGCTTTGTTTATAATATTAAAAAGATTTTCTTAAAATCCTTTTATCGTATAGAAGCTTTTAAAACGCAAGATTCTAGTTAACTTTGCAACGAATGCCAGAGAAAACGCGTTGGGGAAGCATTGCTGGATACTTATATTTATTACATTGATAATAGTGAGACCGTGAAGTATATAGTGAATAATTTTGCATCAGAAGATGCAACATCTATTAAAATTTCACAATCTGTTGCTCTGGAAGAGAATAGAAAGAAATTTGCCATATATATTAGGCAAAATTTAAGCGTTTTTGTCTGCTACTGTTCAGAGCTCAGGAATACAAAGAATAGGAATCGCTGATGCAATTCAGTGCATTCATAAAGCAAGTGAAGCATTAAAAAAAGGCCAAGGGGAAGATTAGACACTACGATTGCAAAATCAAATTAAATTAAAAAAAATAATGGATTCTATACCTATTGGATTCTATATTTCAATAAAAATAAAGTCAGATTTCTTAATGGGAAAGCAGAAACGTTGGCAATCGATGAAGAATTGTCCATGAGTGAATTTATACCCTTAAACTATGTCTCAATCGTGTTTGTAAACGTTGAGAGGAGCTTCTCAAAGTAAAAGAATTTGCTCTAAAGTAACAACCTGTTCTTCTCTTAAAAATACTTAATTGTTCAGTGTAATTTTGACGTATTTGCAATCAATTAAATTATAAATCATAAAATTATATTTATATTATAGGATTACAGAAATCATATTTCAATAATTTGTGTTGATTTCACAGATTCCATTTAGTGACAGAATGATTAAAGATAATTATCATTAATGATTTTCAATGATCTCAGAAATTTTATTTAAAAAACTACAGAGAGACATTATATTTTAATAATTATAGAAAGAATCCACATTTCAATAACTTCAAAAATCTTATATCAATGGTTACAGTGATTTAATTTCAGTGATTACGGAAAGCTTATTTTTCAATCATCACAAATAGTCTATTTTTCAATGATTATAGGGAGCATATTTTTCAATGATTATAGAGAGTGTATTTTTCAGTGATTCTAGGGAGTCTACTTTTCAATGAATATAAAAAGTCTATTTTTCAATGAATATAAAAAGTCTATTTTTCAATGAATATAAATGTCTATTTTTCAATGAATATAAAAAGTCCATTTTTCAATGAATATAAAAAATCTATTTTTCAATAACTGCATTTCTTTAAAATAACATTAAAGGATATTTTCAACCTTGTACTAAAGCTAAGTACATTTGAACATAGCACTCATTGAGAGTTGATTATCTGCTACTTTCCGCGATTTTTTGGATTTTGCATCACAACTCTCGAAGTTTAATTAATTAAATTAATCGCGATTAATTTAATTATATTAATTAATCGTGAAGTTAATTATTGTGAGAAATGTTTGCGAAGCTTTTTCACGGAACAGACAGTGGTGGCCTTAGTGTGGTTTTGCTGTATTTTATAAATCACTAATTATGTTATACATAATGATTCATACGTTGCACTATAAAAAGGAGTAAGAATAGACGACAAATAAAATGTCGATTTAAAAAAATAATTTTCATTAACCTATTAACTTGTTTTGTATGTATTAAATTAAATGCCTTTAGTGAATGCATTTATATATTTTAAACTGATTTCTGCATAGTTTATGTCAGTTAACACAATTTTTAGATTTCGTTGCAATTGATTTTTCGCACAATGCTCATTCATTGTGTAAAAGAAGACCTATAGTTTGTTCGCCAAAAGTTGACCGATGGTACCTTTAGAATTCACGGGAGCTGACGTCACAAACGGGTTGGTTCATTACAACAGAGGGGAGGACGTCATTTCATAACTGGTTGTTCGCGAACGTTTGTCTGCGCCAAAAACCAGTTCTGAAATGACGTCCTCCCCTCTGCTGTAATGAACTAGCCCGTTTGTGACGTCAGCTCCCGTGAATTCTAACGGTACTATCTTGCGGCGAACGAACTATAAGGGCATTTGTAAACAAGAAATAACAAGTTGGTGATTTAATATTTAAACTGATTACCCAAAAATTTCTTATCTCCGGTTAATGATTATTTAAAACAAGCTGAATTCAGAACCATAAAAAAATCGACCTTTCTTCTTGTCAATATCACAGATTTCCGGAAGAGAATCTCATAACAAGCAACAGCTTTATGCTCTTTTCCATTTCTAACCCAAAGCTTGAAATAATATAATATATATTTTCTCCTACATTTCTATGACTTTTATACTCCCACGCGATGCATCATAAAATATGTATATCAAGTTGAATAAAATTATTATTATTATAATCACACTCCATTTTATTATAACTCTGTTATCATTATAGTATAAAGTGAGCTTATTAGTACAATAAAACTAGTAAATTAACGAGTTAAGAAAATCTCTCTTAACTTGAATGAAATACTCTCACATTATGCATAACGCTAATTAATTATAACGCGGTTTATAAATTAAATCAAATTTTTTTAAAAACAAGACAAGGGTTTCAATTTTAAATCTTACTTGCAAATTTTCAAAAGCGATCGTCGTTACAGTAAACCTTTACTCAGCCGTTGAAAACATTTCATATGCACTTTGTTAACGTCATTTCAACGCGGTATAAGGCTCCATTTTCAAGGAATGTATTCGAAAAGGGATCTGAAAGTTGTTAACATCCATAATCTTCCAGAAATAGATTCTATGTTTGGGAATCAATCCTCCGAAACCGTAACCAGGATTTAAATTTGAGGATTCACAAATTTTTCCGCATGTATCGATACATTCACAGCATGCAAGACAGTATCCAAGTCTCATTAAAAAAATCAGTTCTAGGGGGGGTCCCTAAGATTCACTCCCCCTCTGGATATGAGAATGCACTCCTCCAAACATAAGACAAACAATTTTTTAAAACAATAACAAAAACGCATGTATAGTTTAAGTATGCTTTCTCAAGTAATGTACATTTCCACAAATTGTCAACTTTCCGTGTGAACCTTTTGCTTCAGTTATGTAAAACGAAGCCTTGGAATTTAAATTTATTAAAAAAATTTGAAACTTAATATTATTTAAACATACTGCAATTAATATTATCGTCTGTGGTTACGCATTTTATTTATATCGATTTAAACGTAGGTTTTAAAACTGTAGAAAATGCTTATAATAATTTATAATGGCAACACATAGATATTTGAGGTCGATGTTAAATTTTCTCGGCATATGAAATCGCTATATAATTTTTACCATTTAAATTCTTAAATTTGATCCAACTTTTGGTCACATATATCAAGGATAGACTTGTGTGGAAACCAAGTGCAAGGATAGACTTGTGTGGAAAGGCAAGTGCAAGGATAGACTCGTGTGGAAAGGCAAGTGCAAGGATAGACTTGTGTGGAAAGGCAAGTGCAAAGATAGACTTGTGTGCTCAAAACAGACTTGTGTGGAAAGCATTTGGAAAGACCTTCATCCAGCAGCGGATAGGTAATGGTTGAATATGATGATATCAAATTGATATATCTGGTACTTCATGTGTTTAAAATAAGTGCGCTATATAAATATTGACAATAATAACAGCGTGAATAAAAGCTCTGAATACTATTTCACTAATCCACAAGACTCGGTTCTATCAACGAAAAGTCTCAATGTGTGCTTATTCAGAAGTTTTGAAACAGTCCCTTTTCAAACATTATCTAAAATTGACCCGTTTAATTCTCGGCACATTTATTTCTAACAAAGTAGATAAAATATATTTTTCGTGCACATATTTAGTGTATATATATATAAAGTATTTTTTTTATTTACGTGTATGTAACTCGAGTTACAGACGCGAGTTACACATACGCCTCTAACTCGTGTTGCAGACGCCAACACTCCACTTTCTATTCCAATGCTTTTAAAATGCTTTCTCGCGCTTTCTGCCTTAATTACTGAGCTATTAACTTCAGGAAGTTTGAAATTGAAGGCCAAAGTTTCCTTCTTGCGTCCATTAAAAAACATTAATGTAATTAATGTACAAGAGCTATTTTCGAAAACTTGAAGATATAGTAATTGTAAGAGATGATATTACGACACAAGAAGTGGAAGAGGTGATTCTCAATATTTCTGAATTTCTGTTGTCGTCATCCATTTTTCATGAGATAAGGCGTGTGAGGAAAGAAATCATTGAATTGGAACTAGTATGGCGCTCAGATATACAGGGACAGGTTTTCAAGTGCACGAAATACTTCTAACTAGATTTTTGCGGAGCTTTCGACATGGCGGAAATTGGTATCTGATTTCCAATAAATTAGGTGGGTTTCGTAAACGGGAGGTAGACCCTTGTTAGCAAAAATTGTTAAAAGGAAAAGATCGTAATATTTCTGATCATTAATATCTTAGTACATTTCGAAATTAAAGGATCATTGTAACACGATCAAATCCTGTCACAAATCAGACTGCTTTGTGTCGCAATTTTAGAAAATTGTTTTCCTCGTGTATTATATCTTTTCATCCAACGACTTCCGCTTCAGAATTGTACTGTCAACTAGGGGTTACTTTATTCTGATGCTAACATTTAAAACAGGGGTGGGCAATTTTTTTAATGTGCCACCTAATATGCCTTTGTGCCATTGGTGTGCCACCCAAGCTATCCTTTCGCCTAACTCATTAGGCACCACAAAATGAATATGGTTTCTAAAACAAAATATTTGGCTTTTGAGTGGCACACAATTCACGTCCCGGAATGGTTACCACCGATTTAAAAAACAAAACAAAGGGAGCCATTCAAGTAATGGTATTTGAAAAGGTCCTATTGGTTAAAATATACAAGCGAGAAAAAAGTCGTGCATGGCTGTTATCGGTGGCCCAGCGATCAAAGTAATAGGACGGTAAGCCAGAGGTCATTGTGGTTAATGGTTGCCCATTTTCTAGCCTTTAGAAGCCAAACTTAGATTCTAATATGAATTTTTAAAAAAATGCAGAATGATAATTTAATCGCAATTCAAAGAATAAATCAGGAAAGTAAGCACAATTCATGGCCTTGTTAAGAAAACATAATATTATAAGTTAAACGGTCCATATTATTTTATAGTTTCAGAAGTTGTAATCCATCTATACAAGGGTTGACCAACCTTTTGGGCAGCAGGCCAATTAAGGAATTTTCACGGGTCTCACGGGCCAACGGTTTCTAAAGCAACAACCCAACAATTTACACCTAAAATCCTTCCTTCAGAATTTCTTTCAGTTATTTGTTTGTTTGTTCATTTGTGATATAGAAAAGAGTAATCCATGCTGTCTCCACGGTTTCTCCTTATTTCTGAAAAAAAAAAAAATCTAAAATTTTTTGGGGGAATTTTTTTTTATTCCATATAGTTTACGGCGGGACAAATTAACACTGTTCGCGGGCCGGATTGTGGCCCGCGGGTCCTATAGCCCATAAGGGCGCAAGTCCTATCGCCAACCAGGGCGGGCGGCCCGGGGGGGGCCGGTTGATGGCGACTCAGTCCGCCCCTGGCTATATGCTTGTTGCAACATTTCATCTGCTTCCGCTGCAAATTCCTGCAAATGAACTCAAAATTTCAAGGCTGCATATTACTCACTACGAACAGACTCCATTTTCCGTAGTCGAAAAAGGGCTCATCGTATATTTAGGTTTCGTTCCAGCTAAATACGTTGCCAGATTCATTTATTCAGTGCCATATTTATTTCCCAATAGGCTATACTAGGCTATAGACTAGGGCGGCAAAATTTTGTGTATTGAGTCTGATATAACAAAATCAATACCAGACGATGATATAATCAGATGCTTCGAGAAGAAAGCTAGACGTCATGCTTTCCATTTAAATACCAATGTTCGATAGGCTTTTATCTTTTTGCGAAAATTAAAATTTATTTCAATAAAATTGAATTTGATTTATTATATACCAAAAAGAAATAATACTTCAATATAAGTTAATATTGTTTAATGTTTATGTTTCAATTTATGAGTTTGTTTTTCAACATATTTATTTTTAAATACGAAAGTTTTTGGCGTATATTGAATGTAACAATTTTTATGTTCCTACCACTGATTGGGAGGTGGCGGTAGACGGGTAGTAAGGGGCGGCATAAAAATAACACTGGGGCAGCAAAAATAGCCTAGGGGCGGCAAAATGGTAAATCCGCCCATGGTTGACTTCGACTCTGCTTCTATCAAAAGAAAGAAGAAGAAAAATAACTGTTTGATAGAAAAACATTATTTTGTTTTTTAAAACTTGGTCAAAATAGCCTGCAGCAATTTCTGACCATTTGCTTGTTTATTCGTGATTTACGATTTTTTATGCTCGCAAAAACCGCGATTTATGTTTTTGCCAGGTATTTTTCACCTCACGAAAGTAAACAGAAAACTTGTTTCTTTTAAAGTGTATTGAGAATTGCCCTTGTAACATGAAAAGCTCAAATGAAGGGCAATTGCAATGTCCTTTAGCTTATTTCCGTTATCTACTTCCAGGATATTGTTGCTTGTTTCCTCTTTTTTTTTCCTTCCTTTTGCTCGAGAGCATTAACGGTTGTTACCATTTATAAAGTAAACCGCAGTTAAATGGTTAATTTGTCTTTTTGAATGCCGTTTTACTGTTTTTCATTCAAATAAACGCACGTATTTGGAATAGGATGGCTACTGATTTTTTAAGCGATAGACTACTACTTTTATACAATATTTTTTTTTTTTGCCACCCACGTTTTAATTACAGCTCAAACTAGAGCTTTATTCGTTTTGGAGAAAAAGAGACGCTTTCCCCATCCTGGATTCGAACCAGGGTCCCTCCGTTTAGCCCGGAGTGTCTTGGACCGCTAGACGAATGAGGACAGGAAACAACGCTCTCTTTCTCCGTATGTAAAGATGTTAAGGTATTATTACCCTCCGCAGGGATAACACAATTGCCAAATATGGTCAACACAAGAAAGCCTCCGGGGCGAGAATTTTGTGAGTTTTCGTGGGGGAAATTTATTATACTATAATTTTTGCCACCCACATATTAATTACGTGGTAGCGGCTACAATACGTGGGTGGCAAAAATTATTGTATAATAAATTCCCCCACAAAAATCTCGCCCCGGAGGCTTTCTTGTGTTGACCATATTTGGCAATTGTGTTATCCCTGCGGAGAGTAATAATACCTTAACACTACTACTTTTTTAATACAAAACTATCACATAGATTCCAGTTTGAATAATTGCCAGTTATTGTTAACTGCGCTGAGTGATGATGAGAAGGGTAGCTACAGAAAATGGCACAAGAAGCGAAATTCCAAGCTTAACGTTAATTCTGAATCACGCCATATTTTAAAGAATTACGATTCGTGTAATGTATTTATTTCTGTGGCGGATTTTTAAGTAGGCACACAAATCACATGCCTAAAGGCGTCACTTCTTGAGGGGAGTGGCAACTGAAAAACTAAAATTAAATTACTGGTTAATCATAAAAAATATTAGTTTAAATTAAACAACGAAAAATTGCCTTTACGGCTCCTCCTCCTCAAAGTATTCCTTTCTCTGTAAGAGAGAGAGAGAAGGACGAAGGCTGTACAATCTGTGCCTGGGACAGCAAATTCCTGAATCCGCCACTGGCTCCCCTTAAGAATCTTCATTCAAAATATTTGTAATTTGTTGTGGGCTGAGGTATCAAATCCTCATGAATTAAAATTCAACAGAAAAAAAATTCTATAAATTTTATTGAAAAAGATAATTCCGTTATTTTGTCATCTCAGTCACCCAATTAACACCAATTAAACAATAGCTAAGCATGCGTGAAGCTGCTTTTATTCGAGGTTCGGTTTTTACGTAAGTCTGTGGATTCCTGTTTTCGATGTGTCCTAGAGTGGCTTTATAAGAGTTAGGAAATATATTTAGAGATATATCCAAACATTCCTATGGTACGTGTTTGCAATGCTTTAAGATTTTCAACTTTTATGGCTTAATTTTGTACGTAGAACTTTTCAATGGTTATAAGGTAGGCTTCTAAGTGTTTTGTTATGTTAAATTTGGTATATTTTTATATTAAATTTGGTATTTTTTTATATTAAATTTGGTATTTTGTTATATTATATTTGTTGTTTTGCTTTTTTGAATTTGGTATTTTGTTATATTACATTTGTTATTTTATATTAAAAGTATATGGGCTTGGTATTTTAATAAATCAAGCCCATTATTTTTGTTTACATTAGACAGTATTTTATCACACGTAATTCTTCTATTAGAATACCATATAATGTATGCGTGCTTATATGGGTGTATAATTATGCATACTATATATAACATATGAAATATATAATTTACAATATTAACTATATATAAGTGCATATAACGGGCTTATATTATAATATCATATAAGCATGCTTGATATAATGTAATTGAAATTAAGGAAGAGGCTAATATAGATATCGTACCGCACAATGTTAATTACGTATACGTTATTTGGTAATACTTTCTTGTATCGTAGGAAAAGTACTTTTTTTTTTAAATACGACGATTTATTTTGCTATACAAATTTTTGAATACCTTCACTAGTAAGGGTTTTCTTTTCTCACTCTCTCTTTCTTTATTCCTTTAAATTTTTCTAATTTAATATCTTCTCTCTTTTGTATGCGTTACGGGTTACTCGAGCCTGACTAGCTTTTCGAGGCCTGGAGTTTTGTAATGCGGAGCTATCACGGAAGACCGCCTTTCCCTCATCACTTATTGTGTAGCCGAGGAAGGGTATTTTCCCCTGCCTTGAATATTTTTGTTCTACTATTGTTGACCCGTCCTTTTCTTAACCTTAGATTGAAGAAAATACTTGTAATGAAGGCGGCGAAAATGAAAAGAGTATCCCGATCGTAAGCATGGCCCTTCCTGGGGATCAGAACTTTCCTACTTAGACTGCAGTCAGAACCATTGGAGATATAGGTAAAATATCGGAATTAAAAAACAAAAAAAAGTTGTAGGAGTGACAAATGCTATCAGGATTCACAAGAACTGTGTAGGAGCTTGATTAAAGTCATACTTGAACAGAACGTTGAGATCTTTCAACTTAGGCAAGTGAGCAGTTTTCGGAAACAGGAAAACATAAATTGATTCCCAGTAGAACAAAATTACGTTCAATAAATAAATTAATTTGTTCTAGACTTGTTCAGTAGAAACTCTTATCTTCTAAAAGACGTTCGTTCTCCATGTTTAATTCCCAAATTCCTTAACGGTTCTTCGAAGCGGTTGTAATGCAATAAGCCTCCACGTGGTGCACCCAGGGTAACGCAAAATCTATTATAACCTCTGCCATTTTCCAATTATAGCTATTCAATATGAGTAGGAAACAGCTAAATAAATTTCCTACCTGCGGTCATCGATTAAATGTGCTACAGTTGAACGCCAGCGGTCTTTCTCATGAAAAGCATACACAACTAATGGTTACTCTAAATATTAAGGATGTCGATGTCTTCTTTATCATAGAAGCGAACCTAACCCAAGCTCATTTGGAAAAACATTCTTTCTCAGGTTTTCAAGTACAGCTATTACCAAAATCAAGGAGAAGTGCTAACGGTATCCTCGTTGGAGTTAGAAAGGACCTGTTTTCCACCTTTGAGATTATTAGTGAACTTGGCAGCAATTGTGGAGTTAAAGTGGTGAAAGTAGATGCTTGGAAAAAGTCTAAGTACTTTAAAATTTATGCCTTCTATAGCCCCGCAGGCAACATCAAATTAAATTTTGATAGTATTTATATCGGTAATAAAACTATTCTATTGGGAAATTTCACTGCTCATAATTCAAAATGGGGCTATGGTGATAGTAACAGTGCTGGAAAAGCTTTGGATCACCTTTTAAATTCAGAAAAAATTGAACTTATCTACAACGTTACAGATACTCCAACTTATCTTCATTATAATGGAACAAGTACCACGCCTGATATAACTTTTACTTCTGAGGACATTGCGGAGAATTTTAATAGGGAAATCCTTTATGACCCAGATTCGGGTCACCGAGCCATGGTATCTTCCTTTGCCATTAACTCAAGCTCAAGCAAGAGCAAACAAGCTGACATTAAAAATAGGTGGAATTTTAAGAAGGCTGATTGTAAGAACTTAAGTGCTGAACTAGAAAATAATTTGAATTACATTGACTTTTCTAAATTGAGTAGAACTGATGCTGCTTTTTCTCTTTTTTGCCAAAAAATATTAAAAGCTGCTAATAAATGGATTCCTAGAGGTAAGCAATTCAAATACAAGCCTGTTCGGTTTCCCCCACTTGATCTTTTGAAACGGCAAAGTATTTCAGTTGCATTTCTTCGACTTCACATATTTCTTCTTATTTTCATTTAATGTTCTTGTTTTTCCTTGCTTTCGCATCTTTAACAGAGGCAAAAATTTTACCACCTGTGGTAATCCCTGGCCAATCGTTGTATTATTTATCATTAAATCTTTTATCTCCATCTAAAAATACAAAGAAAAATACTACTACTTCTAGGATCAGAGTTTAACTAGTTTTTCTTTTATTTTCTGAATTTGAAGTCGACGAAAAGTAAGTAGTTCCAACCTGAAAAGTTGAACACCCTAATCTAAACTGAATGAAATAAATTAACTTGTGAAAAGAAGCGTCTGAAATCCATTGAATAACTGCCGCATTTCCGGTAGGTTGGCACACATATCTCAAAGCAATGAGAATACACCTTTCACTGCCTTTTGGCCCATTTTTCTTCTTCTCCACTGTCTGTCAGGTTTGACAAGACAATTGCCTACATTACTTCGATTCAATCGCCATTTACCCAGTGTGGATAAATGAGAAAATACTTCCTTTTTATCGGTTTTCGCTCCACATAAGTAGCTCCGAAAATTGCTGATTGTTGTATTTTACTTATTCCTTTTTTCAAATGAAGGAACAAGCGACAATAGTAACAGAAGGTTGGATCAATATTTATCCATTTTGTTTTCATGATGGAAAGAATACGCTATAAGTTATCATTAGCCTTTCAAGGCATATTAGCCTAGTGAAAACCGTATACCCCATTTCTTACTCTTGCATTTCTGAATATTTTCTGAATCACGTGAGCTGCTTCAGACAATGTGGAAAGGGGTATAGCCCTTTTCTCTTAAAATATGATAATCACAATGATGATTATTACAATGATGATTACCGTCAGTGATCACGGTGATCAGCTATATAGTTATTCGCTATAGCTCTGAGAAACTCGGAGAGGGTACTTCGAAGGGAGATGGGAAATATACTATGAGTATTGGAAAATGCAGTAGTTTTTTAAATATTTTTAATAGAAAAGAAAGTGATCTTTAAAGTGGCAATTTAGTAACAAGTGGTATGTCTGATTATATAATTAATTCTGCGTGAATTGACTAATAATAAAGGAGCGATAAATTAATGATGCTATTGATGATGGTGACAATATTATTGATGACATTGCATATACTTTTAACGATAGTGAAAATATTATTGATGATATTGATAATAGTAAAACTATTGATCTTATATTTAAAAAATTATTAGTGATGCTAATGACATTGATAATATATTATTATTCTTGCTTATATTATATTAATGACACTGGTCATATTATTGTGATGATTTTCATAATATTACTGATAATCTTTTAAAATATTGATAATAATATGTTAATGATTGAAAATTTTTATCCGTTATATTGTTTTTTTTATTGACAATATAATATTGATAGGTATGATTACAAATAAACTTTACGATATAAATGATAATATATTTTATGGAAAACAGCCAATACTTCGCTGTGGGAAACGTCTTCTAAGTGAAAAAAATATAAAATAAAATTGCCGAGAGTCAAATTTGACCGAAAATAATGAAAGCAGCTGAACCGAAAAACATACGATGTCATTTAAATTAATAATAACAACCGCCTCATTCAGCAAATACACATAACAATGGATTTACAAAATACAATTCACATAATTTATTTGTATAGTAGACCGTTGTTATTCCACCGCTTCAAGCATTGAAGTGCTTCAATGCTTTTTCCATTATAAGCAGCTGTGTGTATATATATATATATATATATATATATGTGTGTGTGTGTGTGTGTGTGTGTGTGTGTGCAGGAGGCTTAGGCTGATTTGACTGACGTGGCTGTATTGGAGCCCCATGTCTGAAGGGGCCCCGTAAAAGTGACCCAAATTAGGCCCGTATCACCTTATGCCCGCCCTGTGTGTGTGATGTGTGTTTTAAATAGGTATATCATGATTTTTCTCATCA
>QLNU02015359.1:49730568-49763943 GCA_006491805.2 Dysdera silvatica | reverse complement strand
TTTCATTTCGTCAGATCTAGTAAAAATAAAACTTGAATTTCAATAAAAAAATTATATATATGCAGTACAGCCTGGTTAAAGTGACCACCCTTGGGACTGGACTTCAATGGTCACCATAGAGAGGTGGTCACTATAGACAGGTGATCACTATACACGACAGACTTTAGTATGGACATGACTTAAGTCTCAAGTTTTCTCTTATAAAAAATGGCTACCTTATTTAGGTGGTCAATTTACAAAGGTGGTCACTTTACCAGGTATCACTGCATGTATAAAATCCTTTTTTGATCAAAATTCACCAATGTTTTTTTCCCTCGTTTTTTAACTGCATACCTATGTGAATTTCGATTGAACTATATCCTTGTGAAGTGCTTCACTCATTTATTTATTTATTTATTTATTTATTTATTTATTTATTTATTTATTTATTTATTTATTTATTTCAATCTTTTAATTGACGCTGTGCATCATCATTTCAATCTTTATTGTCTTTAAATCGATGAGATGCATTAGCATGTTCAAACAGTAATTAAGTTATCATACATAAATTTTTTTACTCATTTAGATCCGGAGTGCTGATGTTGTGAAGTCGTACATAAACAGGATTTCAGACGTACAACCTATGATCAACGCTTATGTTGATGAACGATTCGAAGCGGCATTAGAAGAAGCGAGGCAAGTTGATGACTTCATTGCCGCAAAAGCTAAGACGGAAGAAGAAATAGCTAAACAGACGCCATTTTTGGGAGTGCCATTTTCGGCCAAAGAAGCCGTTTCTGTAAAGGGTATCACTTTATGCTGTTTGTTCGTAGCTTTCCAATATCTAGTAATTTATTAAAGCCAGCATAATGTACTTTGTAATTTAGCTAACTAATTGTAATTTAACTAATTGCAATTTCAGCAATTAACAATTTTAACTAATTGTAATTTAACTAATTTTAATTTAGCTAACTAATTTTAATTTAGTCAACCAATTTGAATCTAACTAATTTTAATTCTAACAATGTAATTAACTTTTACTATGTAATTTAACTTTTACTGTAATTTAACCTTTACTATGTAATTTAACTTTTTACTATGTAAATTAACTAAAATTTTGCTTTCATTTCTGTGAAAGAAATTAAAACAGTGAGTGTGATGGGGAAGATCAGAGAAGGCCTGGATGGTGGGGGTATATTCTGGGAAGAGAAAAAACCGTCTACTACAAAGAATAAGAAAACTCAAATCGGAAAAAGAGGAAGAAATTGGCCAAAGCTAACAATAAAAATGAAGACCTTTAAGGGACGGCTGGCCCTGGTTTAATTCCCAACGATGTACCAAACAGGAAACAATAGCAGCATCAATATCATGTCGCTGACTCCCAGTACCGGATTAACGCATGGGCTATAGGAGCTACAGCCCAGGAGCCTCCGCCAGCTAAAGGGTCTCCAGAGACGTGTTCTCTAGTAGACAATCCTTTTGAGCTATTTTACTGGGGGTCTCAAAATACCAGTAGCCTAGGGGCCTAAAAAACTTCAATCCGCTACTGCTTACCTCGCATAGAAGAAGAAGAAGAAGAAATTATATTTCTATACGTCATACAATTAACAGAGCTTTACACTGGATCTTCTTAAATCAAGTCATGGATGAACCGAAGGGCGAACTCAACAAGATGTCTAAGTCCCTTCAGCTTCCCAAAATATACAAGTAGGTAGGCCAGGCCCCCCAAAAAAAAAAAATTGATGTAAAATAAATGAAGAAAGGCAGGATATTGCTGAAGATGAAATACATGTAAAATATATTTGCTATTATTCAAGATTTGCTTCTCGCTGTAAAGACACAACTGAATTTTATTTAGGAGGAAAGAGACATATGCTGCATTACACCAACGTAAGCTTGCGGTGTTAAAATACTTCTTAAGTAATATTGAAATAAATGGACAATTTTATATCTTCTGTCTATTTCAATTTTCTGACGTTTCCTTTTAATATACGTATAGGCGTGAATGCAGCCCTTCCCCACTTAAGGTTGAAAACCAAGCCTAAGAAACTAGATAGGACTAGGGCTCACCTGCCTCTCCAGTATTTTTTGGTGCCCTTGTTTGTGAGCCTTGTAGTGGGCGCCCTTGTGGTGAACGTTTTCATAAGTTTGATTAAAATTTTGCGTATGCTGCCCATGTGCGTGAGAATCTCCAGCAATCAAGTAGGAAGTTACTATCCATGACAAATGTCAAGGACGTTAAAGTGTCATCAAGTTACAGTCGAGTTACAGTTGTGGGAAAAATGAATCACATTTTCTCACGATCACAATGACAGTGCATGAAGTAAACTTTTCCCACGGAAATCAGTCGAGATTGAAATCGCTGATTATAAAAGTAGTTTTGTGCTTACTTTTGTGGTATTTTGCTGCATAATAAGGACATAATCATCGGAGCATAATACTGTCTAAAAATACCATAATTCATTATAAATATTTACTATTCTAATGGGGTAAGTTCACAGGGGTATTAACAACTGTTACCAAATTCAATTTAACCCAGTCTTTGTTGTTAACTTTTTATCCTGGATGTCAGAATGTCCTTTTACTTTGGCACCAGCAGCACTGAAGTTCGTTTATCTGTGAATATATCTATGAAGAGTTCACTGGTGAATGAAAAATACCATAGGAGCTTTTTCTTCTTCTCCTGGATTTTGAGCAAACTTTGGCTTCAACTTCTCTCTCTATCTATTGTGAGAATTCCATTCTTTTTCCCCTTAGTATGATCTTTTTCTCCTGAGAATACAGTGCCGTTTTAGGCGGCCACCTTTCTCAAATCTTTTCGTTTGCACAATAATTAAAATTCACTTAGTAAATCTGTTTAAACTTACAATATGCATATCGTGAGTATATAAAAAAGTTATTCTAAACGATTTTATATTTCTCTCTAATGAGAATTTGCCCAATGTTTTGACCTGAATGTCGTACATTCTTCAGGCAACAGCATCAGTATCTCTTGGAGGTCAACTTCGCTAACTGCTAAACATTATTCTTGAAAAATGATCATTTTATAATGTCCCCCCCTCCAGTAAGGGAAAAAAGTTTAAATATATGCGGAAATATGCGTGAATTAGAGAAAATTTTTAGTCTTTTGGTTTCAAAATCATGATCATTGTGAATCGTTGAAACATAAATAGTTGTAAACCAAAAGCTGTTTATACATCGAAAAAAGCTAACGCATTTGAGTCAGATCATAAACTTCAGTGAAAGAGTTCAAAGTTTTCGAAAATTGGTTATTAATTTTTTTGCGATATTTGCTTCGTGTAAATATAAATATTGCTTCGTAAAACTATCGTAGCACATATTTATTTTATTTTTTATTTTTATCATAGACGAAAAATTTAATGAGGATATTTGAAAACTCCTCGCAACGGGAATCCCTTCTTCTCTTGGCGTACTATAAAAAAATATTGAATAAAATCAATAACCCTGTTTGTTTATTATAGAGCGTGTTGGGGATAGAATATAGAGAATATATAGAATATATAGAATATAGATAGAATGTGTTAGGGATCACCTGGAGCGGGACTTACGGTCCAAAGTGATTTTTCAATCACGATACATTTACACAAACAACCAAACTTACTGGAAATCAAATTCGGTCAAACAGGACTGTGGGTGGTGGTTACAATTTCTGTGGACTACGAGTGTACCAAATCATTCACTTAACGAATCAGCAAACGATTTTGTCCATCCAACATGATCTAGCAAACTCGTTCAACGATTTGACACGCTGCTACTGTGGACTACTCCCTCTCGCTTTTTTCTGAAGCGCATTATACAGGGTGTCCGTAAAGTCTTTACAATTTTAAAAATGTATTAGAATGGCAAATGAAAAGACAGATGACAGTGACAAAGACAGTGAAAATTATAACAAAACGAGGCACATACATATATATTTTTTTTTTTTTTGCCTCATTTAATACACCTCTATATGGGCACCATTAGTTGACGAACACATCAAGACGATATTCGATTTCTTGTCATATTTGCTGTAGCATAACCTCATCCATTGGCGTCGTCGGCTAAAAATATGGGGGAGAGGACAACATGCCAGTAGAAGGCATTTTGTTTGAAATTGAATGGAGATATGGAACCCTAACACCAACATTGGGGGACGAGTCCCCCCGTCCCTCCCCCCCCGTCGCTAACGTCGCCCGTGACCTCATCAATGGTGGCAATGGAATCAATGATCCTTTGCTTTAGATTATCATGTCCCGTACCTTTGTTCGATATACGATACCTTTAACATAACCCCATAGAAAGAAATCAAGGGGAGTGATATCTGGTGAACGTGGAGCCAGGGGATTGGGCCAACCCTTCCAAACCACTGGTCTGGAAATGTTTCATTTAGGAACCCACCAACATGCAGTCCCCAATGTGGTGGTACACCATCTTGCTGGAAATGGTGGTTTGTTGAAGGTCATGTAGTTGTGGTGCCACGTATTCAGTCCAAAGATCAAGGTAAACATTTGCCGTAATTGATGTCTCCTGGAAGAAGAATGGACCAATGATTTGACTGCACATCATCCCACACCACACATTCACCTTTGGACTATCTTGCTGAAGTTCCATATGAGGTTTTCACATGAGGGTTTTCTTATCCTCAGATTCTCACATTGTATGTGTTCAGTTTCTGTGAAATATGAAAGCTTGCCTCATCACTAAAACAAACTCAGGTGAGGAATATTTCATCCTCAGAAATTCGTTCCAGCATGTTAACTGCAAAATCTTTTCGTCTTGATTTATCATTTGGTTTGAGTGCCTGTAATAATTGCAGCATACAAAGCTTTGTACAATCGCAAGTTTTTGTGCAGGACTTTATGCACTGTTGAACATGGTAGCTCTGTGTGGCAGCGGTATGGATAAACATTCTGTCTGGGAAAAAGATCGAAGGCTTTTCTTACACGATCGATGTTTTCCTCCGATATTATTGGCCGCCCATTCCTTTATCCAACTCTATCTCTGTTTCCATAACCTTTTTGTGCCATGTACGAATTGATGCAGGCAACTGTGGATCTCTTCCATACTTAGTTCTGAAGTTTCGCTGAGTCTGCAGATCCGATTTGGTTTCAATAAACCATGATACACACTGTGCCTTCTCTTGAGGAGTAGCCATTTTTTAAGGGGTTCATTTAACAGTTTCTTATTAATCAACAGGGTATCTGAGATATACAAATGCAATGTGATAAAAACTTTGATAACCACTGAGTACACAGATCAAATCTGATGAAGATATCTCGTCAATTTCCTTTGTAACAAATTTTTGAAATTGTAAAGATACTTTATGGACACTCTGTATATTCTTACAATCGCAATATCGCTTCGAATAGCGGACATCTCGAGACTTGAGTATTTGTCCAGTATTGGGAAGGGTCAGGAGATAACAAGCATTGGGACTGGAAATTGGAAAAATGTTCATTAAATGGTTTGTTTGTTTGTTTTTTGGTTTTACGGCTCAAAGACTACAGTGGTCATGCTGCGCCGGTTCATTAAATGGAATGTCTACAATTGGTGAATATCCGTAATGAGGTTGACTGTATATGCCTTTTACATTAAATCATCTGCAGTAACACTATCTTGTTGATATATTGATTTATTCATTTTTAGGTACCCTGGTTGTATATTCTATTATATTCCATTATATTCAGTGCCGTATTTCCCAATAGGCTTTAGACCAGGGAGGCAAATTTGTGTTTATTGAATCTGATATAACAAAATATCACACGATGATATAATCAGATGTTTTGCCGAGAAGACAGCTAGACGTCATGCTTTCCATTTAAATACCAGTGTTTGATAGGCTTTTATTTATTTTTTGCTAAAATTAAAATTTATTTCTATAAAATTGAATTTGATTTATTATATAGGGAAAAAGAAATAATGTTTCAGTGTAAGTTAATATTGTTTAATGTTTATGTTTCAATTTATGAGTTTGTTTTTCAACATATTTATTGTCGACAAAAGTTTTTGGCGTATATTGAATGTAACAATTTTTATGTTCCTACAACTGATTGGGGAGGCACGGCAAAAGAACGTAGCCTAGGAGCGGCAAAAAAAGTAGCATAGGGGCGGCAATATGGTAAATCCGCCCGTGATTATATTAAAATATTCTATATAATAGAGGTGATATTTATTCCAAATAGATTTAGAAATGATACCTCTCTGACGAAATAGGAGTCCAAAATTAAATTGGGCAGAATATTCAATTAGCATTTTTTAAGAAACTAGTCATTCAGTTTTGGTGTGAAACTATATACATCGCTTATCTTCATGTAAATACGCATTAACTATTTTCCTTTTCAAAAAATAAATAAATGTAATTTGTTTACCTTTTCCTCAGACGTTACTTACCTGATTTTGATAACCCTCAATGTATTAATGTCTACGTAAAGATATGGAATTCGCGTTTCTAAAAACAAATAAAATTTTCACTTCAATAAAAAAAAATGTGACCTTTTTTTGACACCATTAATTTTTTTTTAAAAGCGACTAATTTAGTATATTTTCATCCACATAAAAATATAGTCTACGAATTTTTATGAAAAATCGGTGAACAGTTTTAAGCGAATAAAATAAAAATGCCAAAATATTCAAAAGTCATTGAAATCGCCATTTAAACTCTTTTTTTTAAATGGCTGAAAAACTTAATGGAAATGGCTATGTCTATTTAAATGTAGTTAAATAATGTACAAATTTACTCCAAGTGCAATTTTGTATTTTTCTTTTAATGGAAAATGCCTAATATGTATCTACACGTAGAAAGACAATGTGCAAAATTATCCCAAGTGAGTCCCTAAGATTCACTTGAAGATCTTTTCACCCAGTAGTAGATATATAGTGATTGAATATGATGGAATATATTTATTTTTAATTTGAGTCACCGTATGAGAGTTTCGTTCGCAGTATTCTACAGGTAGTGATATTCAATATTACAATTACTAATTTTGTAATGGAAATTTAGGTCTTCTGTCTACGGGTGGCGCAGTTTTTCGTAAAGGTGCTTTGGCGGAAGAGGACTCTGGTGTGGTCAAATTGATGCGAGGAGCTGGTGCCATTCCTTTAGTTGTTACCAATACGAGCGAAATGTGCCTGTGGTGGGAGACATATAACAAGCTCCATGGAAAAACGAACAACCCCTATGACATCAAAAGAACTCCTGGGGGAAGCAGTGGTAAGTTATCCTTGCATTATTCTAATATTATATTTTAAATCGTGAGACTTAAGATGCTATTACTCCGATTGTTAAATATCCTTGCAATTTCTACATGCAAAAATAATTTATTCTGATATTTGAATTACAACTTCCTTGATGTGTGTTGTTACCATAATGCTTTTTTCGCATGATGAGCTATTTGTTCAGTGCATGCATGGTAAGTGCAGTGCTACAAGAACCTGATTGCACGATGTATAAGTAATCATAATTTCGTTGATAATGTAGCATTGTGACTACGTAACATTGTCTACACTTTTTATGCTACATTTTTTTCTTTGGGATATATTTCTCATTATTCTTCGTTCCTTTAATGCAGTCTTGTAGGGCAATCATAGATCTTTCCGTTATTATGGTCTTTCAAGTTGTACGACTGTTGGAGTTCAATAAGCTCTTGTCTTTCATGTCATTGTGGGGCTGCTGAAGATCGTTGATGTGTCTATGGTATAGTGTTTTTCTAGTCATGCCCTCATTTCTTTTTCGCTGTTCTAAGCGCCGCACAGTGTGATATTTTAGCAATCTAGATGGAAAAAATTAATTATTAAACTACACATAGAGCATTTTATTTATTTTTTGGAGGCTGTTACGTGTAAAATACATAAAAGGTATATATACCCTCCATATATTAAGGCGTTTGGAAAATAATAATAACAATTTCAAATCACTTTCCGGCTCCGTCTTACAGAACAATTAAATTGTTGGATTAATAAAATATTAATACTTTACACGCAGTTTTATAATAAAAAAGTTGACAATTATTACATGAACATCAAATATGCTCTATTTTTCTAAAAATGCATAAACTTTTATGCTACAAAAACAACTACACAACGCAAAAATACTGGGAATCACTACTGTCAGTATAATCTTCTAACGAATCTTGTGATGTGATTGATGCATAATCACCATCTACTTGCTGAATTTAAATCTCCTGAGGGTTCCAATAATACCAAAACTTCTAAATTAAATTTTCGCGTTTTGTATGAGAAGCACCTAAACATGAACTTAATGGGTCTGAGGTGATAAGCACTCTATTAAATAAATTTGTGTTTGTGTAAATTCTTGATGTTTTTCGCGCAAAAAATTCTCTGTATTTCCTATTGTGTTTATTTCTCTCCTCTCGAGCTTCTTCAGAAAACTGATTTTTGGGAAGAATACAAGAGGTAATAATACTTCTTCCGTAAAATAATATTTTATGTATGCTTACGGGCATTGAATACCATATTCACTAATGAACAGGTCCCGCTTGTGCTTTGCGTACTTATTAAATTTATCCGAATTTACTTTGAAGCCACAATTTAAGCATTCTAAAGTGATGTGAAATCGTTTGATCAGCTCCACATTGACCCTAGTTACTTCGGCAGACATCCGCATTCTACAAAATTTATGAACCGTATTGTCATTATTAGTGTTTCCTGTTTAGGCGTGTTTATCAACCAACTCAACTTAATTTCAAACTTTTCTTGAACATATTTCTTTTTTTGAGCAGCTTTGTTTTCATTTTCTGTGCCCCGAATTTTGCCAGACTTTTATTTCTAAGATATACGAAATGTGAAGTAAATATTCA
This sequence comes from Dysdera silvatica, assembly GCA_006491805.2. NCBI lineage: Eukaryota > Metazoa > Arthropoda > Arachnida > Araneae > Dysderidae > Dysdera > Dysdera silvatica. The sequence goes on along the minus strand of QLNU02015359.1, from coordinate 49,755,148 downwards.
AATAAACGTATCCACGAACGTAGAGACGATATTCCAAATATAAGAAAGTCTTAGTTTACCTCCTTTTTTTGAAAGCGCATTTAGCAGTACCTGGTTGAAGATGGTGGAGGGCTTTGCCAAATTATGGTTTTAGATTTGTCAGCACTAGCGCAAAGTTGTATAGATATCATGAAGATACAAATATTTATCTGTAGAGCACTCTTCAGAAAGTTCTTAACGGTACCTATTTTCCTCCGACCTACCACGTCCTCATTTTATAATTATATTAAGAACACGGTTTTCGGCAAAATGCAATGACTGGAATACTTCTCGAATTTTACATAATTGTATTATAATATTGTCAATGATTGATTGGAGTGCTATTTCAACCGATACTTCTGTTACGGTAATTCCAGTAGGACAACATAATAATTTTGCTTCTTTAACTTTGTAGTAAGGTGGATAAAATTTATAATTAAAGGGTTTGTTGACGTCGTTTTACTGTCGAGTTGTTGTCGAGACGTTGTACTGTCGCGTTGAAAGGTCGGCATCCACAATTAACGCCAGCGTGATTTGCAGAAAGATTTGCTAGCTTTCGAAGGCAAGACAAATGGGCCTTCTTTATGAAGAAGCTGGAGAATATGTAGAAGACATACTTGCAAAATTCTTTACCAAATGTCTTAACAGCGGTAACATACCAAACCAATGGGATTCTGCAACAGTAATTCTTTTGCATAAAAAAGGTGATAAAGAGGATTTGAAAAATTACCGACCAATTAGCTTGTTACCTGCTATTTATAAAATCTTCACAAAAGTGCTAACACATCGCCTGCAGAAAAAATTAGATGCAGCTCAACCAAGAGAACAAGCTGGATTTCGAAGTGGATTCAGTACAGTGGACCATATTCAAGTATTAAGAGAATTAATTGAAAGAACACATGAATATGAACTTCCATTGTGTGTTGCATTTATTGACTATGAGAAGGCCTTTGACTCTATTAAAACATCAGCAGTCATCAACTCTTTAAGATCAACAGACATTGAGGATGTGTACATTGACATGGTGAAACGTGTGTATAAAAATGCAAGTGCAAAATTTCGGTTACATAAAGATACCAAAACTATCAAAATTGGTAAAGGTGTGAGGCAGGGAGATACCATTTCTCCAAAACTTTTTACTTCAGCTTTACAGATGATTTTTCAGCAGATAAATTGGAATAACAAGGGAATAAAAATAAATGGTGAATATTTAAATCATTTGCGGTTTGCTGATGACATTGTTATTTTTTCAACGAACCCATCAGAACTCCAAGACATGGTACAGGAGCTCTCAACTAGAAGTAAAGAAGTTGGACTCAAGATGAACCTACAAAAAACTAAGATCATGTTCAATAATTTCGTAGAGGAAACAAAAGTACAAGTTGACAACATTGAGCTAGAAATTGCTGATTCATATATTTACCTTGGCCAGCTGATTTCAATGGATGGCAACATTATGAAAGAACTCAACAGACGTATTAAACTTGGCTGGAGTGCATTTGGAAGAAACAGTTTTATCCTGAAGGGGAAATTGCCTTTGTGTCTAAAAAGAAAGGTCTTCAACCAGTGTGTATTGCCAGTCCTCTCTTATGGATCAGAGACATGGAGTCTAACAGTTGGAGCAATACGAAAGTTACAGACAACGCAAAGGAGCATGGAGAGGTGCATGCTTGGAATAACTAGGAGAGATCGAAAAAGAAACACTTGGGTGAGAGAGCAAACTAGAGTAGAGGACATCATTGTTAAAGTAAAAGGACTGAAATGGCGATGGGCTGGGCATATTGCAAGAAGAACTGATCAACGATGGACAACAGAAATTCTGAACTGGATTCCAAGAGACCACCGAAGACCTAGAAAACGTCCTCAAACTAGATGGGTGGATGAAATAAGAAAACAGGTTGGGGTGACGTGGAAGCGAATTGCTCAGGATAGACTTGTGTGGAAAGCATTTGGAGAGACCTTCATCCAGCAGTGGATAGATAATGGTTGAATATGATGATGATGATATATATATAGTTCATATACGCATATACAAATTAATTTTCGTAAAAGGGGGCAAATTATTGTGGGGGGGGGGACGGGCCCGAGATTTTCCGTTATGCCACTGCCATCTTAGATGTAACTACGACATTTTTCTGGAGGGGCGGGCATGGCCCCATAAAAGCTTATCGGTACGCCTAGAAAAACGTACCGATATTCGCCTATACCAATATATCAGACTATCGATACACCTGTTACGTCTAAGTATCCCTAATTTCAAAGAATCAATTTTTAAGTACCTTTTTATTGAACTATACGAGGAAACACAGAACTTTCCCTTTTCGTAGTAGATTTATTCATTAACATACTAGCGTATGGCAGAAGTTGACATTTGTATTAATTGATTAAATGTTCAGAAAGGAAAGAACGGTCATAGGCACATAGGTATAATTATGACAATTTTCTGGGGTGGGGAGCATGATTCTTTTTATATGAAAATAAGTTGTACAAGCCTATTGAGTTTTAGCCTCCTATACAGGGGAGATTCAGAACTAATGGAACAAACTGAAAGGGGTGGTAAAGGACGCCAAATAAGCCATATTTGGTGAAATCCTCATGTCCGCAAAGGATCCGATTTGGCTGTACAGTGAAAGTATTATTTACATCCACATCGTTACTAAGTAGGTGATTACATGAAAACAAAATTTTTTTTACACATAATTTAAGTGATTGACCTAATAATGCAGCAGAGATAAAATTAATTGGAAATTCCTTTCGTGGCCCTGAGTAGTGTTGCCATTTAGTCATCAAAAGGTATGGAAAACGATTGTTTTACCATACTGCAGGCAGTTGGGAATTGTCAAGCATGTGTAATAGGTGAAAGAGATCAAAAGAAACAACTTTGGTCCAGTGAAACAATGTCCGAAAATGAGCCGTTCTGGAACTATAGGGCTGTTATTATTTGCATCCACATTAGTTAATCATATAACAAAATTTGGAAAATTTGCCGTTTTAGCCTAAAACCATATTGGAAAAGGTTTCACTACTTACTATAGTCCAAAATAACTTCCCATGGCCAAATTTATGCAGTTGGGGAATTTATGGCCTAATCGTGAGCCCCCACGTTTAGGCCATGAATTCCGATAATTTTCTAAGAGCCTCAGTTAATTTTATCCATTTGCAAAATCCACTGCTTATAAACTTTTCATTTTGCTTACGTGTGCCTCGTATCGATAATTACTTGCATATAAAAGTAATAAATTGTATTTTCATTTATACTATATTCAAGCTAGTTGCACATATCGCAATATTTAGCTGGAAAGAATCGCTATCTCTAAACTGACTCTTTGGATGATTGACTCGAGACCGAGCTGGGCAACTCTTAAGAGTACCCAAACCTAAGAATCGTGATCCCTCAGCGTCTTTAGTTTGGACATCCTCACTTAAGTCATTAATATCTCTTGAACTAATATTTAATTTCTCATTCATCTTTTTAAGAAATCAGCATGGCACTGTTCTTTAACCCCATTCGGATCACCAGGTCCCGGGTTCGATCCCCATGTACTCACACGCCACATTTTTTTTCTTCAAATTTCATCGGTTTTCCAAGCCGTAAATTGCATTAAGTGGACCGTATTGTCCTGAACGCAATTCATATTTTTTCACATTTTTAAAAAGAATGTTTCATGTTTAAATCCATTTTTAAAAGTAACTAAAATTCACGACTTAAATACTTATTCTCCCCTAATAATTCCAAGAAAAATTCTCTCTCTCATTGATTAACTTTAAGAAATAAAACATTTTTTTATAAACCTTGTGAATATTTAAATAGAGTTTTTAACAGAAGGACAACTATACTAAAACTATGAAAAAACGGCTTTCTTAATAACCTTTCAAATCCATCCCCCCCACCCCCGTAAGAAATTCCATTTTAAACATCTGCCTTTTATATTACTTACATAAATCAAAGCACAATTTTATACAGGCTTGCACCAAAATAATCCCCTCCTGAACCAATATTTCATTTCTTATTCATCTTTTTAAGAATGCTCCAGAATGGCAGCAACCTTTAACTCCACATGGACCACCAGGTCCCGGGTTCTATTTCCCGTGTATGTACGAGTCACTTATTTTTTCGAATTTTATCCACTTTCCAAGCCGTAAATTGCATTAAATAAGCCTACATCGTATTTTTCTGAATGCGATGCATATTTTTTCACATTTTTAAGGTGGATATTTCATTCCTAAATCAATTTTTAAGAGTATCTAAAAAATTCATGTCTTAAGTCCTTATTCTCGCCCAATAATTAAAAAAAAAACTTACTCTCATCTACTAATGTTAGCCCTTAAACGGGTAAAGGGAAATATATTTCCATTTAGATATTTTTCACACATATATCTGTCCGTTCTAAACAGGCAACGGGGATGATCTTCCGATAATTGAATTTTTATTAACAGGCAAAGAGAACATATTTTTAACAAATGCTTCCATTAACGTGTTTAAAGTACATTATATGTTGCCTGAAAACAAAATTTCAGCAAACTACTGTTTGCCTATATAAGGGTTAAAGAATAAAGTGTTTATTTTGAAACCTTGTTAATACTTATCTCGAATTTTAAGCAGAAGAACAGCTATCATAAATCCTGAAAAAGGTTCCTTCTTAATAACATTTCAAATCCATTTTTCCGTCGTAAGGTATTTCACGTTCAATCCCCTGTCTTTTATGCCATATGCATAAATTAAATCACATTCTTCCACAGCCTACGCACTCAAAACGATCTTCCATAAGCCAGGGATTCACATTTTTTATTCATCCTTTTAATAAAGCTCTAGAATTACAGCGATCTTTAACCCCATTCGGAACACCGGGTTCCTGGTTCTATTCCCTGGGTAGGTAAAAGTCACTTTTTTTTTTTTAACAAATTTCCAAGCCGTAAATTGCATTAACTACACCGTATTTTTTTGGATGACATGCATATTTTTTCATATTTTTAAAAAAGGTATTTCATTTTAAAATCCGTTTTTAAGGTTACCTGAAATTCAAGATTTAATTACTTGTTCTTTGTTAATAAGTTAGAAGGAAAAAGCTTTCTCTCATTAGTCAATGTTAGCAAATAAAGCATTTTTCAACCACCGTGAACATTTAACTCGAATTTTAAACAGAAAGACAACTATATTGAAATGTTGAAAAACGGGCTTTCTCAATAACGTTTCAGATCTATTTTCCCTCTATAAGGAATTCCACTTCAAATTTCTACCTCTTAGGTTATTTGCAACCTTTAACTCCACATGGACCACCAGGTCCCGGGTTCTATTTCCCGTGTATGTACGAGCCACTTATTTTTTCGAATTTCATCCGCTTTCCAAACCGTAAATTACATTAAATGGAACTTATTTTTCTGAAAGCGATGCATATATTTTCAAATTTTTTAAAAGGATATTTCACTTTCAAATCCATTTTCAAAAGTAACTGAAATTCACACATGACATAAGTCCTTATTCTCCCCTAATAATTTAAAGAAAAAATCTCACCCTTATCCGCTGAGGTTAAAAAATAAAGCATTTTTTCAAGCCTCGCGAATATTTAACTCGAATTTTAAACAGAAAGAAAATTCTCCTAAAATCACACACAACTAACACTTACATTTTAAAAAATTTTGGCAGGACAGCTGGAGCTTTAACACTAACGCAATAAAAAAATGGAACTACTGGAAATTTGCTGGGGGGGGGGGCAGCCAGCCTTCTGGAGGGGGGCCGGCCCTCCCCTGCCCCCACCTAGTTACGCCTATGACTACCGTTGACATTATCCCCTTGATATAAATGACAATATTTTGAAAAAAAAATAATTTCGGATCTTATAAACAAAAGGCCATTTTCCATGAGACTCAAAAAACAAATAATTCTCGGATACATACTGTTACAAGAAAACCAATCATCAACAACCCATTTATCGTTTTTCGTTATGCTATTCTCCGAAACTGAATAGTGCTTATTATAAGCCTTGTTGGCTTTTTGCCGATAGAGAATCCATTTATTATAATCCAGCTTTGACTAAAGGCATAAACGATTGGCAAGAATTACCGAAAAGGACTAAAGAGCACGAGCTTTCATATTGCCATTTGCAAGCATGTTTTACGTACGCTTCCTGGAAAAGAGAGACTCTGCTGTCGATATAATTTTAGACGTGGATTTAAGGAAAGAGATCAATTTTTGGAAAGATTGTAAAGAGAATTTTTGAAGTTACCCTTACTTTAGCTTCATCAGACGTTGATTTTAGAGGACACTCGAAAATCGACCATATTTTTGTTTTTCGTCTATAACTTCTGAACAAATCATGATAGCGTAATTTCGTAAATGTACAAAATTTCACAGCCTATCCACTGGTGTAAAAAAAATCGTTTAAGAAATATGATGAATTATAAAATTCAATTTTCATATTTTTCCACAGGGGAAGTTGCGCATAGGGGCGACGCTTTTCTTACATGCACAGGTGCTATGCAGGATAAGTAGAACGTAAAAGGCGACACTTCTCCTGCCTACATAGCTGTATGCAAGTGAAGTAGCGTGTAGGGACGACTTGAGGTATATTTCAGGAGAAAGTGGGGAACCGCTTTCACAGACGAAAAACAAATGATATGATTATATATACAAAAAAAAACAACCCCTGTCAGTGGTTATAGTTATCCCCTAAATATGTGATTATTAAGCCAACTTCTTCTGGAGATATAAATATTTACTTTCAGAGAGATTTTCGTGGTCACCCTATATCATGTACTATAATTCGCCGTGTATATGAGCCATGTGGTCTCTAATTATGAAATTTATGGCATATATTATACGTCTGTCCTTTGATCCGTAAAACTTAAAAAACCTGTAGATATGGTAAATGTGTTTCTCTAACAGGTCATTGCGTATTAACTTTTAATTACTCTGCATCTGTTTCAATTTCCTTTGTCTTCCTATTTGTGAGTATTTTACAATTTCGTAATTAGAGACAACATAGCTCATATGCACGGCGAATTATAGTACATGATATAGTGTGACGCTCGAAAATCTTTCTGAAAGTAAATATTTATATCTCCAGAAACAGTGGACTTAATAAACCTTATATAAAGTAAAGCTCAAATTAAAATTACTTTTACTTTACATAAAAATCACTCACGTACTTAAAAATAAGTTTCCGGGTAAACAAAATGGTATTTTAAAAAATTAAAGCACTTAATATTATGTTTATAAACTGAAATTAATGATCTAAGGACACAAATATTGCTGAAACCGCTGAGGTAACGCATTCGATAAGAGAACTTGGACAAATAATTTCAGTGGGTTACGGCCAATCACTTCTAGTGCAAGTAAGGACATCTTTCGACTCATTTTGGGAAAACCCCGCCCATTTCTTCAGAAAAATAACCACGGGGTATTAAAAAAAGGTAAGTCTTTCTATTTAGATAAGAAATAATTGTAATCATTGAGTTAGTTTCCAAATTCAATTTTTTCCACCTATATTAGAAATAAAATACAGGGTACCGAGGACACCCAGATTGCTAAAATATTAGACTGTGCGCCGTTATTTATTGAAACTTTGTGAAATACATGAACGACATCTACTTGGGCTTTTCATAGAGTAGATTTCTTCTCAACCGACCATGATGGAACCGGAATCCTGACCGGTTAGTGGGAAGCCGGTTAATTTGAAAATTATGCTTTTCATAGACACGGAGTTTTAAAATTGAAATATTACAATGAAAACTTCTAAAATGGTGAATTTTACAATAATGCAATTATTATTAAAACAACACATAGCAACTGTTCTAAAAATCATAAAATAAATTGAAGGGCAGCCGATTACGTGAAGCAGGGGGGTGGGTTAAGAGGGTGTTTACTGTAATATATAGGAAAATGCGCGCTCTTGTCATAGAATTCTCTGTGGTCACCACAATGTGGTGGTATAGTGGTCACGCGTTTGCTTATCATACGAAACATTTAGGTTCCCCTCCCAATGCTGCTCAGGGCTTTTCATTTTTTTTTCTCTCCACCGAATCGCAGTTCGGGACTCGATTTCCTAAATGACAAACGTTCCGATTTCTTGGAAACTGTAGGTCTTAACACAGAAGAGTTTCAGCTTTTCTGACACCATGAAACGCAAACAAGCTTCAACTTCTTGTGAAAATAGTATTATGTTCTGTATTTATATACCCTGCACTTTCTTGAGGCATACTTATCCTCTGTACCTTGCACACTGCTGTGGGGATGAATATGGCTTTCAGTTTCTGTTTGGGGATGTGCATCTGCTTGTCCTACTGGCTTACACAGAGTTGATGTGGGTCATGCTCCCATCGCAATAAAATTTTGTGTATAAATATGCATATGTATATGTAGAGTTTTAACCTTGTAAACCTTCTCCCTATGAATTTCTATGTCCTCTAATGGTTCGCAATTTTGTTTATCTGGTTTTCAAATGCTCGCTTCAGGTTCCCTGTGTCTAACCATTTGATGATTCTGAAAGCATAACTTAGTACCGAGATTAAGCGTCCATAACACCACAGTAGTTCGCATCATGGTTTTGCATTCAATTTAATCTTCAGAATATACTTTAGTACTTTATTTGTATATCTGAGTGAACTTGGTTTTGACTTGATTTGTCTTCTGTCTTTCTTATTCTAAATATTTGTATATTTAGAATATAATGAATTTTGTACACCTTCATTACCACGGTTTTCATACTTCCCTGATTTAATAATTTCCATTAGTTTTGTGTCCTTTCTATCGCAATGAAATGCTATATTTAATGTAGTAATCTTTATTACGTTAATAAATAATATATCTCGGTTTCGTATGTGGATTTTGTGTATATTATTATATTATTTATATGTTTAAAATGCTGTATCAGCATGTTTTAAGTGCACAATTCGCGAGATCTTTCACAGCTTCTGTTAGCATTCTTCCTTTAACCTTCATTTTCTCATTTACCATCATTTATTTATCATTTATCATCATTTATTTATCATTTCTGTAGCGAGAATTTTCACAACATTACAAATTTTAGAAACACAGAAAAACCTCTGACTATCTAATACTTGGGGACTTCAAGCTATAACTTACATTAGAAGAGTGAAAATACTTTGTCTGAAAAATAGATTTGTATAATACAAATTAATAATATACGTGTTCCCTTATGTTCTTCCTACATATCCACAAATTTCGCGCCAATTTAGTGTGCTCTTCCTAGTGTTTCCATTTTAATTGTCAGTAGTGTATTTATCAAAATCGCATTTATTTTAATTCGTACATTAGTAGGTTTCTTTTACATGTTTTTAACAAGAGATTTACATATTTTTCACGTTATGCATTAAAATTCGATAGTTTCGTTATTTATTAGTTTCATTCTTCATCGTCCATTAAACCTCAAAGCATGAGGAGATTATATGAAGATAAATTTCATCCAAAATTCGACCATGGTTGCATATAATTTGCATATAAAACACATTCAGCTATCACAGGATTGGGCTTATACGAACTCTTCAAATTTGCATAAGAAAGTTACCGTATTTCTGCAAAATCAGGAGGCCGCATACAACCTACAGCACGCGCTTGGGTTTTCAAAATTGAACAGGTATAATGTGAGCCGCAAAATATGCAGATAACATTCGTCCTGTTGACCTTACCGGTTATGAGGAAGTAATTTCTTTTCACGTGAGGATCTCATGCGGAAGTCTGGTTGATTTTCTCTCTTCGTTGTTGGTTTGTTTGTTTTTTAATGACCGGCAGAGAACACATCATTCCTCAACATAATTTACGACTTATAAAACTACGGGAAAGGTGAGTAATATATATTCACCAACTTCAATGACCATTCTTATTGGAGTGTGTGAGGGAAAGTTAAATTTTCTTATTTAATAACCCTTCCTTATCCTCAATTCTTAACCCCTTAACCTTATTATTCCACCGGTCAGATTTGAAAAATATCTCTTCTTGGAAGTTATGAAGAGGGGAGCTCGCTGAGGATACCTGTGGGGACAGTTTTCATTCCTTGCCATCAAACGCCCAAAGAATTTAGACATTTAACCACTTCACTACCAGTTGTAAATTATGAATATACGGTGCAATACTAGATTTTTAAGCTTTTCTACAAATTACATTTTTATTGTATTTTTAGCATATTTATTTTTTAGACTACGTTTTTACATTTATACACAATATGTGGACCCATAAAGGTAACACAGCCTATCATAAAGCCAACATACAGGAACTAACACATGTTTTTTTTTTTGTGCTATTTGAAAAAAAAAAAATAATAATGTCGCCCTTACGGGCTACTTCTCCTGTATACAGCCATGCATGCACGGAAAGTATCTCCCCTACATGATAACCTGCCATATATACATATATGTATATAGGGAAAGTATCGCGTAGGCCCGATACTTTCCGTGCATGCATGACTGTATACAGGAGGTCAGTCATTAATGTGCCGTAGGGGCAGCATTATGTTTTTTTTTCCAAGGAACGTTGGATGACCCCTCTAAAAAAAGAAAAAAAAAAAGAAACACAATAAGGATGTGGAACTGCAGAAGCTGAGTTAAAAGCTTTCTCATAGCAAAGCAAAGTGGTATTACACCATATGTGATGTGCCTGGTAGTGAACGGCAAAACATCACACCATATGTGATGTGCCTGGTAGTGAACGGCAAAACAACATCACACCATACGTGGTGTATCTGATAGTGAAGGAGTTAAATTCCTCAAGATTACAAAATCTAACACTTCGGTGGTAAATTTAGATTGCATTATCACCACCAAAAATATTCTCAACATCATAGTCAAACAATATTTATTCACTACTTGGTAAAAATCTCCCCGACCTGTTCTAAGTAACTGGTCTTTATATGAACCCGTTCTTGTGTTTCGAGGATATTTTATCAATTTTTAATTATATCCGGAGGCCCAGTTGGAATTATCCGTTGTCCATCCTTAATTTTCTTGACAATGTATTTGGAAAATTAATATTTATGCTGCTTAACTTTAACAGGGATGTCCTCAACCTTACTTTGCATACAGATGCCACAATAACGCAGATTATAAATTGTGTAAGACAAAGTGATACTGTTCTTCATAGTCAAACAATATTTATTCACTACTTGGTAAAAATCTCCCCGACCTGTTCTAAGTAACTGGTCTTTATATGAACCCGTTCTTGTGTTTCGAGGATATTTTATCAATTTTTAATTATATCCGGAGGCCCAGTTGGAATTATCCGTTGTCCATCCTTAATTTTCTTGACAATGTATTTGGAAAATTAATATTTATGCTGCTTAACTTTAACAGGGATGTCCTCAACCTTACTTTGCATACAGATGCCACAATAACGCAGATTATAAATTGTGTAAGACAAAGTGATACTGTTCTTAAACTTTCATAAAATTTTACTCATATTCAGTATCTTAACTAATAAATATTATTAAACTCCGTAAATATGATCATCTGTATGTTACTTTAAAGAAAGTAAAGGAGTACATCATAAGAAAGATAAGGTTTAATATTTTACATGGAACTGATTTTCATCTGTAGAGTACAAATATAAGTTAAACAAGGCTAAAGGATAATTAAATTTCCATATAGAAAAATACATGTATTTGAATCAAGTACAGCTAGATGAGAATATGATAGAAGAACTATTAAAATATAAGAAATAGTCATAGTTAAAGAGAAAAGTTAACAAAGCAGCCAAGATTTTCAACTAATATCGTTTAATAACGGCAGTCTCCAAACTGCCAGACTAGCAGTAGATATCTGGCGGGTCTCTCTAACTTTATGAAAGGATTTCCTCTCATTTAGAGATCTGTAGTTATGTTATTTTTGTGAATGACCCATAATTCAGCTGCATAAGTCATGACAGGTTCAATAGCTGTTTTAAAATTTAATAATTTGCTTTTAATATTGAGTTTGTCAATCTGTGAATTAGATAGTTTAACTTACCGGCTGGACTTTTTTTTATTTTACTATTTATGGTTGCAATACAAGATACCATATTAATCTCTAGTCTAGGTGTATTAGCTGTTTTACCTTACAGTATCATTTGATTTCAAAGTCATTCCAGTGTAAATACTTATTAATTTTTTCATAGCTTTTTCAATTTCCAGTGAAAAAATTATTCGCTTTCTAGTTCAAAGAATTATTCACTTTCTACTTCAAAGAATTATTCTCTTTCTAGTGTAAAAACTTATTCATTTTCCACCGTAAGTACTTATTCACTTTCTAGTGTAAGTACTTATTCACTCTCTATTGTTCATACTTATTTATTTTCTAGTGTAAATACTTATTCCACTTTCTAGAAAGAATTATTCAATGCTTATTCTTATTTTTTCCACCGTGCTTATTCACTTTCTAGTGTAAGAATTCATCTCTATTGTTCATACTTATTTATTTTCTAGTGTAAATACTTATTCACTTTCTAGAATAAATGCTTATTCATTTTCCAGTGCAGAGAATTATTCATTTTCCAGTGCAAAGAATTATTCACTTTCCAGTATAAAACTTATTAATTTTCCACCGTAAATACTTATTCACTTTCTAGTGTAAGTCTTATTCACTTCCCAGTGCCAAGAATTATTCACTTTCCGGTGTATAAACTTATTCACTTTCCAGAATAAATGCTTATTCACTTTCCAGTGCAAAAATTATTCACTTTATCTTTGGTAGTGTATTTGATCTTCCTGTTGAAATATATCACTTGCGTTTTGGTTACAAACAGCTTGATAGCCCATTGAATCGTGCATTTGTTTATTGCGTTTAAATGTATCTGTAATTAAATACATTTAAACGTACCTGCGCTAAATGCCGATAGTATAGGGCAGTAAGGCAGTATTCATTTGGGAAATCGAATTATGCCCTTGATGTGTAAGATAATAGATATCTTATCCACGATCTATTTACATTTCAAAAGGAGCTTTATAGAACAGCTTGCAAACGTTACTTAAAGTTTCTTTTACATCTTACAAAATTTATTTCATGTAGATGCATCCTACTATGGATATTTCAAAAACAGATGTCTCTGATCCATGCAAAAAAAGAAAAGAAAAAAAAAAGAAAGAAAAGAAAGAAAGATCCAGAGAGAGAGAGAGATTGACGGATTTTTAACCAGGTCATCAACTGACCCTCAGTAGTTTTTTCTTTGCTCTGTAGGTTCTCAGTAAAAGATTCTTTTTCTCTGAGAAAGCTGATAGGAAGTAATCACATCGCCTATTCATCAGAATAAGACTTACACTTCCGTCGATTCATGAAAATTTTGATTTTCTATAGCTCAGTATGACAGATTAATTATAAAGTACAAAACTAAATTATTTTCAACGATGTTGATTTTGCGAATTTATATTTCTTTCTTTAATGTGTAATTTCTTCCGCGACAAATCTTTCTTTAATTGACAGCTTCGCAACTAGAGAGTGGGCCTACCCATGCACTCTTCGGAGAAAGTATTTTACGTTTTTCTTTTCTTAGAAAACTGCATTCATGAATTCTGTCTTTTATGAGAATGTATTCTTTTGGTTCATTTTCATTCTGAAGCAGAATGTATTCTTTTGGTTCACTTTCATTCTGAAGCAGAATGTATTCTTTTGATTCATTTTCATTCTGAAGTAGAATGTATTCTTTTGATTCATTTTCATTCTGAAGCAGAATGTATTCTTTTGGTTCATTTTCATTCTGAAGCAGAATGTATTCTTTTGGTTCATTTTCATTCTGAAGCAGAATGTATTCTTTTGGTTCATTTTCATTCTGAAGCAGAATGTATTCTTTTGCAGTTTCATTTTCATTTACAAGCAGAATGTATTCTTTTAGTTCATTTTCATTCTGAAGCAGAATGTATTCTTTTAGTTCATTTTCATTCTGAAGCAGAATGTATTCTTTTGGTTCATTTTCATTCTGAAGCAGAATGTATTCTTTTGGTTCATTTTCATTCTGAAGCAGAATGTATTCTTTTGGTTCATTTTCATTCTGAAGCAGAATGCATTCTTGGAATTCTTTCTCTTAAAATATATATTCTCGATATTTATTGTGCATAAAAGTTGAATTAGTTTTACCTCCAACCCTACCTCCACCATGTCCTTCTTTAGCAAAAACAGGTTCTTTCTTCAAGAATAACGATCCCCAGATTATGATTAATTGCACATATCTACACCTTAACTCAATTTATGAATTGTGACTTTGAAAACATAGTAGAATTTTGATAATTTCGAAGATATTAATTCGAATTATTCGTTTTTTCGAACTCATATGCGCCTTCTTGAATTTCCGGGGCCCATTTACAAAGTATTTAATTTAATTTGTCGGATGACCTCTTATCTTCAAATTAGCCAAGCTCTTCTCTAATACAGTGTAATTTACATATAAATTGATAAACAATGGAGAAATAGCAAATGAAATAAACCCAAAAAGCTTTCGGACGCATCAGCAGCAGTCTTTTATCAGGCGCATTAACTGTTATGGAACAAATAGAGGACTAATGCTGACGCGTCCAAATGCTTGAGTGATCTATTGGATTCACTATTTTAATGATGTTTAACATTTTTGTATGCAAATGATATCTTTTATCGAGAAATGCTGCAGCCGCCTCTTAATTTATCTCGGCTGCTATTGAAGCCACGTCTACTAAATTCCATGTACATTTCTGTATCAAATCTTACTGATTTGTGTAGTTATATTTTCATGATAGCAATATGCAAATCGAGTGGGTTTGATAAGGATGATTTGCTTTGATGTACCAGACTTATCAACACTTTTTATAGTTACTAAGTAATTTCATTTAAAATTATGCATTTCCTCAATTTGGTAAATTAAAGACCATTCTCATACTTTTCCATGACTATTTTTCTATTTTCTATTTTATTCAGCTCATTTTTTCCGCTACCATGATTACTAAACTGTATGATATATATACTTTCATTACTAAATGTTTCACTCTTATTGCCATAAGTCCATTTTTTTAAACTTATGTCTTTCTATAATGAAGAAAATACGCGAGAAAGATACAGACATGAACATAATAACATATGAACATAAATATTCACATGGATCGTGCGAATGCTTGGGTTAATGTATGCAGAATGCAGTTAAACCTGTGTAAACCAATATAAGAGTTATATGTAATATTTCTTTATTTCAGCCTCGGCTGAACGGAGTTCTTCCACTACGAAGCTTATTAAAACATGCTTACAAGCAAACATGGCTGGGAAATGCCTTCGTAACTTAGCCGTTATATCCATTGAGCGTGAACTCAGTAATGCTCTTATGATTAATCCTGACACAGTAATTGACAAATTTGCACCTCGAAAGGGATAACGACGTCAGTTTTCGTTGTAAATATTCATTAAATGAAAGAATATGTTGAAAGAAATAGCGAAAATGGAGATAAAGAGGATAATAAATAGTAGGGAATAGAAAGATAATAGGATAGTGGAGAGCAGAGATATAAGAGGATAGTAGAGATTGAAGAAAAAACAGAAATAGAGATAAAATTGCGAAGAAATATGAGAAAGTATTAATTGAAAATATCCATTTTTTTCATCATTTCAGAGCCCATATTAGCTTTATTAAAATATTAAAACACAAGTTGATTCTGAAGCGTGTTATTTTTTTTATTAGGTATTGTATAGTAGACTTCGGAGTATAACCATGAGATATATGGTGTAATTCAAATATGTATTTAAGTATTTGTTTATGTAAAATAAATACCGAAAACTATTATGCATGTTAAAATAACATACGTTTTCTATCGGAGTGTTTCTCAATTGTCCCAGAGATAGATTCCTTATTCGGAGGTTTTCGTTCTTCAAAGGCGTCAGGTGTCCGTTAATGGAAGTTTTATTTTATATTTGTTAAAGCTAATGTACGAAAATGCCGCCCCCCACCTCTTCCGTGGCACCCACTTTAGTACGCCACTTTGAAGAACCTCACCTTCCCCAGTTACCCCAATAAAAGCCCACCCATAAAAAAATCTCTGAAACCGCGCCTGAGAGAGAAAAATCAGAAAACTTGCAGAAAACGAGGCAAAGCGAAATCTTTTGTGAAAGACCTGTGTCTTCCTGTAATCGAAGGAAGAAGGGAACATTAAAGTTTTGGCTGGAAGAGTGAAGCAATCAGGTAGAAGAAACCAATTAAAAAGTTCTCATAATTATGATATTAAATTCCTCATAACATCATAATAGAAATATTAAATTCCTCATAACATCATAATAGAAATATTAAATTCCTCATAACATCATCATAGAAATACTGAATTCCTCGCAACATCGTAACAGAAACATTAAATTCCTCACATAATATCATAATAGAAATATTAAATTCCTTATACCATCATAATAGAAATAATAAATCCCTGATGTTATCACAACAGAAATATTAAATTCCTTATACAATCATAATAGAAATAATAAATTCCTCATGATATCACAACAGAAATATTAAATTCCTCATAACATCATAATAGAAGGAATAAATTTTTCATAATATCGTACAGCAGACATATTAAATTTCTCATATCATCATAATAGAAATAATAAATTTCTCATAATATTATACACAATAATTTTGACAGCCACACTTTATCTCAGGGTAGAGCTTTTTTTTAGGTATAAGATAAAAAAGACATCGTCCCCAAAATTGCAAAACTCTGGCCCCGGTGGCTTTGTGTGTTGACCAATATTTGGCAATTGTGTTATCCCTGAGAAGGATAATATCTCATACCATATATACTGGGAAAGCTTCGTTCCCGTCCTCGATGGCCTAGTAGTTAAGGCACCCCGGGTTCAACGGAGAGGATATAGTTCGAATCTAGGTCAGGGACGATGTCTCTTTATCTCCTATTCCCAAAAAAACCTCCACTCTAAGCTAAAGCGTAGGTGTCAAAATTATTGTGTATAATAAATTCCCCACGAAAAATTACAAAACACTCGTTCCGGTGGCTTTGTGTGTTGACCAATATTTGGCAATTGTGTTATCCCTGTGAAAGGTAATAATATCTTACAACTTCTCATAATATAAATATTAAATTCCTCATAGCATCATAATATAAATATTAAATTCCTCATAAAATCATAATAGAAATGTTGAATTCCTCATAACATCATAATAGAAATGTTGAATTCCTCATAACATCATAATATAAATATTAAAAGCCATTAATACATCACAACCACTTCCAGAAACTTATAAACAACTCTTACTCTGAAATGTATGAGACATCCCCAAATTAGGTAACCCGCAGTGTGGGTTTCTCATTGGTCCCTATTGGGGTTCTTCCATGATTCTATTGGAGGCCTCCCATTGGTTCTCATTGGGTTTTCCCATTCTGCGGGACTACTCTGATGAAGGGTTTTCCAGAAATTTCAAGTATAAAAAAGAGACAGAAACATAACATCGTCATTACTCCTGATGAAGGACTGCTGCTGATGCGTCCGAAAGCTTGAGTGATCTTTTTCATTGCTATTTTACCAGTGTTTAACCTTTTTATGTAATTAAATTCCTCATAAAATCATAATAGAAATGTTTAATTCCTCATAACATCATAATAGAAATATTAAATTCCTTATAATACCATAACAGAAATAATAAATTCCTCATAACATCGTAATAGAAATATTAAATTCCTCATAACATCAAAGCATAAACTGACACTAGACCTCTAATGAAAGTATAAGAAATAGCACACTGTGTCACGCAATATGCACGAAGCTCATTATTCTGTTGATTGTCATTTCATTGCGCTAATCACTCCATTATCATACAATAAAGCTCTTTACGTCAATATCATTTCATTGCGTTTATGATTCCATTATCGTTTCGTTGTATTCAGATTTCAATTATCGTTTCGTTGCATTCATTATCCTATTATCGTTGCTTTCAGTTCATTATTCTGTTATCATTCCATTGCGTTCATTATTATATTGTCGTTTCATTGAGTTCATTGTTTTGTCGACTGACATTTTGTGTTTGCTTCCTCCATTTTGAATATTCGTATAGATATACTCCTAATACTTTAGGTATTTCTTTTATGTTTCCATTCTTTTACTTTCGCTAATTCTCAAACTTTAACCCTTAAACTGCGGGAAACGTATCGGTCGAGCGGGGAGTGTGGCGCGGGCTTTGTCACAGACTTCTGGGACTACGGTCATCCTTCTCTCTCACTTAGCCTAAATTCTCTCACCGCAGCCTTGGATTCCCTCGTAGATTTATAATTATTATGGCAGATAATTTTGTATATTATTTACAAATAATTATATATTATTCACAAATAATTGCATATTATTTACAAATAATTGCATATTATTTACAAATAATTGCATATTATTTACAAATAATTATATATTATTTACAAATAATTATATTATTATTATTACTACTTCTACAGTTAACAGACTTTTAATTTAACAGGTAAAATTTTGCTTGAAGCATCGTGTCGTGGAAATTTTCACTGTGTAAGCATTGCCATACTCTATAGTTAAGTTTATTTTAATATTAATATGTTGCGTATATTAAATGTTTCATATTATAATTTTAAAATATTGCTTTTCCCTCCTTTTAAAAAATCTGCGGTTTAACATACTCCTTGGGTTCTATTAGTCTATTAAATTGAGGTTCTATTGACTTATCTCTTCACGTTTTGTCTGCATAAAATCAATATGATTAATATAATCTACGTAATTTTGCTCTATATAGTAAATATAAATAGTAACCTGTATAAATTAATATGTGTAATAAATATATATATATATATAATAAATATCATTAATAATTCATCACTATAATAAATAGAATTACATATATAAAAGGATTTTGTAAATAAAAAGTTACAGCTAATACTTTGAATATTTATAAGGATCATCAATACCTTATATAAAATAACATTATATTTAAATATTTCCAAATTTTGTCAATAATCTATGAAATAATTTCAAGATTTTAAAGAATTCCCGTATAAGGTTTATTGCTAATACGCACACTTACACATATAAGAAATAATGAGTGACCTTTTACTTCAATCTAGAATTTCGCTGACCTCTTGTGGAGAAACCTTGCCCTAACGATGCAATGTTTACTGTATGGTCGTGTTTTCCTCCACCAAGAAAAGAAATTGCTACACTCAAACCTTCCATTCCTAAAACAAAAACACCATTCATTATGTCACATCATTCACAAGATTATTGTAGTTTCACTAAGTGATTAATGGTGCTGTTGAAGTGTAAAAGCTATTTTTCCAAGGGTTTTTCTCCAAGCTGTGACATTATGATGTTTCAAATAACGACTAACTCCCTAGTGGAAACTATCAATGGGATATCTTCTTCTCCATCCGGAAAAGTGAATTTTGAGACAATAAGTTCAACTTCCGTTAGAATTTTGATGATTTCGAAAAGCTCGAATTTTAAGTGCTTCGACATTTTTCGTATTTCGACAAACTGCGAATTTTATATGGTTAATTCCCACGTGTCGTTGCATGACTAATTTCCGTTCTAATGGAGGAAAAGGTATTTGAAAAATTACTGGGATTTGTGTATGGGAAGGTACTTGATCTAATCGCGATATAGTAAGCTAAAATGAACATTCTTTAACGCACAATGAAATTTCAGATATGGAATTTACCAAAATCCGGGTGGAAAGTCCAACAACAATCAGACGTGGAATTTAGTAAAATTTTAGCCGTTGAATTTGTCAAAATTCAGATGCGAAATTTAGCAAAATTCATAAATGGAATTATTATCTCAACATAAATGATTTTTAACTGAGTGTTCTTATCAAATTCCAATTTTATTTTCGCCTTCTTATTTACCAGTTATTATTTTCTATGAGCAATATGCCTAATCATAGTACAGCAGATCACTCTTTTGGACTCTTAGGCAAGGAGTCCCTCTTGTTATTAAACCAAGGGACCAAAAATAGGGGTCTCCAATTCACCAGTGCCCATAGGTCTTTCGTGCTTTTACTCTATGGCAGGGCTGTAGCCAGGATGAAGGGGCAGCAACTGGGGCAAGACGAAAGGCATTTGGGCACAAGACACCCGGAGACTGTTCTCTATATATATAAATAGCTCGATGAGGCAACTGGGCCACAAGCATGGGGCAACTGCTGCCATAACCCTGATAAAAAAATATGATATAAAATATAAATTAGTTTTACATTGTATTGTAATGTATAAATCTATATAATATATGCCTGCCACATTTTAAATAACATTATAATTTAAATATTTCCAATTTTTTCAATTATCTTTGAACTAATTTCAAGGTTTTAGAGAAGACCTGTAAAATATTTATTGATAATACACACACATACACTTATAAAGAACCGCAAGTAACTTCTTATTTAAATCTAGAATTCACTGACTAAAGATGAGTTCAGACTCATTTTTCGAGGCCCGAGCTCGCCCGAGCACGAAACTTGCAATTTGAGCCAGCCCGAGTTCGAAATACTTTGTGGGATTTTTGACCCGAGCCCAAGGCTTCAAATAGAACTTTAACCCTTTAACGTACGAGTTAAATTTAAGATAATTTGATAAACTACGCTATTCAATTTCCTTCGAATTTTCATATATATATATACGTATTTCTACAGTCCTCGAAAACGAATCATATAGTTGTATTCCTTGGAGAATTTCGATATAGAGAAATCAGTTGTCAGTTTCAGTTGCATCCATCTAATGAGACCGGACCCTCCTGAGTCTGAAAACTATATGAAGTATACAGCCCGAACTCGTTTCGGGCTCGGGCTTTCGGACTCCAGCCGAGCCCGTCTCATTTCTACCGCTGACCTCTTGTGGAGAAACCTTACCTTAATGATGTAATGTGCACCGTACAAACGTTTTTACCCTACCAGGAGAAGAAAGTATTGGACGCAAATCTTTCCATTCCTTTAAAAATAAAGAAAGAGAAGAAGGCGAGGAGAAATAAATAAATGAAATCTTGGATAAATACGTATTTCTTTGGCTACTATACGTATGATTCAAAAAACACCGACATTAAAAAACGAAACTTTGGGCATAAACTTGCGACTTGACCATTGTTGTTTCAAGATGTAGATTATATCGTTATATTACACGTATCTAAAAATCTATGTAAAGCATAAAATCGAAAATTCAAACCCTGAAACGACCGTTCACTTTCTTTTACTTCTGATCGTTTCACACATCTAAATCATAATGTACACTCAAACTTCTATTTTCCGATCATCTTTGTGAATGTTTTTCTTAAAATGCTGAACCATTTAAGAATTTCCTCGTAAAAATATCTCCGAATACAGGAAGTCCATTCTCTATTAAGCAAAGTTTTTCTCCCTTTTATGATTTTATTCCCGTAATATGATTTTTGCACTTTACAATGATACGCAATACATATTATATAATTTTTGTATCCCACAATGATACGAAATAATATGTAATTTTTGCAATTTACAATGATACGAACTAATACGTAATTTTTGCAATTTACAACTATACGAAATAATATGTAATTTTTGCAATTTACAATGATACGAAATAGACATATAATTTTTTTCTCCTCATAATGATGCGAAGTACATATATAATTTTTGCTCCTCATAATGATACGAAATACATATATAATAAAAAAAAAACTCATTCAAACAAATTGTTCAAACAAAATTAACGAACTTTTTCTAAATTACGTACAGTAGTGGAATGAACGCGCCTGCGTATCTATGTAATTTGTATATAAAATTTTATTTATATTGTTAATAGGTATAATTTAAAATATATGAAGCAATATAGGTGTGTGCAAAAAAGTCCACCGAAATAGAAATTTAACATACTATCCATGTAACAGATTTTCCATTTTACGAGGCATTTTGGCGATATCTTGCGACTTCGTTAAATGGAAATTTGACTGCATTTACAAAACATCAAAGTTTACCGTGATCCAAACTTAGAGGTATGGAGTCAAATCTCAACAAAACAATGTCTTTAAATCTTTTAAAAATCCAGGAATTTTTTTTTAAAAAAAAAAGGAAGAAAAAAGGAAAGAGAGAGAGAGATATTCTAATAATTTAGAAGAGAAAACGGCAGGGGGAAAATAATTGAATAAAGGCGTTACAACTTTAATCGAAGATCTCAACACTGTTCATTATTGATTGAAGAAATCATCAACATTGTATTTGAAGAACAGTTGTGAGGGTTCCCACACTGTTGCCAGAATGACTGTCTATTAGCTGTAATCGGCGAAAAAGTAGGTTATTGGAGCAAACGTCACTTAAAATCATCAGCAACAGAAACCGTGATGCAACGTAGTCCGCCCAATTCAAAAGGTTAGGTTAACCTTTCCACTTTTGAGGAAAAAATGTCTTATGGAGATCCTATCAGCCTTTCCTTTTTCTCCTCCTACCCGCTGCTTGTCACGCGGGACCTTTGGCACTTCATTCCACGCCACTTTTACTTTTTTGTCATCGGAAGTATCTGTCTTTGCCCCAGGCCTTCCTTGTTGGTAAACGAACTTGCGGTTGAACTTGAATATGAGGATAAAACCAAGAACTAAACAACCAAACAAGTTTGCTTATTCAATAGTCGTCTGGCACGTTTTTTGAGAGAAAATATTTGTCCTCAAAAGCAACACGTGCGTTTGGAATACATTTTCTTTTCACTGTCTGCAAATTAATACGTAGGGTGAAACCCGGAAGTGGCAGCACACCTTCAAGTTTTCGATTGTTCCATTCATGTCTCATCAACGTGGAAATTGCATTTTAAAACTGGAAATTTCGCAACGTAATATTAAGAGTATGAAATAATCTACAATGACCGAAAGGAGCTAGAAAAAAATAATGGGGCATGAATGTTTTTGGTTGAGGAAGGATGATGTGTATATCTTGACGTTAAGGGTAATAGACCTCACATGTAAGCAATAATGATCATCATCATCATCATGAAGTCTACGATTTTTTTAATGCGATCACCAAACGACATCCAATAACAACATAAATAAATTTATTTAATAATTCATAAAAAAAAGCAAAAGAATTTTTCATCATGATTAAATATTGTATATTGTAGTATTGTATATTGAATATTGACATTGTTTCTCTTCTTTGTAAGGTTTAAGAGGAATTATAATACAATTGCAAAATTATAATCCACTTACAATCATAATTCTTCTCGCTCTCTCACACATACCAACATCATAATAATAATTACATAAACATAATAATGGATGGGAGGCTGTGTCTCTAAGTTAGGGGTCTTCACACCGCGGCCCGCCAACATGTTTTATGTGGCCCGCCAGTTCATGAAAAAAAATACAAATTATTGCAAACAAAAATGGCACCCCTTTCTCCCTCTTAGTCTAAATATATGCATTTTATTCTGTTCGCATTTTCACATTTCGTAACAAATATCTTAATGCGCGAGAGATTTAAGGTAATATGCGGTCTTTCTTCAATAGTGTTTTACTTTAACTTTCTAGCACATACGAGAATAAGTAGTAATTTATTGATTTGAGGTGGCAACATTGATTTAAACAAAAATTCAACTTAGGATTACTGAATTCACTTAACTAAA
Organism: Dysdera silvatica; assembly: GCA_006491805.2. Lineage (NCBI taxonomy): Eukaryota > Metazoa > Arthropoda > Arachnida > Araneae > Dysderidae > Dysdera > Dysdera silvatica. Next base: position 49,731,608 of record QLNU02015359.1, on the reverse strand, counting down.
CAATACACGGTCATTTTATTTACACATCATGGCGTAGGGCTCAAGGATCATTATTTCAAGAAAATGTGTAAACTCTGACATTGCTTTTTAAAGATTAATTTATATATTTTATATATCTATTTATTATTGTTATTTAGTTATTTATTTTTGCTTATTTGTATCTTGTCTCAAGGATTTTTGTTTTATGCGAACCAAATTTTATCGTAACCAAAGGAAATTCCCTTTCGAGGTACACTGAAGTGCCAGAAAAACCGGTACAGGCGTGCGTATGCAAATAACGGAGCTTTGCAACCAATCAGTGTAACGCGATGCTGTCGGCAGCGCCTATATAAGACAAGAGATGTCTGGCAAAGCTGTTAGATCGGTTCTTGCCGCTACAATGGCAGGTTATCAAGATTTAAGTGATTTTGAACGTGGCGTTATAGTCGGCACAAGAGAGATGGGACATAGCATCTCCGAGATAGCGACAAAATTTGGATTTTCGCGTACGACCATTTCACGGGTATACCGTGAATATCAGGAATCCGGTAAAACATCAAATCTCCGACAGCGGTGCGGCCGGAAAAAGACCTTGAAAGAACGGGACATTCGACGACTGACGAGAATCGTTAAACGAGATAGACGTGCAACACTTCCTCAAATTGCCGCGGATTTCAATGCTGGGGCATCAACAAGTGTCAGCGTGCGAACTGTTCAGCGAACCATGATTGATATGGGCTTTCGAAGCCGAAGGCCCACTTGTTTACCATTGTTGACTGCACGGCACAAAGCTTTACGCCTCGTCTGGGTCCGCCAACACCGCCATTGGACTGTTGATGACTGGAAACACGTTGCCTGGTCTGACGAGTCTCGTTTCCAATTGCATCAGGCGGATGGACGTGTACGGGTATGGAGACAACCTCATGAATCCATGGACCCTACATGTCAACAGGGGACTGTTCAAGCTGGTGGAGCTTCTGTGATGGTATGGGGCGTGTGCAGTTGGCGTGATATGGGACCCCTGATACGTCTAGAGACAACTCTGACAGGTGACAGGTACG
>QLNU02015359.1:49709626-49730468 GCA_006491805.2 Dysdera silvatica | reverse complement strand
TAAACGAGATAGACGTGCAACATTTCCTCAAATTGCCGCGGATTTCAATGCTGGGGCATCAACAAGTGTCAGCGTGTGAACTGTTCAACGAACCATCATTGATATGGGCTTTCGGAGCCGAAGGTCCACTCGTGTACCATTGTTGACTGCACGGCACAAAGCTTTACATCTCGTCTGAGCCCACCAACACCACCACTGGACTGTTGATGACTGGACACACGTTGCCTGGTCTGACGAGTCTCGTTCCCAATTACATTAGGCGGATGGACGTGTACGGGTATGGAGACAACTTCATGAATCCATAGACCCTCCGTGTCAACAAGGGACTGTCTAAGCTGGTGGAGCTTCTGTGATGGTATGAGACCCCTGATACGTCTAGAGACAACTCTGACAGGTGACAGATACGTAAGCATCATGTCCGATCACCTACACCCATTCATGTCCATTGTGCATTCCGACGGACTTGGACAATTTCAGCATGATAATGCGACACCCCACACATCGAGAGTTGCTACCGAGTGGCTCCAGGAACACTCTTCTGACTTTAGACACTTCCATTGGCCACCTAAATCGCCAGACATGAACATTATCGAGCATATCTGGGATGCCTTGCAACGTGCTGTTCAGAAGAGATCTCCAACACCTCGCACTCCTATGGATTTGTGGACTGCTCTGCAGGATTCCTGGTGTGAATTGTCTCCAGGATACCTTCAGACATTAGTCGAGTCCATGCCACGTCGTGTTGCGGCACTTCTGTGTGCATGCGTGGGGTTGGGGGCTACACAATATTACGTAGGTGTACCAATTTTTCTGGCACTTCAGTGTGTATTTATATAAAGCAGTGGTTGCTATCTGCCTTGGTCCCTTTGCAATGTGTCTAGGATTTTATGGCCTCCATCATATGCTTGTCATAGCCTCGAAGTTGGGAAGTCACTGATCTGAAGTTCTTTGATCTTTAGCTCTCGTGCTTGAACCTAAAGACGCTTGAAGAGTTCTTTGAACTTCTGATGTTTAATCACAAAAGCTTTTCAACTTTCTGCTGTCACGTTTTCGTACACACTACGTTTCAAAACTCGAACACGTTTCTCTGAAAGACCTCAAAATCCAAATCTCCAACGGATAAACCATTTATCATTTTGATTAGATCACAGCACGGCTCATTTTATGCTAATTAACCATATGAGAGATTTTGAACAATGATTGCCTATTCTCCTTTCACGCCCATCGTTGCCACCAACAAAAGAAAAAAAACATTAAAACTTATGACCGACATACATACGCCATTTTGATTAATAAAACACAATAATATGCTTTGTTCAGTCGGCGTCCCAATTTCTACAAAACATATGATAAAATGCGCTTCGTGGTATTTTCACTTCCGAATTTTCTACAATGGATTTTCCTAGAAAAAAAAAGATAGATTTTTCTTTACAAATTTTTAATTGACAGTTCTAATTACTCTTCATCGGCCATTGTTCAGCCAGATTAAATCTAAACTTGTTTGTAAGATTTATATGGGGCAGCCATAATTAAAAGTGAAGTGTTTAGAGCCCGTTAGCCAAATACCTACTGAGATAAACTCAACTGAATTTTGTGCACACATTTCTAGGACCATTCTGTAAAAAAAAAAAAAAGATTTCTAGTTGCCAAGAATTCCTCAGATGTTTAAAAATTCTGGTAGTCGATCTTCTAATATGTGTATCAAAAAGGCGGATACAGGAAATATTTTCGGGGGCGGGAGGGAGCGCAAAACTTGAAGCTCCATGTAAACCTGTTCCTAGAGACCTATAAAAATATATAAATTTGTTCTTCTCATGGGGGGAGGATCCGCCCTTGATGTATATGATAGCACTTAGAAAGACTTCTATTCTATTGTGAATATACAATAGTTGTTAAAGATGATGTACAATAAATATGTATATAAGCATGTGGTGTATGAAATATACTTACTCGTACGACTATACATAGCTGCACTTGTGTTTTCAGATTTTTTTCTTCACTAAACTACTTTTGATCTACGGGAGAGTATATATTTTTGGAATTTATTTTTCGGAAGAAGAAAAGATACTAAACAGAATCTGTAGAAAACAGAAAAACAATTTTGGGAGTTGTGGAAGAAATAAATTTCCACAAGACTAAGCGTAATTTGGACATTGCTGTAAATTATATACTCAAAAATATATATTTATATTTAATAAAATAAATATGATATATAGCATAAATTTTCTAAATGTTCCCTCTCACATATTCATTGGACTGTTCTGAGAAACACCTCAGTAACACACATGTATTTTCTTCCATATCTATAGATCTCTTCAGAATTTTTACGTTTAGCATTGGACATGGCCTGCTTCTTGTTAATTCAGCACTTTTTCATCTGCTATTCATTCTGTGGTTCAGTTCTTCGGTAAACTGTACCTTTTCAAAATTCGGAGGAGGAGGAGGAATTTTTCAGGGAAGAGGAGGTTTTTCAAAATTCGTTGCTATTTTTTTGTTTCAGGTGGCGAATCATCGTTGATTACTGCAGCTGCATCAGTCCTTGGTATTGGCACAGACTTGGGAGGTAGTATCCGAATTCCGGCTTTGTTCAGCGGAATCTTTGGGCATAAGCCATCGAAAGGCAAGTTGGTTCCCCTACTTAATATATGAATAAAAGTTATTTAATATTAGTGACTCTTGATTATGTGAATTTTGAATATATAAAATAACACTGCGAATGTTCAACTCAGTTGAAAATAAATTAAAAAATAAACGAAACTTTATCGGCATGTAAAATTCGGGGTGAGCGAGAAAAAGAGAGAGAGATGAGGGAGGAATCATACCATGCCGATGTGACATCGATTTTCTTTTTAGTCATTGAATCTCGCCAGTGAGCGAAAATGCTATAAAATATCGTGACGGAAAAAAGATTTGACTGATTTTTAATTACAAAAGATTTTTAGTTATAAAAGATTTTTATTTATAAAGATTTTTACTTATAAAGTGATTTTCATAGTTATTTCTTAGAAATATTATAGTTAGTTATAAAAGATTTTTACTTATAAAAGTGATTTTTATAGTTATTTGTTAGATATATTATAGTTAGTTATAAACTGATTTTTAGTTATAAAAGAAGTTATAGGACGATTTTTCGTATGTACCTCAGTAAAAACATTTTCAACGTTAAAAAGAGACATACAGTACGGCGAATTAGGTTCGAAAGCCTCTCCTCCAAAATAAGAAAATTGTCAAAAAATGAACCATGCTTTTTCTCACTTGTAAATATACACCAAACTCCAATAACTTGTAATTTATATCATTAAAATATTATATAGATTATAATATTCATCGTATTATAACGAATGTGCCTGAACAAAGCCAAGCTTAAAAACTGATATATCAGTTGTTGAGAAAGTTAAATCGAAAAAAAAGCTTAACGGTATACTACATAGTCCACAAATACAGAGTACTAGGGGATTTATTCAATCCGAAATTGCAGATTTTACAGAATCTCAGGCAGCACTTCTAAATTAAGATTCAAGCAAGAATAAAGAATAGTTAAATTGAGGCAAATTTTCTTGGTTTATTTTTTAACAAATACACGTTATGCTTCAATTATTAAAATGAGTAGGAAGCTTTTCAAAATCGCATTATTGTTATATCTCCGCATCTGTAACTATCATTCACGTGCATACCGTCACACTGACTAAAACTCAGTCATTTTAAAAAGAGATTGAGTTTTTAAGAAGTCTAGATCCTTAGACGATTTGAAATTTTGGATTTTCACCCTGCTTCAAAATTGCCGAAAATCTATGACCTACTGCATTTACCATTGGTGAACTCTTACTTATTTTCTTGGGAGTTTTTAAGAAATTAATTTTCTTGTGTATACAGTGGAACCTGGTGAAGTGGCCACCTTAGTAAATTGACCACCTGAATAAAGTGACCACTTTTTTATAAGAGAGAACGTAGGGACTTAGCCATGCCTATACCAAAGTCTGTCGTGTATTGTGACTTCTCTATGGTCACCATCGCAGCCCAGTCCCAAAAGTGGTCACTTTAGGCAGGCTCTACCGTATATTACAGGTGTATCAAATTGTCATTTGAACGAATCACTGAACTATTTTCTCCATCTATTATGAATGCTCAAAATCATTCAATTATTGAACGAAGCAGCATATCGCTAACATATACAAATCTTCTCTTTGTTTACCTAACCAAAAGGAGTGGTGCCAAATGACAATCAGTATCCAGTGGTGAAAGAAGTAGTGAGACAGATGATCGGAACTGGTCCAATGTGCCGTTACGCATGCGACCTTTTGCCGTCACTGCGGGTGATGAGCTCCACATGTCCATACGAACTTCATCTGGACAAGCCGGTAAGTCAGCGGTGAATTGTGAAAATCGTAACAATTGGTTCGCTTAAAACGAGAATTCCGTCTTGCAGATCTTGCTTGCATCTAGCAGAAAAGTTTACAATTAATTTGTTCAGAAGCCAAATATACACTAGGTACATACGCTAGGTAAATACACACTGTACATAGCGTACTCCCCAAACGGCATTATCTCCAAAGCTCCCGAATAGCATTCAAACTTTTGGATTTCTTTTCTTTAGCATGTAATTGGTTAAAAATATCAAAGTGCCATATTTTTAACCAATTATATCGCCATACTTTCTTTCCGATTGTCTCCCAAGGGGGGCACAGACCAGGCTGCATCGTTTCAGAATTGGCTGTGCATTCACCAACAAGTACCTCCACCGCATTAGGCAACTCCCGTCGCCTGTGTGTCTCCAGTGTCAGGAAGGTGCTGACGAAACACTGGAACACATTCTCTTGCGGTGTCCGGCCTACGGCTACCTCAGGGAGGAGCTCCTTCGCGCTGCCTCCGTGGCTGTGCTAAACACCTTCCTTTCCGGGCTTGGCTGGTTTCGGTGTGCGTTGAATGACGACTTTACGTGAACGTGCATCTATGAATGCCGTGTTGATCGGCAATCCATCTCCCCCTCAGCCGCCTCGGCGGCTGATTACGCTGTTCAAGCGTCCTGTCTGGGATTACAGCGCCGCCCCCGGCGGCCACCCTTCCCAATGAAACCCTTGCACAATCCTCCTCCTCCTTAACCAATTACATGCCAAAGAAAAGAAATTCAAAACATTTCATGCTGTTCGGAAGCTTTGGGGATAACGCCGTTTGGGGAGTACGCTATGTACACGCTGAAGAGTACCTAGTGTATATTTGGCTTCTGTTCCCGTCTTCGTCATCCAGCGGAAAAGTTAACTGGTTCGCTTAGAATCAGAATGCTATCTTCAGTGCAGCAGAAAGTTGACAACAGGTTCGCTTAGAACAGAAGTCCTAAAAGTGGTCGATTCGAGCTCGAGGCAAGAAGTTAGTTAAAACTCATTAATATAATAGTTAGGCAGTTATATATAAACATTTTAAATATATAAAGATTTTTATTTTCTCAACTAAATATTTTACATAAATATTTTCATGTGCAAAAGTAAGTCAAAAGAAATTTTCACGTTACAGGTTGTATTTTCTTGTTACATTTTGTTATTTTATGAGATGACAAAAGCAATAAGTTAACATAGAAGGGCCTTAGCGGCGTTTACGCCACACAACACAAACAGTAACATTTCAATGGAAAATGGCTGACTGCCTCTTACAATTGGTGCGCAAAATTAAAAATTAACTTACAAAGTCAAGTATACTTTGTAGCACACGGAAGAAAGTGTAATTAAATTTAGAAATTATTTAAACATATAAAAATAATTACTGTAAAAATGAGGAATCACGATGAGTGGAAAAGCTACTAAGGGTATTCATGCATCGTTTTGGGAACTCTACATGAATCACTTTTCTTCGTACTCTTCCTATTCCCATCTGTCTAATTCAAGCATGTTTTATTCAAATAGTTCTGTTCTATTAGAAGTTGCGTAATAATAAACTTTATTAGAGCGTTTGAATTGGAACTGGAGACTTTAGGTTTTTGGGTTGAAACCGGAACTTATTTTGGGTTCGTGTAGTCGAAAAAAAATAATAATTGGACAAACATTCAGGTTGAACCCGAACCAGTAATCAATCTTTGGATTGCCGTTCCAAGCTATGGCTGCTAAGCCACTAAGTACAGCAATGCGTGATCCTTTTCTCGTATGTACGCTTACATAAAGCGGGTATTACATATAAGCAAGTAGTGGGTTTGGACGTTAATACCCGTTTAAACACTATTACTAGCTGTAAAATCACCTTAGGAAAGAAATTTTTATTTTCATTGAAGCACCTTCCTTTTTCGTCAGAAACATTCCTTTTTTTTTTAAATCCTATTCACTGGCCCGATTTTTGTTAACTATTGTTGTCCCTAAAAGTTTCAATTTATTTATATATTTTAATTATGTTTGTGATTGGTATGTCTCTGATCTTATCAGTTAAAATATACTGTTTTTAAATGATATTTCGACTGAATATGAAATAAATGTGACATATATCGACAGGGCTGTCCTGAAGAAAATTATTGAGAGTATGCGGTGCTGTCTTAATTAAAGAGTATTGAAATTGCGGGGTTACTGGACTTGGTGACGTCATTGCGCCGCCCTGACTGGCATTTGACTGGTCGTCTATCGTCTATCCAAACAAAAGGTGGCAGTTGCCACTTTCATCAGTTTTTCATTCCTCTTCTGGTCATACGCAGGATATTATTTTGAGGCTTGGTGGATTCAGGGGGCTTCCTCATTTGTGTCCATTCAAGTTTGTAAATGACTAGGGGAAAAAAAAAAAGACTGAACTTTGTTGAAAGTTGTCCAAAAACCAGCAAATACAAAAACTTTCTTGAGACCTTGAGAGTACGCGGCACGTTCTCGGCATTTTTCAAAATTTCTTGAGAGTACGCGGCGCACACAGCACATACTTTTTGGAGACAGCCCTATATATCGGAGAAAAAGATCTCTTCACGAAATGTATTGAACTCAGGATGTCCCTCAAATATACTGTTTCCAATAAGAACGTTGACTCTAATTCGTTTAGTTTCTTGAAGGATGAAGTTTTTGATCGTTTTTGAAAGTGGTCTTAGTGGGAAAGGGAACACGGTCTCTTACTATAATGTCCTTTAAAATTAGAAAATAAATTATTTCCCTCATAACCAGAGATATTTACCAGTAACCATTTTGTTCACTTTTGATTGGCATTTTACCAGGTTGACATAAAGACGATGAAAGTATATTATATGGAGGACGACGGCGGATACCCCTTCCGCACACCGGTTTCCAGGGAAATGAAGAAAACCATTCGAAAGGTATGACCTTAAGTTTGAGATTTAATGTAAAACATAATAATACTCAAAAGTTATGTCTAAAAATGATGTGCATAAAAATATTATTCCTAAAATATCGTGTTTAAAAGACATAATCATGAAAACTTTTGATACTGCTGAATATTTTAATATATAATAATTAAACGGAGTATAAATTGAAATACGGATTTGAATATGATCTGAAATTATCTCATTAAGCTACTAATTACAAGCTTATTACAAAATTGCCACGGTAAAACACGATAGTAGCAGTCCAGTAGTGCGTTGCATGTGACTTGCGATTTTATCCGCTGACAGTCGTCGTTCTCTCCTCGCCTGTAGAACAAGATACCGGTCCTCCCTTATCGTAGTTGCTCTTAGACGACCACAACTAAACTTTCGAACAGCTGTTCCTGTCGTTCGAAATGCCGTCCATGCTCGTGACACGATGCTGTGTGCGATTACGAACTCCTCGGCCTCACTCGTCACACTCCAACCTTCTTCCAACTTTCCAATGATTCGCTAACGATCCATCCAATTTTAATAACTGGAAGTTAGAGGGAAGAATGGTTGATAACTTCATTTGCGACATATTCGTGGAACACTTATCAAATTTAAAGAAATTGCAGATGTCAAAAATTAAATGAATGACAATACAAAGCAACAAGGAGAAAATTGCATACAAAAGGTTAATTACTAGTAAAATAGGAAATAAATTCTTTTAAATAATTTTGGATCACCCAACCCTTCAAAGGTGTTATCACCAGTTCTTTATCAGAAGTTTGACCGACTATTGCAAATGCATCCTACAGCAATGGTACTCAATTTCATTTGATGTTTTACCAGTGATTGGCCTGTTCCCTATGTAACTAAATTAATGCTTAATGTCTCAATAACTTTCTCTGTTAAAAACAGACATCTTGCAATATATTATATTTATTTATTTTTTTGTGAATTTTATGGCGTAAGGACAGCGAGGGTCTTCCTACGTCGGACCCTGTAGTTTTCCGAGGAATCCACATCCCTTATGGCCTAGACAACCAATCCCCGGACTACAGTGCATAGTTAGTTTGTAAGCTTTTTTTGTTTTGTTTTTAAAAAATATTATTGGGAGTTTAACTTGGGTAAACGGCGCCCCCTATAGGCGAACATGCTACCAATGCATCATTTCGGGTATATAGTCTTCCTCTCTCTCCATTTCATACCAATTTAGGCATTGCCAACTTTAACTATACTATACGATAATTTTTGCCTCCCACGTTTGTGTAGCTCAAACTAGAGCTTTTTTTATATTTGGAGAAAAAGAGACGCCGTCCTCATCCCAGATTCGAACCAAGGTCCCCACGTTTAGCCCGCGGTGTCTTGACCTACTAGACGAATGAGAACAAGAACAAACGCATTTTTCTCCGTATATTAGGATGTAAGATATTATTACCCTTCACAGGGATAACACAATTGCCAAATAATGGTCAACACAGAAAAGCCTCCGGGGCGAGATTTTTGTGAGTTTTTCGTGGGGGAATTTATTATACAATAATTTTTGCCACCCACGTTTATGTAGCTCAAACTAGAGCTTTTTTTATATTTGGAGAAAAAGAGGCGCCATCCTCATCCTAGAGTCGAACCAGGGTCCCCGCGTTTAGCCCGCGGCACCTTGACCAACTAGACGAACGAGGACAAGAACAAGCGCATTTTTCTCCGTATATTAGGATGTAAGATTTAACTGTACTAGACCACAAATTTCAAATTTATTCTTCCCACTTTGTCTTCGGTATCTGCATTGTTTACATTTAAACACCAACTTCTTGAATTGCTGCTCTCCGACGTCTTTCCTTCCATTTGGACTACAGACTGCCCTTCTTGCTTACACTGAACAGGGTAATATTTGTAATAATTGGCTCAAAATATATGCAATTATATTTCAAAAAGAACGCATCCGATTTATCATTTTTCCTTTGGTCTTTTATTGGATGTTCCCCTCATTAGAATATTTTATTTTCCATAATAGTATTATTATTGTATATACAGTATTATTATTGTTTATTGAATAGCTTAATTTCTTTTAATAATTCATTGCAATAATTATACTATATTGTGGAACTTCTGCTTATTGTATATGTGTTGATGTAAAATAAATATATTGTGCTCACACTGAACGTACCTAATTAAGGGATTGTTTAGTTTTTGTAGGAAGTATAACCTATCAGCCAATAAGAAACTTCGACAAAGTATTAATACACTGTCAAGGGTTCATTTTATCCAGTACAAATTGCACTTGCTCTGGGGAGCAAAAGCTGCTTATGACCCCGATGTCCGCTGGTTAACTAACTACAAAGAAAGAAGGAAGGAATTATTGGCAATGAACTTTATTAGTAATGGGAAGTCATTGAGCTGTTGATGTAAAATAAAGATTTGTTTTTGATTCTACAAATACCTAATAGTCTTGCGAAAACTGTACTTAATGCTTTAACCTTCTGTGGATTAGTATACTTTCCACTTCACAGAAAGTGGTTTTCCCACACTTGAGGATTCGTTTTCTTCTTTGATTTACTGGAGCATGGTGACCTTAACCATCCTATCTCAAACCATTTAAAAAAAAAAATTTTTTTTCAGGCGGCAATGCATTTTGAATCGATCTCGTCCTATAAGCCCCAAAAGATATTTAAGGAGAAGCTGCAAGATGCTGTCGAAACGTGGGTCTGCGTTATAGAATCGTTGAACGACCAAAAACTGAAAGATGAGATCGTTGGTTACCAGAAGAAGCTCAACTTGAGCAAGGAGGTCTTCAAGTCCATGGCTGGGAAGTCAGATCATACATTTCCAGTCATCATTCTCGCCATCTTTGACCAATACATCCGCACGTATGATGCCAAGCTAGCTGAGCCATTCTTTGATCTACGAGATGAATTGCTGAAAGAATTCAATGAACTTCTGGGAGATGATGGGGTATTCTTCTACCCCACATATCCGGATACAGCTCCCTACCACATGGAGATGTTCTTCCGTCCCTTCAACGTTGGCTACAGTGTAATATTCAACATCTTGGGTCTTCCGGTTACCCAGTGTCCAATGGGTTTGGGCAGTAATGGTTTACCTCTGGGTATCCAAGTCGTTGGAGCCATGCATAGAGACAGACTAACCTTGGCCGTGGCTAAGGAGCTAGAAAAGGCATTCGGAGGATGGGTCAGTCCTTGTGAGGTCAGGAAAGCTTCTTTCACACAAACTGAAATCGTATAGCACAAGGATGATATATTATCAACAAAACTTAAAAGAAATCTACTTACTTCCATCCAGACGACATTGGCTTCAATGTGTACAATATCGATTCCTATTAAACGATGACACTTGTAAAGAAGCTTATGAAAAAGTGTATCTCCTCTTCAGTATTGTTCCTTCTGTAGAAATCTATTGAAAATTAGAAACAACTAATTTTAAACACAAATAATTGATTTTATTTTCACTACTTCGATGACTACTGACTGAAACGAAGCTTTATTTGAAGATGAAACTGTCCTTTATAACTATATAATATTTTAAAAAATGACACGTGAATTACTGAACCACAACTGTTCTTAATTGGCTATGTTTTTATTTGGTTTTTAATGCAAAGCATGCATCCTGTAGAACAGGATATTTCCATGGCAATCAATTAGAAGAAGCCATAAAGAAAAAACATTTTATACAATAATTTTTGCCACCCACGTATATTTAGCTCAAACTAGAGCTTTATTGTTTTTGGAGAAAAAGAGGCGCCGTCCTCATCCTGGATTCGAACCAGGGTCCCCGCGTTGAGCCCGCGGTGTCTTGACCTACTAGACGAATGAGGACAAGAACAAACGCATTTTTCTCCGTATATTAAGATGTAAGATATTATTACCCTTCACAGGGATAACACAATTGCCAAATAATGGTCAACACAGAAAAGCCTCCGGGGCGAGATTTTTGTGAGTTTTTCGTGGGGGAATTTATTATACAATAATGTTTGCCACCCACGTATATTTAGCTCAAGCTAGAGCTTTTTAAAAACAACACTTTCCATATATATATATCAGACTGTATTTCAAAAAAGAATTCTCAACGTAAATAAATGCGACTAAACAGTATGATATACTGCCTAAAGGATAAAAATGTGAATCAATGCCAAGATAAGCTATTGTCATTTGTTAATGCTTGTTATTTAAATTACTTTAATGCGCTTTGCGATTTTGAGCATTGAAAATCAACAGTGTTTACTATCAGATGATACATCCCTAGTCAAAATAGTAATAAAAAAAAAGAAAGAAGAAAGGTAAGAAAGGACAACTTAGAGAAAATATAAAGAATTTGTTTCTTACAATTCAGCTCCTGTGAAACAATAGTATACGCGCGTATTAATTGTTGACTTTCGATTAATGAGATCTATCATGGAATTCATGCACTAATTTCTAGAGTAAAAAACACTGGTGCTGCAACCTCCATCGTTAATGGACCAAAAAGAAGCGCTCAAAGTGGAACAGACGTTTGTCGTTTGTTGTATTTTTGCTTCGCTTGATTTTACTTCACAGACAACGTGAATCTAACCTGGGAATTATTGGGAATAGGGACCTACAGTTCTATGAAGAATTTGAACTTTGGCCAGCTTATTCAACTTCGAGAATTGAACCAGTGACTAGAGATTCAACATCTGAATGACAAGTTAAATATAGTTAATGGATTTATCAAATAGTGATTGGACACTTTTGAGTACCGGGTTGGTTATCTCTTTTTCAACCCGGTTCCAACGCCAAAAAAAGTGTTTACAAACAATTGAAAACATGCGAAGAAATGATAATGAATAGCTGCTTAAACTAAAGACGATTTACTGGGAAGTAGCGCAAAGTTATATTAAATGTAAATAATAAGGACATTGCACAAAGATGGTTTCATGAATTAAGTAAGTGTCCAGGAAACTGAGCTTGGGAAATTAGGTTGCTTGTTTTGTAGATTTTCGCTTTAGCTAAGCAAGTAAATGATGTTTAACGATTAATCAATATTAAATATATCGATTGATTGAATGTTCCATCGATTTATTTTATGTAAGTTATTGTTATTTATACGTATAATATAAAGAGAGATATAGAGGGTCAGTGCTGTAATAATACCACATACTTTAATGTCATACAAAAAAAAATAACTTGCTTAGGAAATTATACTACCTTAAAAAAAGTATGTTCTCTAGGAAAGATTATTTTAGATATTAAGAGAATGAGAGGAAAATAAAATCTTTAATCTTAATTTAAAATGTTTGCTTTGTACAAAATATCTAAGTGAAATTTTAAATTATTGTTGTCGACTTTGGCATCAAATTAAAGTGTAATTACATGAAGTGTTCAAGCTGTGGTCAGCGAGTGAACTATACGTTTTAAATATACTCATGTTTGTAAAAATTGCAACACCATGAAGGACTCGTCCGAATTGAATGAAATTTAATGTACAAACGACCTGTGTTGATACAAATAAACGATTAAAATTACAAAGCAAAAAAACAATATTACATGTCGAAAATCAGTATTTGGTGAAGCCACCACGCGCTGCAATAAGTGATGCTATACGACGTGGCATGGAATCAAACAGATGTTGAATGTGTGCCTGAGGAAGAGCATTCCAGATTGCTTGTATGCGACCCCAAAGTTCATCTGTAGTAGCTATGGGACGAGGATCACGAGCGAGACGCCGACCAACGAAATCCCACACATGTTCAATCGGCGACATATCCGGCGAATAGGCAGGCCAAGGAAGAAGCTGTATCTGTTGTGATGAAAAGAAGTCTTGAACATTCCTGGCAATATGTGGGCGGGCATTGTCCTGTTGAAATACAGCTCCGGGAATGCCTTGAAGGAAGGGAACAACTTCGGGCTCCAGAACTTCATTGATGTACCGGTTGCTGTTAAGATTACCCACAATTCGTAGCAGCTGAGATCGTCCATGATACGCAATCGCACCCCAGACCATAACGCTGGGGGTTCGTCCACTATGACGTTGGATAACGCACTCCGGAAGGTGGCGTTCACCGGTATAGCGTCTAACACAGATGCGGCCATCACTGTACCCCAAATTAAAGCGGGATTCATCAGAAAACACCACTTGTTGCCAATCAGCACGCCAGTCTATTTCTATGAGCCCATTGTAGCCGCAGGCGCCGATGGTTTTGCGTCAGGAGGATCCTGTATAAAGGAACTCTTGCACGCAGTCCACGGTGCAGTAGACGCCGACGAATTGATGAAGCACACAATGATACACCTGTAGCAGTGCACCAACGTTCTGCCAACTGTCCAGATGAAGCAAAACGGTCCGTCACCGCCATGCGGACCAGGTGTCTATCATCCCGTGCTGACGTCACCTTTCGGCGTCCACTCCCGGATTTCCGAGTTGTCTGGTTCTCTTGAACCCACTGCTTCCACACTCGCATCACTGTGCTGCTGTTACGCCCCATACGAGCTGCTATTGCACGATAAGAAAACCCTCCTTCACGAAGGCCGATCATTCGTCCCCGTTCAAACTCCGTAACTTGCTGAAATGTCGCCCTCTTTCGTCGTAGAGGCATAGTGACGTCTCATGTAACGTTGCCGATTAGATGTATTTTCGCTTCTTTCCCTTACCTCTTTTCATCATTTAAAATCATAAATTTTCAAAAACTTATTTTCTATTTTTGTATTTATCTCTTATCTTTTAAATCCGTTGTCTTTATTTCTGATCGAAGTTTTATATAATCGATTATAAGTTGGTTACAATTATTTAATATCCCATAAAAATTTCATTAAAATGCCATACAAATTTTATTAAAATACCATAAAAATTTCATGAAAATATCATAAAAATCTCATTAAAATGCCATAAAAATTTCATTGAACTACCACAAAAAATTTATTAAAATACCTAAAAATTTCCATTAAGCTACCATAAAAATCTCATTAAAATAACATAAAATGTCATAACATAAAAAAAACCATATAACATGGGAAATATCAAAGCGAAAGAAGAAAATTTTCATTAAAATACCATAAAAATCTCATTAAAATCTCATAAAAATTTCATTAAAATACCATAACAATTTCATTAAAATACCATAAAAATTTCATTAAAATATCACAAAATGACATAAAATATCGATGTTACTTTTGAGACAATGATGGCCATCGTTTCTTGCACTACTAAAAGCGACTCTTTTAATCGAAAAATGTTCCTGTTATCAGCGTTTTGGAGCAGCTCATTTCACTTCAGGTTAAATTAACAAATCCTCTTATGTACTGACCTGTTTGTTTATATTTGAAATTATTGTATTTATTTTTTGTTTATTATATTTGCCATAAATATATTGATATTCTAATTGTTTGTGTGTTTTTTTAATGCGTTGTTCTTTTGAAATAAAATGACATCCTCATATAATTTTATTGCATATAAATTAAATTTTCTTGACGTCACATGTCGCAGTATTTAGATTCATAGTTAACCATAATTTTACTTTATATACAGAATTACAATAAATCTGCAGATTTAATAAGACAAGATTTTTTTTTTTAAAGAAGGTCAAGAAAGCAATTTTCATAAGAAAGGTATAAAAAAAAATCACTCCTTCCTTTGTTATAAATGCGAGCTTGTTCTTTATTTTCGGAACTGCATGAATCCAATCAAGAACTTGAAAATAATAGGGACCTACAATTTTTCGTGGAATCTGAACTTCAAACAATTTTTTCAACCGAGTGGATTGAACTTTGGAATCGTAAAATGACATCACTACAAAGATAAAACTGACTTTGTTAGTTCATAAATCAAGAAAGGCAATCTCTATAAATTATCAAAATTCGTGTTTTTTGCTCTTAACAAGCTGCTGTTCCACTTTCCTCAATTTGGTGGAGCTAAGATAAATTTTTGTAAAAAGCGGTTAAGAAATGCTTCAGATCGTTTTCCAAAGTTATAATATGTAATTTAATATATATATGGGTATGTATGTAAGGGTGTGCATGTTTATGCATATGCGCATATATATGTCTTTATTTTGATTGCACACTTCTGGGTCTATTATGAGTGCAAAGAAACAATTTGTTTATTTTGAATATATAAGTTTATTTAAACTTAAACTTATATATTTTTACTAGTTAATAATTAAGTGTTTATCTTGAGTGTGACATATTCATGTAAAACTTTTTACAATTTTTGGTATAATTAATGAATTTTCTCACTTCATCATCTTCTCTATTCATGTTAATTGAACCTTTACACTTTAATCACTTTCAATACCTCTATCTACTTGTTGTAAGTTTGCTTTTGGGCCACTTACAACAATTGAGATTGTTCTCAGTATTAATAAAGAGACCCTTCTAAATTACTAAAATATTGTTAAACTAATTATATTCTGGGTTTATACTGTTTTTAGCTAAGTTTTGGTCAATGCTGGTTTATTCAGTATTGATCACAAATCTCAATTATTGTAGTCAGAAAAAGCAAACCAATAACAGGGATTTTGTGCGGTCCCTGATGAAGAACAAAATTCTTGGTATTGTTTAATCTTTTACTCCTCTTCACCTTTTACTACTACATGTCAATTTTTATTCTGAGATGTTTCTACTACTTAAATTTACTTGGGTTTACTACCTTGTGTGATATTACTTTACAACTTTAACTTTGTCCAAGTTAATATACATTTAGATATGTGTATTCATGTATATTACATTAGAAAGTACTACATGTCACAATCATACTACAATTTTGCTATATATATATATGGCCTGCAAAAGGGTTGCTGGTATCTAACTGGAAGGAGACCCACACGCTGAACGTATGTGACGATGTGTGGAACCGGCCAGGCCAGTAACCTAGTGTCCTACCCCGCCTTCAAGTGGTGCAGGCTGAGCTTTCTATTTATGTGGCAAATTAATATTTGCTACACGGATAGAAAGGCGGAAGGGGAGGGCTAATTCACCAACCCGTCTAGCCAGCGTGGTGAAATTATGGCTAATTCCTCCATTATGTTGACACACCAGAAACCATGGCCCCTAGTCTCCAGGTGCTGGAGTGCTCCTGATCAAGGCAGCGGTCAGTGTGGCATGAAAGCAGGGGGTGCTAAGAATCACTGGAATGGCCCAGGCTGCCGTTTGTTATTGACCTTGGCAACGTATAATGGACGATCCCTTGCTTCTGAAGCAAAACTTCAGGAATTGGAAGAAGAACTTGACAAGATCAAATGGGACATTGTAGGACTCAGTGAAGTTAGAAGAAAAGGTGAAGAGTTGGTGGAACTTAAAAGTGGACATTTGTTTTATTATAGAGGAACGGAAACTGGAAGAACAAGTGGTGTTGGCTTCTTAATCAACAAAAGAATTAAAGACTACCTTCTTGAAGTCGAAAGCACGTCAGATCGAGCAGCGAGGCTCGTTGTTCAACTAACCCAGCGATACCAACTTCAGATAGTACAGGCATATGCACCAACATCAAGCCATACCGACGAGGAGGTTGAGGAATTCTATGAAGAAATCAAACAGCTACATACCAAGGGGAAACAACACATCAAGCTCATCATGGGAGATTTTAATGCAAGAATTGGACAACAGGAACAAGGAGAGACATCGGTTGGTAAATACGGATACGGGGAAAGGAATGAACGTGGCGATCAACTCATAGAATTTGCCGAAGCTGAAAATCTTAGCATCATGAATTCATTTTTTAAGAAGAAACTACAAAGAAAATGGACATGGAAACACCCCAATGGAGGAACCAGCGAAATTGACTATATACTGGCAAACAAGAAATCAATTATTGAAGATTGCAGCATACTGAACAGATTTAATACTGGAAGTGATCATCGAATGGTGAGATGTAAAATGCACTTAAATACTAAACTAGAAAGGCAGAAGCTCATTAGGAAACAAGTATGTAAGAGGGTGGATTTAAAGAAATTAAAAGAAAATACTGAGGCATTCAAGTTGGAATTAAAAAATCGCTTTTCTGCACTGGAAGGACTTATTGAAGAAGTTGACATCTCAGAAGCAAATGAAAACATTGTTAAGACAATAATTGAAACTGCTGGGGAAATTGGTGGTGTAATATGTAAAAAGCAGAATAGCAAATTATCTGAGAAGACGAAACAACTCATGAAAAGGCGAAGACTTATGAAGGTGGACAATCAAAATACCAGTCGCAAGATCGAGTATGTAGAACTTTGCAAAACTTTGCGCAAAAACATGAAAGAAGATATAAGAAAATTCAATTGTGAGTTAGTAAGGAAGGCCATTGAAAGCAACAAGAGCCTTAGGGTTGTTAAAGGGAGTTTGTCTATTGGGAAGAAACACATCATTGCATTAAAAGGAGAGGATGGCACTGTAACAAGAAATAGGGAAGAAATACTTAGAAGAGTTGAAGAATTCTACAGAAAGCTGTATGAGGGAAACAGTGGATTAAACGAAGACTCTGAGATAGTCGAAGGAACAGCTCCTAAAATCTTAAAAGAAGAAGTAGCATTTGCAATAAAAAGTATGAAGAAAGGAAGATCCCCTGGCGATGATGGCATTACATTAGATATCTTAAAAGAAGCTGGAGAACATGTAGAAGACATACTCGCAAAATTCTTTACCAAATGCCTCAACAGTGGTAACATACCAAACCAATGGGATTCTGCAACAGTAATTCTTTTGCATAAAAAAGGTGATAAAGAGGATTTAAAAAATTACCGACCAATTAGCTTGTTACCTGCTATTTATAAAATCTTCACAAAAGTGCTAACACATCGCCTGCAGAAAAAATTAGATGCAGCTCAACCAAGAGAACAAGCTGGATTTCGAAGTGGATTCAGTACAGTGGACCATATTCAAGTATTAAGAGAATTAATTGAAAGAACACATGAATATGAACTTCCATTGTGTGTGGCATTTATTGACTATGAGAAGGCCTTTGACTCTATTAAAACATCAGCAGTCATCAACTCTTTAAGATCAGCAGACATCGAGGATGTGTACATTGACATGGTGAAATGTGTGTATAAAAATGCAAGTGCAAAATTTCGGTTACATAAAGATACCAAAACTATCAAAATTATTAAAGGCGTGCTGCAGGGAGATACCATTTCTCCTAAACTTTTTACTTTAGCTGTACAGATGATTTTTCAGCATGTAAATCGGTATAACGAGGGAATAAAAATATATTGTGAATATTTAAATCATCTGCGGTTTGCTGATGACATTGTTATTTTTTCAACGGACCCATTAGAACTCCAAGACATGGTACAAGAGCTCTCAACTAGAAGTGAAGAAGTTGGACTCAAGATGAACCTACAAAAAACTAAGATCATGTTCAATAATTTTGTAGAGGAAACAAAAATACAAGTTGACAACACTGAGCTAGAAATTGCTGATTCATATATTTACCTTGGCCAGCTGATTTCAATGGATGGCAACATTATGAAAGAACTCAACAGACGTATTAAACTTGGCTGGAGTGCATTTGGAAGAAACAGTTTTATCCTGAAGGGGAAATTGCCTTTATGTCTAAAAAGAAAAGTCTTCAACCAGTGTGTATTGCCAGTCCTCTCTTATGGATCAGAGACATGGAGTCTAACAGTTGGAGCAATACGAAAGTTACAGACAACGCAAAGGAGCATGGAGAGGTGCATGCTTGGAATAACTAGGAGAGATCGAAAAAGAAACACTTGGGTGAGAGAGCAAACTAGAGTAGAGGACATCATTGTTAAAGTAAAAGGGCTGAAATGGCGATGGGCTGGGCATATTGCAAGAAGAACTGATCAACGATGGACAACAGAAATTCTGAACTGGATTCCAAGAGACCACCGAAGACCTAGAAAACGTCCTCAAACTAGATGGGTGGATGAAATAAGAAAACAGGTTGGGGTGACGTGGAAGCGAATTGCTCAGGATAGACTTGTGTGGAAAGCATTTGGAGAGACCTTCATCCAGCAGTGGATAGATAATGGTTGAATATGATGATGATATATATACATATTCTTCTTTTCTTTCCTGCACTAACTTTTACATTTCTAAATCCTTGCCGTAAGAGAAATATATAATAAATGTTGTCAATTTGAGGCAAGTGTTTTGTCGGTCTACCTCATTAAGCGGGCACTGATTGTTGCTTTACCACTATGGAGCTCGTATCAGAAAAACATTGTATATTTCACCACGAGATACAGCATTTCAAAAACTATGTGGGCACCCTCATAGGCACATATGCTACTCAAAACAACACTGGAAGTTGATAGGCGTATCGGAAGATATTAAATCTAATGAAATCGACTATATTATTGTCCTTTGCTACCCGGTGTTCTACAAAGATAGTTCCCAACCCCTTTTTAAACCCGTCTTCCTTCTAACCTCTGAATAACCTTGCGCCCGCCCACAGGATCGAACTACCTGGAGAAAAGAAAAACAGCAAAATTGTTAAGATAAATAGAAAGCGGGTAAAAAATATTAAACTGAACGAAATGAAGTGTTTTAAAAAACACAGGTGACGATTAACGGAAACGACGACTGGAGAATTAGAAAATATATACAATGAAATATGTATCGTCTGGACGGAATCGTAAATAAACAATAAATAATAAATGTGAAAATAAGTAAATGTAAAAAAAAAATAAATGCGACAGAAATAATGAAGACTTAGATGATGCTCAGCCGAGAGAGAAAGAGGGGGGAGCGAGAACAAAAAAATCATCCCCCCCAAGCTTTTTAAAACACACTCAAAGGCATCGAGATTGTCCGATTTGTTTGAAAATTTGTTTTGCAACCTATTTGGCCGTCATCTTCACTTTCATCGATACGTCATCGTCAGATATCGATGGGGAGAAATAAATCGCTGCGAAAACGGGTATCGATGAACAGAGAGTTCCGGATGAAAGAGGGTCGGATAATAGGAGTGCTGCTGTATTATGTTTTCAATAGGAAAAGTTCCATAAATCTAGTTCAAAAATAGCTCGCTAGATGGTGTCATATGTAACTAGGTTTACCACAGGTCGCTATAGCGTGGATAAACTTGATTTTGATGTCGAGTATTCATGAAATTTACGGTTTTCTTCGGGTTCCGCAATCTTTGAAAATGTCCTCCTTGCCCACTAAAACAATTGTTTGCGCCTTATTGGCGCAAGGATACAAAAGTAATGCTTTTTACGGCAGGGCTCAGTTTTCCGAGAAAGTCAAACCGTTGTGACTTACGGAACCCCTATACTGCAGACCAGTAAGGAAACAGCAAGCATTCACCACCATTTCCATTCAAACTCTTATTTTCTACATAGTATTAGCCAGTACTTCTCGAAGTGTGTTCCGCGACGACCCTCCACGTGTTCCGCAAACGATTTGTGACACATCGCGAAAATTCCGAAATAATCTGCAAATCGCGTAATTTTCCCTATGATCATGGGCGTTGGCAACATAGGGCAAGAGTGGGCACTTTCCCTTCCTTGAAATTTTAAAAAAGTCTTTTAGTTTTCTTTTCTCGAGAGCAAAAATACGCAACCTCTCTATTCTACTTGAACTAAATAGGCCCGTTATTTAATTAAACAAATTAAATAATTATTTGAATAATTTAATTATGGTACTTTCGAATGGAGGTTGTTTATTT
>QLNU02015359.1:49698802-49709526 GCA_006491805.2 Dysdera silvatica | reverse complement strand
GATGAAATAAGAAAACAGGTTGGGGTGACTTGGAAGCGAATTGCTCAGGATAGACTTGTGTGGAAAGCATTTGGAGAGACCTTCATCCAGCAGTGGATAGATAATGGTTGAATATGATGATGATGATGATGATATATATATATATTGTTTTACACAAGTAGCTCAAATAAAATGTTTTAAGAAATACTGCAATTTAATGAAAATTAAATGATTTGGTGACAGAAATTTTGCATTATTGCCGATTAAAATATTAATAATGCCAAAAACAGAGACATACACCGATGAAAATATGTTTGTTGACATACTACGCAAAATTCGAAATTAAAAATAAATTGCAATTTTCAACGTATTTATTGTGTATTGTACAAATAAATTGTCTGTACTATACGCAATAAATACGTTGAGAATTGCAATGCATTTTTAACATATCCCGATATTTATATATTGTTCGATTAAAATATTAAATTCAAGGCTCCAAATCAAAATATATCTTTTTATATCTCACAATTTTCATAGAAATCTTATCTAATAAAACATTTGTTTCAAGGGATTTAAAAAAAAAAGAAATTAGACAATGAACATTCAAGAAATTTGAAAACATCGTAAAAAAATAAAAATTTGGAAAATAATATAAAAGAAATTTGAATACGACGCGGACATGATTAGACTAAATAAAATTAAAAATATTGTACATAGGCATTTATGCGCACTGACACATTTTATAAAAAATTTTAGACTTTGTATACGGAAATAACAGATGAAAATTATCGTGAATAATTCCTATTAATCAACGTGTTCTAGGAGGGGTCCTGGTTTTAAGATTTTATCAAGGTAACTCTTGTTGCCAGTGTCATAATTTCAGAAAGCAATAGAGTTAACAAAAAGCGTCGTATTTTTTAAATTTTTAATACTAATGAATAAATGTTTTATCAAATTCTTTTAAAATCGAAACATCCCCGAATAGCAAACATTTATAAAACAGACGATATTTTAATTCAGTTTGAATTTAATAAACTTTGGATTATTTTAATTAATTCCAGGACAAAATATATTTTACTCGGCAATTACGCGATACAAATAATTGCATCATACAAATACTAAAGAGCGCTTCAGTGATGTTCTGAGTATTAAATATAGATCGAGTCCTAATAATAAAACAACAGATGTTGTAAATATATTGAGTTTCTGACATTGTGAATGTACCAATCACCATTTCCATTAAGTCCCCAATTCTCGTGTAACGCATCAAGGTTCTTGTTGAACTTGATGAATCAATAACTAGACGTCTCCAGTAGATCCACTAGAAACACGCGAGGGAAGAAATTAACTACATTTGAATTGTGAGTCAGTGGATCGAACAGCCCTAGACTTCTACGCAAATGGAGAATCGATAATAGCAATAAACACAAAAGCATTTCTTTCGAACAGAAATGATAGAAAAACGAAAGTATAAGTACTATCTATTGTGTCTTCACTTGTTTCTCCAACTCGCCATAGTAGGCAAATACGTTTATTAGCCAGTAGATGGCATTAAAATCCAAAACTAAGGTTGAGTCTTCTGGAAGCAAATGTTTATCTTAGCAAAATTGAATAAATTTTTATAAAATGTTGAGGTGCAATAAGTTGGAATCAATATTGTTGTCTGACATAACAGAATAAGAATTATTGAAGTTTTGCAGAAGGAGGAATCTAAGATTCATTACAAAATGGCAGAGGCTGCTGCACAAGACGTGGTCGAATCATCGGGAAAAGTAGAACACATCCTTAAAAATTTAGATGCTTCTTCGTTTATGTCTTTCAATGAAAGTAGTACAGCCTTCATATTGTGGTTACTGGTCTTTCAATCATCTGTGATCACACTGTCTGGCATCATCGTCTTGACCATAGCTTTTACCGACAAGAAGTTAAGGACGCAAGCACAGTGTCTTTGCATTGCAAACTTGGCATTATGTTGTGTTTTCGCAGGCTGTTTCATCACTCCCTTTAACATTCCTTTTATTCTTTACGAAGACCACGCCTGGCAATACGGAAGAAACCTCTGCAAGGTGTGGCTTGTCTTCGATAACGTCGTTACTGCTGAAATGCCATTTGCAGTGTTCATCATTCTGTACGACCGATTCCTCTTTGCCAAATCCAAATCCAACTACATCCACCAGGAATCGATACGGAGATGTGTCTTGAGGATTGGTGCGACTTGGTTGTGGTGTTTTTGTGTGTATGGACCGGTAATTATCTTGTGGGATATCATCCAGGGATACTCCGATTATAGTGGCTTGGATTGCTCAGAAGAATACAGTGACGACATTGCTGTGAAGACCATAATTTACTTCGCGGAGATGACTATACCAACCACGTTGCTGTGTTACTATGGAGTAAAGCTCTATGCTATCTTCAGAAAACGGAGACGGATTCGCTTCAAAAAGAAAATTGAGATGCTTGCCACAGCATCTTCTCATTACCGAAAGCAGTGTAAACCACAACTGTGTTTTGGTAAGAGCTTAACCGAGGGTATTGTAATTTACGCATTATTTTGGGGACCTTACATTGTGTTTTATACATTGAGCCCTCTCGTATATACAGATAGTGATCAAATAGAATTTAAAGGGGAAGTTGTTTACTGGTTCAATGTTGCCGGTTATATGATTCACCCCTATCTATTTGCCATGACTTGTCGGCCTTTTGCCAAGAAACTAGGTTTTATATTAGCAACGTCAGCCAAATACATGAAAACCGTGTGGAAGCGAGTGAAATGTGAAAAATGCCGCAGAAGGAAAAGATCCAGTCGCGTATTTCAGTTGCCAAATACTAAATCTAAACAAAATGCACAAACTATTAAAAAACACGAATTCAAGGTCCTGAGTGTAGTATGATAGATACACAAAAGTTTCAACGTATGTCTCCAGTGGGCCGCTATTCTTCAACGGGAGTACACACGTACTGTTGTAGCAAATTTGTTTATACAAATTATAACCTTTCCCTTTTCTTAACCACGGTGCTAAATTTCAAACGGGACTTATTTGCCAAAAGTATGGAATATACGCCATAATGTGGGCATAAGTTGCCAAAACTAGTGCAAGAAAAGGAAAAGGAAATGCACGAAAATATTTTCAAAAAAAGAAGCTTACTCTTAGGTTTTCATGTTATGCTGTGAATGTTAGTCGTAATGTGAAAATAAAAGGAATTTCATACACGTTTTAATTCGATTTTGACGTTGCTTGATAAAGTGAACAGCAGTTCTCAAAACGATGTGGAATCTTTTCTTATTCATTAGAAAAGCGACAAATCTTAATAGTTGTGGTAAGCCCTGGACAATCAATGTTTTTTTTCTTTTTTTCAAGTTTTCACGATTTAAAAAGTTCTCCAAAAGACGATATTTTCTAATTTTATTTTTTAATTGAATTTCTAAATTAAAAAAATTGAAAAAAAAAGTAATTTAATTCACTAAATCTATCAACAGTTTTAAAAGGAATCAAAAGCATTTATGCACGGCAAAGGGTGACAATCGTTTTCTACTGGCATTGTACAATATTTTCTGCGTCCCCGTTTATAATGCAGGATTTATTTCAATGTTACAACTCAGATTGCATGTCATTTCAAGTGACATTTGAAATTAAATAACCTCATCTAGTATTAAACAGATTTCTTTTCTGAGTATCAATTCGGAGATGACGTCACAAACGGCTAGGCCGTTTGTGACGTCAGCTCCCGTTATTTCTAACGGTACCATCGGACTACTTTTCGTGAACGAACTATACGTATGGTATGCTTATTTCCAATCACAATTATTGCTGTGTATGTGTATTTTTTTTTATGTGTGTGTATCACATAATTCTTCAATTTCTGATTGCGAAAACTAAGTTTACGAAATGGAAACTCAAAGTGAAAAAAATATATATATTTACGATTTTTAAATATATACAAAATGCTAGATGAGGTTATTTTTTAAATGCAGTGACTTAATAAACCAGTAATGCAATTATAGAAACGTCAGTTAAACAAAGGCAAGGGAATGTACAGGGGCTTGCAAACTTAAAGCAATATATTTCTCGTACGTATTTTTAATCCTTTAATATTTTCAAACTAATTTAAATTAGATAATTTAACGGGGCATTTACTTAGTTGCATAATATCTATTAGCGAGTTGCCAAAATTTTATCAACTGAGTCTCCGAATTCCAAAACGTTTCGAACTGGTTTGCCTAGTACCTAATTGCTCTATTCAGCAAAAGGAATATATATATAAAAGAAAATTATATTAAATATCCTTATATTTTAACGAACAACATGTAAGGAAATTATATTTTAACATCCACGGCTCAAACTAAGGCTTGCTGACCCATATACATTGGCTATTATTGTATCTAATAAATAATACAGTAATAAGCACAATTTTCACACAGTTGTAACGATTTAATCCAGCGTTTTCCGATGACTTTTCGCCATCTTCCAAAAAAGAGTCCATAATATTAAGTGCAGACGCTTATGTACCCTTTCCTGGAGGATGACGGAAAGCCATCGAAAGACGTTTAACGCTTTGTTAAATTGTTACGACTGCACTAATTCAGTTTATTAGTGTATTATTTATTAAGCGAATTGAGCTCCAGTTTCATTATCGCACTTTTCAGGATCAGCAAATTTCGTGAACGAGGTAGCAAATCAACCACGAATGATAGATACACTATGCGAATCCTCAAGCAGCAGCGTTAGCAGAGGCCGGAAGGAATGAAAGAAGTTCTCAAGCTGAACTCAATCCAGCAACCTCTTGGTTAGCACCCAAGTGTTCTGATGAGTAACTGGGATGATGGCGCATTAATTTCGTTGGGACGTTTTCAAATTTTAAACACTGGTCTTTTTTTAAACGGAGATCTATGGAGGAAATACTTGAAGGGACTAAACTTTAACGTAGGAATAGTTTTAGTTGAAATTGTGACTATGTTCGGAATGTAACAAAAACAACTAATCACCGTCTTTTATTTTCAAAAATATTTAAAAATTGTTTTAACATTTTTCTAGCTCCAGCTGATTCCCCACTGATTACATCCCATTAACACTTACTTGTTAGTGCACAGTGGGAATCCCCGTTCCATTAACATAGTGATTTTGTGCATCACCCTGCGTGTGTTTGAAAACAAAACAGCTGCTCGACCGCACAAAACGAGCCTAAATCACTAGTCTGTAACACACGGTGTACTTTATAAAGAAAATTTAATTTAAACGCACTATAATAAAAAAATCGACGCATCAAGGAGGAGTTGTCCGATTGCGATAAAAATTGGTGGATGTGAAGAACATACATAGAAAAAGAAACGATTAAAATTTCAGAACAATTGAATGATTTATTGCAGAGTTTGACCGTTACAAAGGGAGGAAGTCAATAAGGCGTTGGTCCACCTCTGGCCTGGATGCAAGCTGTCACCCGGCGTGGCATAGACTGATAAAGATCCCGGATGGTGTCCTGCGGAATTTCTTGCCAAATTGTCTCCAACTGTCGGGCTAAATCGTCAACATTCCGGGATGGTTGCAATCGCCTTCCCATAGCGTCCCAAATGTGCTCTATGGGAGAGAGATCAGGAGATCTAGCTTGCCAAGGAAGTGTTGGGCAAGCTTGAAGACAATTCATAGCAACACGTGCCGTGTGCGGCCGGGCATTGTCTTGTTGAAACGTAAGTCCAGGGTGTCGCAAAAGGAACGGTAACACAACCGGTCGTAGAATGTCGTCTACGTACCGCTGTGCTGTAAGTGTGCCAGAAATGACCACCAAAGGGGTCCGGCTATCAAAGGAGATGGCACCCCAGACCATAACGCCCTGTTGTGGGCATGTGTGGCGTGCGATAGTAAGGGCAGGATCCCCACGCTGCCCTGGACGTCTCCAGACACGTCTGCGGTTGTCGTCAGGACACAGTTGGAAACGGGACTCGTCACTAAAGACTATACGTCCCCAGTCAGCGCAGTTCCAAGTTGATCGAGCCCGGCACCACTGTAATCGGACTTGACGGTGTAAAGGCGTGAGAGGTAAGCGGCGTAACGGTCGGCGCGAGCGTAAATTCCGCTCTCTCAGTCGTCTGCAGAGGGTCATGTTGGACACATGTGTGCGGGCCACACGTTGGATAGTTGATAACGACGAATCCGGTGCTGTGACATCTGCTCTGACAATCGCTCTGTCTTCCCGTTCTGTTGTGGCCCTAGGTCGACCGCTGCCGTCCCGACGCTGACATCTGCCGTTGTTGACCCACTCTTGCCAGCACCGTCCAATCGCCGCATCGCTTCGACCCACATGTCCAGCGATTCTTCGATTCGTCCAACCAGCCTCTTTCAATCCGATAGCACGACCTCTTTCAAACTCTGACATATGCTCGTAATGAGCACGAATCTTTCGGCGAGGCATTGTTACAGTCGACGTAAGATATCCGCAGTCAAAATGCAACAGAAATTTTGACCACATATTGAGAATCGCTCCTTATATACACCTGCTGAATGCGCAGTTCCGATGCGCTGGAGTTCCCGCTATTCATTCATTGGACACCAAATTTTAATCATTTGCATGTTCGGTCAAAATGTCTTTGCATACGAAATTTCATTACAATCGGACAACTCCTTCTTGGTGCATCGATTTTTTTGTTATAGAGTGTATATGATTTTATTTGATTTCATTCCTATCATTTTTATTTCATTAACGTTAAAAGCGTTTTCTCCGTGCTTACTTAAACCCACAAAAATAGTTACGTTTTATGGGAACGTTTCCCTACCACGTTTATTACTGAGTCTGAGTCCATAAAACTCCTTACGTCATAAGTAAGGTATTTGATGCATTCAAAGATTTTCAGATAGCGTTTTCAATGTTAATATATTTTTAATTTAATTAATCATTTAACCTATATATACCCCGCAAAGAACGAAAAAATACGTTCTCTCATCGAATTGTATAATTTTGCTAACTTATAAGCTAATTGAAATCGATGCCATGTGTATAAAATCCATGAGGTATTTAATGAATGCGTAAATACGATCTTTTTCATTTGGGCAAAGGCAACTACGATAAACCAAAACCTTCATTTTCACAAAGGATGCAAATTCTTGTCGTTGGGGGGCTAAAACCTCGGATTACGCATCAGTAAAAATAACACATACACTTGTATCAGCGGGGTTCAAACTTGTCTTATCTACGCACCTATACGGCCGTGGAGTTACCTCCTGTAAGAGACGCCTCTATTTAAAGGACTATTTCTCTGGTCCCCAGTTCACTTGAATAGCAACATATGTACCGAAGAAGGGACACCTCCATTTAAGGGACAAAATATCCGATGAGGTACAATGCTTAAAAGTGAGAGAGTAATTTTTCTTATTAATTTAACGTTTATTGTGTGTACAGGCAATATATATATATATATATATAGGTAGGCATTTTGTGCATATCCTACAATTTTTAGAGACTGTATGCAATATAAATTTTTAAAATTTATAAAAAGACTTCTTGTTTTTAGTTAAAACCACCAGTATATTATTTTTCACATGATCTTTTGACATGATTTACTAAAAAAAAAAAGAAATTTCATCACCATGTTTATGTTGGACACCTCCCTAAATTAGACACGTTTACAGGGAACCGCAGGTGTCCACCTTAGACAGGTTATACTATATACAATAAAACCACGATTTTACGACCCTCAAAGTATGATTTCGGTACGTATAAAAATTAATTAACATTATATTCATAATTGCTGGAAAATAAATATATTAATAAATATTTTTTTCGGGTAAATCGATTTTTGAACGCAAAAAATTAAGTCAAACAATATTAAAAACAAATTTTTATTCATCACTCTTCTCAAACGAACTGTAATCTAAGGAGAAGATTCATATGCTGAGAGATTTTACTCAATACAATTTCTGATTAAAGCAAAAACACGTTCCACATATCAGTAAACATAAAACATATCGAGCTAACATAAAATACCACTACTCAAATAAACGAGTGACAAGGTGCGCAAAGTAGCTACAAGTACAAATGAACAACGGGAAATAACTGATATGTAAAAAGGGGTTTGGCTATAAGTAATGACATAACACACCTGTACATTACAAACACTACGAGTTGTACTTGATTATGTCATGACTACACATGGCACGTTACTGAGATAAACAATGTTGGATGGTTTTGCTACCATAACCGCAAAGAGGACTGATTTTTCTAAACCCATATCACTCCGGACGATCTGTCTAATACCTCTTTTAGGAGGAGGAAATAACAGTATAGCGGATGAATAACAGTATAGCGGATAAATAACAGTTCATGTTATTCCGCCTATTCTGGCGTTGTTTGTCACCTGGAAGCCTGTATTGGGGGTTGCCTCAGCTTTTTAGGTTTGAAGCGATAAAATACGCAAATAATAAAGTCGGGGAAACTCGAAAATTAGATTACCAGCTTGTTATTAATTGTGCAAGAGTGTGGAAAAGTTATTATCAACAGAGAATAATAATAGAAGTGTCCGGTAAAACGATTGTTCTAACCACTTAGTAAAATCACGGGAAAAGTCACGTGTCATCAAGAACGCCAACTTGAAAAATATTAGACGAGGGTGGGGGAAGGCAGGCAAGACGAGATTTAGAAAATACTGTATTTTCGAGGACGCAGAGTTTTCACTCACTTCACAGAAAAAAAAAAAATTCCCCAACTATTTCAAAAAAATTCTACGACAAATTAAAAACAAAACTTTGGATTGAACTTTAGTTTGTGGACACATGACCTTTATTTACATTCGCGTAAAATTTGGTTATTCAGAACAGAAAGGACTTTCTCTGACTTTCCCCAAGTTTGACAAAAACATTTTGTTTACATACAAAAGGTTAAACACTGGTAAAATAGCAATGAAAAAGATCACCCAAGCTTTCGGACGCGTCAGCAGCAGTCCTTCAGGAGTAACATTTCGTTTTCTCCTGATTTTTTAGAACGATTTCGAATTCCCTGACAATTTCAGGTTCAAGTGTGTGGCACATCCGTTGCCAGGAAGGACTGATCCCCCTGGAAATGTAGTCAGCGCCCCCCAAGATTTTTTTTTTTAATAAATTATTTTAGAATTTTACTTTAAAATTTCTTTTGTATAAAATTGTACATGATAATGGAAATTGCTCTTTTTAATATTAAATAAATATTCAAAATAGATTTCTATGGCACATCTTGCGTACATCACGTTTTTTTTAAGAAGGTTTGTGTCTTAATCTACTCCATAATAAGGATGAAGTAAATTATAAATTTTAGTTTACCTCTATAAGTTTTTAATGCAAAATTTAAGTTAAGAAATTTATTCATTGATGTTAAATATATTAGCCTACTTAGATATTTATGTTATTAAATATATTAATAAAATACATTAAAATATTAAAGAATTTTAAGCCCCCTACCTGTAACAAGCGTGAAGCTATGGTCACGGTTTTATGGGGAACCCTAACATAACAAGCTGATGGACGACGAATTTCACACTCCCTATGTCGTGCAACCAATGTCACAAAATGCCGACATCAAGTGAAAAGACGCCAAAAATTAGGTGCAGCTGAAGCTGTGAAGCATGCCGAAGGACCCTCATACTTGTCTGGTGCTTTTTGAAGAAGCTTCATCAAAACAGGTTTGTAATACAAAACTTTGCTTTTAGTTTTTTAGCAACAATAATCAATTTTATCATGCGCGCAAGGAATTAATATAGCATTTTGAATTGAATGAGCGATGACGTTGTCATTGATTTAAAACAAATGGCAACAGATATATTTTGCTAGCATTTTATGAAGGAAAACTGTATAATGATGTTGCATGCAATTTTTCATACCTGAGTTTGTGTTATTTTAATATAAATTGTTGAAATCTGGGCTGTTTTGGGACATTTTTGAGGCCAGGGATATGTGCTCCCTACGTGTTTCTCTCAAGACTGTATATTTCACCCTTGTGCCCAAGATATTTACAACTTCATTTGTGCTGCTGTAATGAAATTTGTCATGCTCTTGTAATAATACATGGTAAACATTGCAAGAAATTAAACATTTTTATATATATTAAAAAAATAATGGACAAAAAACAAATATCGTATTTGGATCGCCGCTCCAAGACCGCTGCGAAAACTTATAATTAGGTGGAAAGCTAACAGAAGTTGCAAAAAACTTAAAACTATAACATCCAAGGAAGGTTCTACATACTCGTCTGTTGTATTCTAAACAAGTTTATGAAGGTAGGTTGATGCAAATAGATAATAACTCCAATGTTGACAAATATTTTTCTTTAAACGCGTTTTTCTCAAAACAGTAAATTTTATCCTTGCGCGCAAGATATTTAAAAAACTTTTTACACTAGTATAATAAAAATTAGCACACTCTTGTAGCCATGCATAATTAATAAAATGACGAAAAAGATAAGAGATTAAGTAATAATATTTTATCTAGATGCATTTTAATATTGAAAAAATGGCAAATTTTAAAAGTTTTATTTTTTATTGTTTTAAAAAATATTAAGTATCATTATTTTCTTAAGATTTTTCGTTAGTTGAATGCTATACTCATTATTTATCATTTAGCACATTACTTTTGGTAATTAGATAATAACAACCAATTATATTATGCGCGCAAAATGGTATTAAAAATTTTAACGAGCAAAATCTAGTATAATATTTTGATTTATTATAAAAAAATAGCAATATGTAAATACATTTTGTTAATGATTTTAGTAAGCACATAATACAGTAA
>QLNU02015359.1:49617224-49696131 GCA_006491805.2 Dysdera silvatica | reverse complement strand
TCCTACATTCTCCCGAACCTCTGAAAGCCTAGAGAACTAAACTCACAACAGTCACCGTAAGGCAGTGGACCTACGTTTTCCCGAACTTCTTAAGACCTAGGAAACTAACTCCCCACCGAAGTCAACGTAAGGCAGTGGACCTACGTTTCCCCAAACCTTTTAATTTAAGGCCTAGAAAACTAACCCCCCCAACCACTAAATCACAGTAAGGCAGTGGACTTTCATTTCCCCGAACATCTTAAGGCCTAGGAAACTAATTTCCCAACTGCATGTCAACGTAAAACAGTGGTCCCATATTCACCCCAAACCTCTTAAGGCTTAGGGAACTAATCCTCACTATAGTGAACAGGTAGTTGACAATTTTTTTCCCCATCGTTGGGAGTCAATCCCGGACTGACAGCTTGCTAGGTGAAGGCGTTACCACTGCGCCACCGCAGGACCGACAAATAAATAGGTTTAATAACTTAAGCACTGAGTCACAGGTATCAAAATAGGACAAGTTAAAAGAAAATTATATATAGTCTATTAAATAAAAGCATTGCACATCGTCTAAACAGAGCCTAATGCATTGGTGATGCTGTCCAGCACTTCGTTCCGACCTGGCGGATATATATCTCACGTATGATCCTAGTTGCCTAGTATTTGGGACATCACATACAGGTACTAGTCGTATTTCGAATTCTTTATTATCTGAGCAGTGATTTGAACAGACGATTTCTAGGAAAGAGGGAGACGTTTGTAAAGGGGAATTGTTCTCTGAACACCACTTTTCTTTGTTTATGAGTCCACTTTTATGCCAAAACTATTTATTCATTGATTATCTGGGGACAGCTCGTGGGGATAACTGATTAAAGTGGGGAAATTTAACGTTAATCTTGTGGGAATAATTTCAGACCCAACAGATTTTATTTTTATAAGCAGGATATTCGATTATCCATTACCCGATTACACAGGGCTGACTGTATATGCAAATTAACAACATTGAAAGTAATACCCAATATAGTCAGCCTATACAACATTAAATTCTAACAGTAACAACATTTAGCCATCCACAATATTAACTAAATGCATCCAGGAGAAGGGATGTGAGAAACAAATAACACATCTGCTAAATGAAGAATATCGATTAAAAATTTAAAAAAGATTAAAAATGTAAATATATATATCGATTAAAAATTTCAAGGAAAAATATCGATTAAAAATTTCAAGAAAAAATACCGATTGAAAATTAAAAAAAATAATAATAACTATTAAAACTTCAAAAAAAATACCCCATTAAAAATTTTAAAAAACATATCGATTAAAAATTTTAAAAAAATATCGATTAAAATTTTCAAAAAAAAAATCGATTAAAACCTATAGAGAGACAAAGGGGGATTCCAATGAATCTTAGCAGAACTCAGGACGCACTTTATCGTTTGGTTTTTTTTTTTACTCGTTTTAGAGATGGATCCAGGATATACTTACTGCCTCGACACAATCGGATACAAGGTGCACAGGATTTTTGCAACAGAACACAATTATAAATTAATATTGAATAGATTAATTATAAGATTAAATTAATATTGCCTACAGAATTACAAGAGTGAAATGATACGTTAGTTGTTAATAATAATTTTTAATAATTAGTAACGATAGCAATTATTATTAATCGTTAATAATAAAAGGATGGTAATTGTTATGAGAAAACAACGTTTTCTGTTTACATGTCTGTTTTCAAGAGCTGGAGTTTTTAGCAGGCTATTATTCATTTAGAGGCAGAGTTGGTGAAGGTATTTTTTTATAATAATAATGAATATACAAAAATAGATTTACTTTATCACATTAACGGTCTATATTAAAATTACATTTTACTATTACATATAACTTGATTATACCTAAGTGCACCACATGTTGTGTATGTTAAGAAATATATCCCATATCCATTGTAAAATTCTACCGGTCTACGGAGAATAGCAACGTGTACAGACAATGTCTATCTACAGACTACCTTCTAAACGCTAAAAAACATCTGAATTTATAGAAATTTCTTGCAGATGTATTATATGCAATTTATACCCTAACGTAAGCATAATACGTATAGAATCATAAAAATAAATACTCGTACAGAATCATCCATACTGTATACCTGGTATTATTTACATAGTATGTATTTACTGAAGTATGCACATACTGTATGGGTAAGTTAAAAAAAATACTGCAAACGTTTGCTCCAAGAAGTATTTACAGCTTATTCTAACATTGTCATGCTTTCAATTTTTCACTCGGTCATCATCTCTTACCATGTCTCTTATTATGTCACAAAATCATGAAATTTGATCACTAGTGGATCTAGTAGAGTTCATTATGTGTGGGACTTCACCCTCTCTCACCAAAAACAAATCTTAGATCCACCATTGAACGGAATTACCATATTAACTTATAAAAAGCTTAAGAACTGTGCAAAGCTTTGAAAGTGAACATGTTTTACAAATACCTACAAACATTCCAAAAGAATTTGATCTACAATCTGGGCCTGAAGAGAAGATAGCATGTAAAACCGACGACAACATATTTTTAGAACAAATGACAACGTCAATTACCTGGTAACTAACATGGTCAATAAACAGCAATAGTTTAGAAACTGATTACTTTTCTTCGCCTCAACAATCTATTTCTCCTCCATTCTACATTCTTCTTTTACAATCTTCTACAGATGGTTGGCACAATAACGAGCCAAAACGTGAACACATTCAAAACCACAACTGAACATAATCTTTACTATAGAATTCCAGGTGAAATCACCAGGCAATTAACAGCATAAGGAAAATTCAATTTCTCTAAAATGGGGGGCTGGGTATGTTTCCTTCCTCAAACCATCAACACCTGCAAATATTTACACATCCTAACATATGACGCTTAAATTTATTTACGAAAATAGAAATTTGAAGCAGAACATTTCTGATTTACAGGCACTTCCCAAACAATGCAATGGTTTGATTTTTGCAAAGCCAAAATTTGATGTAAGGACATCAAAAACCAAAACTTAATGTAAAAAAAATTGCTGAACATCTGCATATAAATATAAATAAATTACAATAAAAGTCCAAGATCCCCGACTACTCAGACATTCGGCCAATTCAAAATTTTCAGAACTCATACTTTTAGAATTAAAATTTAAATAAGAATGAAGAAGAAATGAAAAGAAATACTTTATGTATTTCATTCACCAAAAAATACAGAATGTTTCATTTATCAATGGGAATAAAATAATTCAAAATAGTATCAATGCAGTCGATGTGCATCTATAGCATGCATATACACTCTCACTACCAAAAGTCCCAAAATTTTAAAAAGTTCGGATTTTCAAATAGCCTAAATTTCTTACATCCGGCTTTTTGGACTTTTACTGTACATCTATCTTCATGAAATCAATATACGTTGTAACAGGCCCGTTCCTTGAATTTCAAAAAGAGGGAAGTTAAGAAAAAAAAGCAGAAAATTATTTTTTTTATTATCAATTTTTTTCCAGAAGCTGTTTTATTTTAAGGTATAATTATGCTTTTTTCAATACCCCCAATTATACCCAGGGTTCTCACTCACATAGAAAAAAATCCTGAGTTTTAATAATTTTTCCTGCCTTTTTCGACAAAATTTCATGACTAATTTCTTTGGCATTGCTGCAGATTCAACTGAACTTCGGTTGTGAGGTAAATAACTTCACATTCGTGAGAGATGTAAATTCATGATATGGAAGTTAGGTGAAAACTTCCCTTAACTTTTTCATATTTGACCAGAAAATATTTTTTCCCCCTGACATTTAGGGATGTTTCCATATTTCCTGATAATTCAATGTTCTCCAGGTTCATGGGAACCCTGACTGCTTACAAACAGCCTCACTTTAGAACTTATACGTTTATACTTTGTACATATTACACTTACATGTATTATATAATGTCACATAAGTGCAGTGGTGCCAGATTGGGCTATAAGTAGCGTATTGTGCTATTTTTAAGTGCTCCTCACTAGGAAAATTTCGAATTGGGCGACACGCTACTTTTTGGGCTACTTTTAATTACCTTCAGGCTATAAATCTGAAAAATACGCTACTTTTTTATTTTTATATATAAAATCACAAAATATTATTAGTATTACATAATACTGCAATACAAATTTTGTTTGTTGAACATTTCTATTCGCAGTGAATGATAGTTTCACTAAAACATAACATGTTCGATACTCGTTCAATTCATAAAAGATCTCTGTGGTTCAATTCTTGTTTTGGTACTTTTAATCACAGAGATCTTATATGTACTCAAATGGACGTCATATGACTTCGAAACTCGTTTAACATTGTAGTTCTGTGCTGATCGTGGAGCTACATTAGTGAGGTCAATTTTTATATTTTCTTATGTTATAGTATGTAATTATAATTAAGCGTGGATACGAGGGAGGGGGGGTCACAGGGGTCATGACCCCCAAAAATATATTTTTTCACTGTAAAAAATTCCAACTTTCATGATAAATGAAGGGTGTTATTCCAAGACCATGATAAATTTTCTCTTCGACTCCAGCCCTCCCCCCCCTCCCCCCAAATCAATGGAAGTTTATATCCGCTCTTGATTACAATGAAAATCGGTTATAACGACCTTCAAGGGACCGTGCAAATTCGGTCGTTATAACCGATAGTCGATATCTTTTTTAAATCATAATAGCCCATCGCAATGCGCTCTATATATAATTTTGACAGTAAAAAGTATTAAACTGTTTGGTTTCAAAATTAAATAAAAACATAATTATAATGAATTTAATTTCAGTTTATATTACGTTATAGCCAAACTAAGTACATAGTACTTTCTTAGTTTTTTAAATTGAAAAAATTGTAGAAAATACTACTAAAGTATATAATGTAGAAAACAAATGTAATAAATAGTATTTATTATATTATACTAATGACTTCAGAACAGTGCCGGTTTAAGAGTTTTGTGGGCTCTACACTGAAAAAATAGAATGGGCCCCCTTAAGAATATGACCCTCGTGATATTCAATTAATAAATCACTTTTTAAGTTCACTATCTTTAATATTCAGGTTTAGCAGTAATAAAAATTTCTCGGACATTTGTAAATAAACAAGATTAGAATAAAGCTTAAATTTTGATAACTAACTTTAAATTTTAATAACTAACCCACGTGGTTCTGCTTTATGACTGTCAAGTCGCGTCGTTATATCCGATACGAATTTCCCTGCTTAGAATCTTCGTACACTACAAAATCGCTGTCGTTAAAGCAGGTTTCGTCGTTATATACGATGTCGTTATAACCGATATATTTAGTATGGAGTAGAATAGCAAACCAAACTTCTTGTAAAAATTCCGTCGTTATAAACGATTTTCACTGTATAATGGTGTGTGTGCGTGTTCAAGTTTAGATTGTACACTTCGGGATACTGTGGAAAATTTTTAACGGCAGTTCATTCCACAAATAATATTTTTAGCTGATATTTTTAGTTTAATTTGCGTTCCATTCAATTTTGGTCATATTTTTTGTTCAGCAATGCAAATATACAAACGATTATGTTGATATGCATCTGTAAGTATATCTGTTAAGTTCAAACATCGAAAATGCTCAATGAGCAAGAAAAAAAAAAAAAAAAGACGACCACAACGCATTGTGGCCGTTTCAAAAATGCCAAATCCAAGGGTTAAAAAAATTTCCAGACATGCCAGGAGCGTATCGGGGAAGACCCGAAGCCCCATCCTTTTCCTAGGCTGCTATTGGAGATAAGACTACGATATTCCGTATTCAGAGAGTGTACGTGAGGGCACTTGAAATGTCACATGTCAGGGCCATATCGGAGGGAATCAGAGCCCCATCGTTTTTTTAGGCTGCCATTAGAGCTACTACTACTAATTGCAAAATAATTCATTTTTATGTTTGGGCTACAAATAGTTCAAATCCGCTACTTTTGGAGCACAGTTTGCTACTTTTTAATCTTCAGATCTGGCAACACTGCATAGGTGCATACAAACAATTTTTTTTAGCATACGAGGAGATGTGCTTGATGATATACAATTATAAATGGTTAAAAATATATAATTAAGATTACTATTAATTAGTAAAGCGATTAAAGAATATGCTATTGGTCTATCATCACTGTCATCAGTCTCTCGACAACACATTTCTCATAACCATATCTATCATTAAATGCTGCATTGGCATTACAGTTGCATGTAAATAATCATGAGACACATGAGCAATAAGTGCTATAAGCTGATCATGAGCCACTAGAGCAATACTATTAGCTGTTTATGATCAACATCAGCAATGCTATTAGTTGATGACATTCCACATGGGCAATGCATTTTAATTGATTATAATCAGCATGAGTAACACTATTAGCTGTCCATGAGCAATGCTATAAAGCTGGAACTCTCTTTCAAAACCAACATTAAAATCTTGGTTGTTTAAATCTTTAAAGATCGATGATTATCACTGGCATATGCAGGGTGGGGGTTGATGGGGTTATAAACCCCCATTGTGAAGAAATTTTGTATATATATATACATATAAATATAGGGAGTTCAAGTTCTATAATTACCCCCCATTGTAAGCTTGTAATCCCCCCTTATGAATTTTTTGCATACGCCTATGATGATTACCACATACCGAATATTCTACAAAGATACTTAATTCTTTTTCTAAAGAAATAGATTTGGGCGAATTGAAAGCTTTCATGTAAATCAGGGTAGCAACGGAAGATGCTATTAATTTATTATTCATACTTTTTAATTATAATTCATGATCTTTTGTCTTTAGCACAGAAAAGTACACATCATCAGTATATCTCTCATTCCGTAAAAATAATAAATTTCATGTACTCACACAGTATCATATTACACAGTATTACATATACACTTGTAACACAAATAAAGTACAAGTCAGTATACACAAAAATATATACACACACAGACAACGTACACACATAAATAATGTACAAGAGTATAGATAAATCTACATTGCTTGTGCATACACGAATGTGCTAACAGAAAGCACTTGGCAATAATTGTAAGATATTACTAGGCTCGGCGCTTTAACATGCCCAGAAGTCAAGTCTGAAAAATAGAGTTTTTCTTTGGTAAGATCAAAGGATAAATGCAAATACGAGAAAACATAAATAAAAATTGCACAAAAAAAGGAAAAATATACGTATTTCTGAACTCAAAATAGGGTATTTTGGCAGATAAAAATGACGTCTTTAATAAGGAGAACCATATGGAAATCCCATTCCTCATGAAGATTATAATCACATGTCCGTAATTATTAAGACAAAAATGAGACATCTATCGCTGTGTCCTTTACAATGAGTTTTGTGATGATGATGATTGAATGAGAACTATATTTCTTATCATCAGCTGCCTTCGTTAACCGTCTTCATCTTCAGGGATCTACAGCACAAGAAGAAGGATAAACAAAGGTATTACGA
This sequence comes from Dysdera silvatica, assembly GCA_006491805.2. NCBI lineage: Eukaryota > Metazoa > Arthropoda > Arachnida > Araneae > Dysderidae > Dysdera > Dysdera silvatica. The sequence continues at coordinate 49,688,669 of QLNU02015359.1, read as the reverse complement.
TAAAGAAAGACGAGATGGTGACACATTACATCAAGGTTGTCAGAATTAAAAGAAAGAACAGGGTGGCACCACTCTGGATTAAAAAGCAATTACCACAAACCTCATTCTAGTTCTCTTTCGCTTAACTAATAAACATGCAAACGATTATTATATTTTCTGTACACTGTATAGTGAAAGCAACTAAGCATCATAAGCGGTAGTGGTTTACCATCATTTTAATAACAATTACTCTGAAAACCCAATTGCTCTATGCACCAAAAAAAAGTTATTATTTTCAAAAATATTTTCATAACCGGTTTGTGTAAACCGGTTCCAGCTCACCATAGATCACCATATCATACTTTCGTTTAAGACTAAACACCTAGGAATTATTCAAGTTTGTTTTGTCCTAGATTATAAACATGATGCGATTGGCTCATAAACACAAATCACTTTTTTTTTTCTAACAGCGCAAGGACAGCAAAGGTCATGTAGCGCTGAGACCTGGAATTTTCCGAGGAATCTGAAATTCTTAAAGCCTAGGAAACCACCTCCGGACCACATTGAGCAGTTTGTAGGCAAGTACTATTTTAACACTGCTGAGAGCACTGGCGTATGCAGGGGGGTGTTGATGGGGGTTGTAACCCCCATTGCAATGAAATTTTGTATATTTAACATAGGAATATATGAGTTGTAGCTCTGTAATCCACCCCCTTCCATTAATTATAAACTTTCTGTGTAAGCCTATGGCTGAGAGTCAAACGCAGGTTACTAACATGTTAGGTGAACAGGTTACCACTGCATGGCCACATACTAATAACTTATATGTCATTCTCTCTCTCTCTCTCTTTGGGAAATAGATATATTCAAAATTTGTTACAGTACAGGAAAATATAATAAGGCCTTTATTATTAGAGGATAATAAAAGTAATTCATTATTCACACATAGGAATAATTTTTTTAAAATTTTATTCTTAATTACGGATTATGGAAATTATAGTGCAACTTCCAGAAAAAGATAATTTGGGAAACTGGTGGGGGCGTGATCAAGTATCTCTTGGTTGCTGGCCAAGTACTCCATCCAATAAGTTATAAGTGACCTGTAATTCCTCCTCCTGCGAGCGTATTTAAAGCTTTTTCACTATGAACAGGTTATTCTTGGAAAATGGGCAGTTCATTAACTGTGATCAGCCGAGACCAGTTTTTTTAATAAGCGACGGTTAGAAGCGTGACATATAAGCAGTGGCGGATTTGCGGTTTTGCCACCTACTCTGACTAAACGTAACTAAAGGCACAACAGAGATTTAGGCGCTTTTGCTAAATTCTTAATTTTATGCCCTTGGAAGTTATTTCAAATTTTTCTTTTCGCAAGTATTCATGAATTTGGCACCTTTTGAGCCTCTCTTGAGGCAGCACCAATGACAGCTCTCCCTTTGCCAGTGTCTAGTTACAGCTCTGAATGTAACAATTTGAAATGAATTTAATTGGTCACCAGAAAATTCAGACCCACCTTTGCAAACTTCTGGGTGACGAACTTTTTGTCACAAATTTGTCGACGTCAAAAAGTTGCCACCATTTACAGCCTACATAGCCTCTTAGCGAATCTGCCATTGCACACAAGGTAATAGAAATGACTTTTTATTTAATTCTTAACAATGGATTATGGAAAGTATAGTACAACAACTGGCAGAAAAAGGGAATTTTCGAAAACCTGGTGGAGCATGATCGCACATTTCTTGGCTGCTGGCCAAGTACTCTACGCACTTTTAAGCTACTGTGGAAATGTCGTTTCTCCTCCTGCGAGCATATTTAAAGATTTTTGCAGTCGTTGTACTATAATTTTCATAATTCATGGTTAAGGATGAAATAAAAAAATCGTTTCCATTACCTTGTATGTCATGCTTCTGATTGTCACTTATTCAAAAAACTGGTCTTGACTAATGTATAAATCACAGTCTGAAAACTGCCTAAAAAACTGCTCATTTTCCGAGAATAACCTGCTCATAGTGAAAAAGTTTTAAATATGATCACAGGAAGAAGAATGACAGGTCACCTGCAGCTTGATGGGTAGAGTTCTGTGAGTTGTACTATATTCACACACAATTTTTATACGAAAATTATGATTTGGTCAAGATACCAGAGTTAGAGAGGGGTTGTTTATCATGCTTTATAAACAACGAATCATGCAACTGCCTGTAATTATACCTAAGGAAGCCAAAATTACTCCAATCATTTGAAAAAATTATCAACCATTATGCCATATAATTAAACACATTTAATTAGAATTATACATGAACCATACATATCCATAGTCCAAGTATATATTTAGGAGTAAAATCGAATAATAATGTGAGTGAAGGAATGGGTTCTATAATTTGAAGTACAACGACAGCGTATAATTTAATATGAAAATTTTTTCCGTATGTTAGGTAGCATGGCTGGCCTTAGATGGTAAAGAACCCAATTTGGGTCACTTTTCTTAGCCCCTCCCCACTTATATGCGTTAAGCACCACATACATTATGTTTGAATTATATGCGAACGTTATTTGTGCATATTTATAGACATTTATAAATGATAATAAAGTTTCTCTTGGTTTTTGTTTATTTTTCCTAATATATAAATAGCCACCAGATTGTAGTTTTTTATAGTTTACATCAATTTATAATTTTTAAAACATTTAATTTTATTTTGTATTATTAATGAAAATATAAAGCATTAATACTGCTTTAAAAAAAACTTGCAATTTTATTTTTTGATTTTTGCTAATTTAGTCATTTTTAAAAAGAGAGGGAGAGGTTTATGTTTTATTTTCAAGCCTTGAAACTTTAGTCAGTACTCTTATTTTCTCTATTTTTCATTCAAGTAGCAGAAAATTAACTATAGAGTGAAATAATAAAAATTTATAGTACTTAAAATTGAGTTACTTATTTATTTATTTTGCTACAAAGCAGTTAACCTATGGAATAATCCCGATTTAGAGATTTTGATTGGCTGCATCTGTCGGAAAAAAAAAACAAAAAAACTTTCACAAAGCATGCCCCTTCCTGATACAAAGCCCAATTCAGACACATAGAAGTCGGCATAAGGCCAGCCATATTGGGAGGAACAAACACAAAAGAAGCCGTATGTTCCAAAGCTGCACAAAAATTTTAGGATTACTGTTGAGCTACTAGTAACAACTAGTAAGTTACATTTGTAATTTCATAAGCAATTCATTACCTCATGAGTAATTTATAATTTCTTAAATGATTTAAAATTTTGAACATGATTTGTAATTTTGTAAGTGATTTATATTTTCACGAGAAATTCTGCAATTTTATAAGCAGATTGTAATTTTTTTAAGTAACTTTTTAATAAATTTTTGAAGCAATTTATAATTTTATAAGCACCAACTTACTTTTGTAAATGGATGAATAAGTAGTTGACTTGTTGTCCACCTATCAACAGGATCAAAAACTAAACACTTCTCAAGAATATCTTGGGCCTCTTCGCTCAGAGATTCAGGAATTTCGGGAACATTGCCCATGCCAACTGTAAACATTATTTGGTAACTGTTGTCTAAGTCATGCCATGGACGCTAGAATTAACGACAGAAAAATTACAACATAAAATGGTACAATAGTTTCAACAAAAAACAAACCATTATTTGTAACTTATATTGGGACATAGCTTACCTTTCCTGTGAGCATTTCAAGAACAACACACCCAAAACTCCAAACATCAGCAGCACGGCCATGTCCACCTTCAATGTTCTTGGTAAAGACTTCGGGTGCCATGTATGCTAAAATTATGAAACGGAAAATCTTTAATTGAGAAAAGTTCAATGACAGGTTAAGTTATGTCCATGAAAAAAGTTCAGTATGTGAAAAAAGAACAGAAAATAGATGAAATAGAAAAAGAACAGTCTATGAGAAAGTTCAATGACAATGAAAGTGGCATTTGTCTGATAAAGTTAAACACTTGCCTGGCGTTCCAACGAAACCACAAAGCTCGCCCGGCATCGTAGTATTACTTTTTAACTTGATGCTGCAACCAAAGTCACCAAGTTTAAGATCCCCATTCGAAGTTAAAAATATATTTGCACCTGTGAAATAAAAGAACTCGATCATTATATTATATATATTTAAGCAATTTATGTATGTGTGTTTTTTGAACAGCAACGGTCATGAGAATTATAAATTTTCAAGAAACACGTTTGCCAAGGGAAGTGAACCCAGGACTACAAAGGATAGTAAAACATGTTCTATAATACCACTGGGAATCAAACCAGGGTTAATGGCATGGTAGACAATTACATTACCACTACGCAACTAAAAGGCAGTGAACATACATTTTTCCGAACCTTTTATTGTATGATACAATATTATAGGTCAGTTATATCATAACAGTTTCTAATATAATGGCTTTATACTTTGCCCTAAGGCCTTTCATCATTATATTTCGTCCTCCACGTTCGATTGCAATATAGAACCCATGAATCATTTGAAAATTCCCTTCCATAAAAGTGTAATATATAGGGTTTTTTTTTGTTGTTGTTGGTTTTTTTTTACAAGCACAATGAATTTTTCAAGACTTCCAATTCTTACAATATCATATCTTGATAGTGGTTGGTAATCTTCTGGTGATTTGCCGGAAATAATCTTTTTATTCTCTTTAATTTTTGCCATAAACGAATAATACTCTTTTAAATAATTGATAATTTTTTCTTTGTTTTTTGATTTTTCAGCATGTTAACATGATCGTTAAATCACGCCTTCATTCTTCTAAATCACTCACTATGCTTATGTCTAACGTAAAAGTAGTGAAAATGTAAAAACAAATGTGCATATACTAGCAGCAAGAAAAACAACAATAAATTGACAACCCAAAGTGTCTAGATGGGCTGACACCATAGTATTTATTGTTGTGTGCATGTGCAATGGCAAGTCTCAAACCGAAAGCATTGTAAATTATCATACATAACATTCATAGCTGTGAATTATTATTAATTATCGTTTCATGTGATAAATCGTTTTAAATCATTCATTTTAACCTTTCTATTTGGTTATTATTAATATAAACCAATTAATCACATGAACTGTAACATATACATAGTAATGGCAGGTTGTGTACAAACTGGATGAACAAAGGTCCCTGTATTACACCAATACCCTATTCTGATCAATTAACTGTTCAAACTGGTCAAGTCAAACTGGTGGGGAAACTTCCAGATCTCAATTCTCAATCAAACAGTAGCGAGATTTGACAGGTCATAAAGAAGAAAAAAACACCACCATTCACGGTTAGAGTCGAACCTGCAACAACACCAACATATATAGTTGCCACTGGTTCGACCCTAGCTTGGAGAACGATGTCTTCTCTTTTTTCTTCTTTATAATTCACCAAATTATATTATATTGAGCTTACATATATAGTTCTAATTTGAAATTAAAAACATGAGCTGTAAAAATAGGTTTGATAATCATTATCAATATAATTATATCATAATTAATATGCATTAGAAATGACTGGTAGCATAACGATTTTTGTACCATAATATGCACAATGTATTTGTACAATAACTCATAATTATTAAATATGAATATAGCACTCCAATATTAAATTGTGTGATAATTGATATATATATATATATATATGCCTAAATAGTTTAATAGCGACACACTGCACTGATCAATAGAAATAAATGCAGAACAATTTTTATGGTGCAGTTCTATAAAATCATTAACACGATAACACTGCTGATAGCAATTTCGATAGTGTTAACCAGCTATCATCGTCAGAGCGAATGGCGGCTTCTGTTTATGTCTGTGCTGTTGGTCGGTGTTGCCATCACATCGGTTGGAAACTTGATTGGGTGGAGTAGTTAAGCGTATTTGTGGAGACGTCTTCAGTCAGGTTAAGGCTATCGAAATAGCTATCAGCAGTGTTATCGTGTTAATGATTTTATAGAACTGCACCATAAAAATTGTTTTGCATTTATTTCTATTGATTAGTGCAGTGTGTCGCTATTAAACTATTTATTTGTGTTTCAACAAGACTTGCGACTTCGCTTCTGAACGCCACGTGGTAACAACTTGAAAACGGTGAGTGTTTCTTTCATTTAATTTTCCTTCAATATCATGCAGTGCGTTTTTGGTTCATTAAAGCCGGATTTAAATAGATTTTCCAAACTTCGAATTCGAAGGTGTAAACAACTCCAACATCTGCAATTTCTGACCAAATGCCGGGACCATAAGGTCATTCCTAAGTTCATTACATTAACGTGTAAATTACCCCAAAATCTCCATTTGGATAAAGCTTTGTTTCATTGCAAATTAAAAATACTTCGTTCTATCATCAAAAACATCCGGCGTAAACTTGCTTATATCGAAAACGAACTCTATCCTCTACATCTTAAATTGTCCAAAGAAGTTCAAAATTTTAGTGTTTGGAAAGCTAGAATTTATTCACGATGCCAACGCATTATGGAGAAATGCCAATCAACACATCTGAAAAAATTCTCTAAACTTATCGAGCCTCCAATCAACCAAGAACCTTTTACCCAAGATGCGGTTCTGAACCTCTCCAGTACTTCACTTTCAGAGCATCAACTCAACTTACTTTCTTTAAACTCAAATTTTGCAATAGCCCGGCCAATACATCATACCAATTTCATAGCGCCTATCGAAAGAGCATTAAAATTTAGCAGATTGCATTTTGGTCAAAAAGAATTTCTTCGTCATTGCATTGCAGAAACATTATCCTCGAATAATAATCAGCCTTTGCCTAATATTTCTTCTGCTGATGCTCGGGAAGTGAAAAATCTACTCACGAATGAAGACCTCATTATAACTAGGGCTGATAAAGGTGGTCAAGTCATCGTAATAGATAAGAAGCAATATTCGGATGGGGTGAACCAACTTATCCAGGATGGCCCATATGCAATGGTAAAGAAAAACCCTTCCACTGTTCACCTTTTCAATGTCAAGAAAACGGTTCGGAACTGTTTCTTCATAGATGAGAAGATTAAAAAGTCAATTGTACCGTCGGTTGCTAATGTTGCCCGACTTTATGCCCTGCCAAAGGTCCATAAACCGGGAATGCCATTCCGACCAATTGTTTCAAATATTGGTACAGCCACCCATCCACTGTCCAAATATCTTGTCCGGAAATTTTCACCTCTACTAACAAATAATATTTTTACAGTTAAAAACTCTTCCAATTTCATTGAAAAATTAAAGCTACTCGATCCTAATTCCTTCAAAATGGTTTCATTTGATGTGAAGAGTTTATTTACAAACGTACCCATCCAAAGCTCACTTGATTCACTTACTCGGAGATTGAAGGAGTTCCATTATACAGATCATGAAATTAACGAACTGATTCTCCTTACCAAACTATGTATCAACCAAACTTGTTTCTTGTTTGAAAATAACTTATACAAACAAACCAGTGGTCTTGCAATGGGAAATCCACTTTCCCCAATCCTGTGTGATATATTCATGCACTATATAGAAGATAAAATACTGTCGCTCATCCCATTCAAATTCTGGATAAGATATGTGGATGATACTTTCACTCTAATTTCTAGCAATATGAATCCTTCACAGATCATCAACCTCCTAAACACCATTGATCTTAACATCCAATTTACTTTCGAAGAAGAAAAGAACTGTACACTGCCTTTCCTCGACGTTTTAGTTCATAGAACACCTACTAGCGTCCAAATCAGTGTCTACCGAAAACTTAATTCCGTTAGCCTTCTTCCTCACGCTCTATCGGCTCATCCACAAAGCCAGAAAATGAGCTCGTTTTATTGGTTGGTGTTTCATGTCATCAAATTCTCTTCTACAAGTGACGCATTGACTAAGAAAATCAGCTACATTCGACAAATTGCCTCATACCGTGGCTACAATCCAACAATTATTGATCATATTTTTAAAGAACTCACTAAACCTAAACCGGCCTCTTCTCTCTCCAGTGATTCTTCAGCTCCTACGAACATTGTCTGAATTCCTTATGTTCCGAAAATTTCTACTAGGATCGCTGCTGTCCTGCACAAATTCAACTTTCGCGTTACCTTCACTCCGATCAACAAAATAGGCTTTTCTCATCTTAAGGATAACATCCCGGATTCTGACAGCTGCGGCATATATTCCATTCCGTGCCAGTGTGGCCAAATTTATATCGGTCAAACACGGAGAGCACTGCGCCTCAGACTAAATGAACACGAAGCTTATGTCAGAAAGCAAGAATTCCATAAATCGGCTCTGGCAAAACATTCATGGGAATTCGGACATCAGTTTCTATTCTCCAATGCACGTATTAATAAAAAAGTCAACTCAACACTTGATCTCAGTTTCTTTGAGGCATTTCACATTCTAGCAAACATCAATATTGCAGTTAATGATCAACTCCTTAGTAACTCTATATCATCCACTTGGAAAAACCTTTTGGGTCTCACGGCTGAAGACGTCTCCACAAATACGCTTTACTCCTCCGCCCAATCAAGTTTCCAACCGACGTGATGGCAACACCGACCAACAGCACGGACATAAACAGAAGCCGCCATTCGCTCTGACGACGGTAGCTGGTTAACGCTATCGAAATAGCTATCAGCAGTGTTATCGTGTTAATGATTTTATCGAACTGCACCATAAAAATTGTTTTGCATTTATTTCTATATATATGCCTATCAAGACCTCTTGACAAATAAAATTTTTACTTTTAATGTCCCGATGTACAATGCTATGTTCATGAAGCACATTCACTGCCTCTAATAGCTGCCTTGTATATTTACGTATCAAAGGCTCTGGAAGTTGCAGTTGCACAGCATTTTCAAGAGAACCTTCATTGCAATATTCCATGAAAATTAACATTTCGCCCTGTATAAAACACAAAAACAATCTGTGAACAATCCTAAAATAGAAAAAGAAAAAAGATTCTCAATAAAATTATTATTATAATTCGGGTATTATATTTTAGGGTTCCCACTTACTTGAAAAAAAATTCCCTGACTTTTCCAGGACTTTCTGTGTGCGTGTAGGCACACATTTCCTGACAAAATAAAGGTTACGAACTGAAACATCTTTACTGAAATAGTAACAGGAAACTCTTCCAACAAACCCAGTTATGTTGGTTGTTCATGACATTTTGTATTTGTATTCTTTGCTTGTATATACAATAATATTTTTGATGAAAACCTGATCCACCTTCCTGATCTTGCTGACATTTCCCAATCCTGCTGAGCTATAGTGCCTCTGCTACCCTCAAATAGTACATTCTGAAACTATGAGCTATTGACATTTAGGCATTTTTTGTCCTTTTCCTTTTTTGTTTTACACAAATAAGCAGAGGTTATGCAGCTCTGCTGCAGCACTCTGAGTAAAAACATCACATCTCCTACAACTCCAGGACTTTCTGATAAAATTCCCTGACTAATCGCAAACAAAACTTTGAATTGAACTTTGGTTTTGGGTGAAAACAGCTTCATGTTCATGTAAAATTTAGCTAATCAAAACAAACGTTATAAACTGACCTGGAAAAGTCAGGCTTTCCCTCACTTTTTTAGGTTTGACAAAAAAAAACAACTCATTTTTCCTTGACTTTTAGGGGGAGCGTTCAAGTATTACATAAACAATATTTTTTGGCCATTCCAAACCCCCCCCCGCTAGCAAAACTGAACATTGGTTAACATAGGAAACAAGCACAACGGCAACCCCTCTCCACAGGTGCTTAATTTTAAATGCTTCCAGGGATGTCAAATTTTCTGATAATGCCAAGTTCTCTAGATTTTCCAGATGGCTAGGAACTCCTACTTTTACATGAATATATTGTTTGTTTGTTTTGGTTTTACGGCTCAAAGACTACAGTGGTCATGCTGCGCCGGGACCTACTGTTTTCCGAGGAATCCGAACCTCTTAAGGCCTAGGGAACCAAACCCCGGACTACAGTGAGCAGTGCGATCTTTATGAGATCTCTGAGTAAGCGTTCTTTGCACTGCTGGGAGTCGAACCCGGATTAGCGGCGCACTAGGAGAACGCGTTACCACACTGCGCCACCGCAGGGCCGCTTGAATATTTTGCAAGAGGCCTAGACCAGAGAACTAAAAATATTTTATATATAATCAAGAACTTCATAGATTAGAAAACTTCAGATATATAAGATATTATAGACAAAATTGGCAGTAATAACCATACTGCACTTATACATGGAAAATGATGGGATAGGTATTATACAGGGAAAAGGTAAATATAACGAGAAACGAATTACTAAACCTATCTTAAAATAACAGCATTGCAATGTTAATTACCCTGTGCACTTCAACGCCATAGTATCTAACCAAATTCTTATGTTTAATTCCCTCAAAAGTTCGTATCTCGTCCAATGCCTCTTTAATAGTCCTATGATCATTGGGTTGGAGGCGAATCTGTAATAGTTTAAAAAATAACGATTTTATTGATACATAATGAGCATGAAATTTCTCCAAAAATTCATTAATACATACATAAAAATTTCAAAGATAATTTTGTTCATGTATGAAAATTTCTGAAATAATCCTATTAATGCATGAAATTTTAAAAAATAATTCAATTAATGCTTGAAAATTTAAAAAATATTTTTATTAATGCATGAAAAATTAAAAAAAAAAAATCTTATTAATGTATGGAAATTAAAAAATACTTTCATTAATACATGAAAATTTAAAAATTTCATCAATGCATGAAAATTTTAGACTTTCGAAGTTATATAGTACCTCTTTTATAGCAATCAGTTCCCCTGTTGCATTATTAACAGCAGTGTACACTTTGCCAAAACGCCCTTCCCCTAAACAAAAAATATATTACATACAAAATTCACAGATATTAATTATATATTACATGGGACACAAATTGAATTACATAAACACATCAATCCATTTGCCTTTTCGAAGTATTGTGTGCATTCTACATATAAGATTACACATAAAATTATTAAATGTATTTATATATAGTATGATATAACAATAATACAATGTAACTTAGATGAATCGAATTTTTCCTGCTCTGTGAATTTATTATATTACATAAAATTTATCTAATTTGAATTCCCGGATAAAATTCGAACTAAGTTTATGGTCCCTTTAGCTTCAAATTGTCCGTTTAACTTTAGTATAATAATTTATATGAAATTCTGAAATATTCTTTTAAAAAAGAATTCATTAACAAGAACTCAAGAAATAAAAATGTGTTCCATCATACTATTACTAAAATATCTTTTTTGTGAAATCACCCTTTTCCATAACTTTAAATCTCTTTATTTATTAATTGTACTATCTCATTCTTTTTCTTGTTTTGTAAATGCTAACACTGTTTTGATTGCAATAATTATTGCCATAGAGACATATCAAACTACCCGTGAACAAAAAAGACGATGTTCTCTCTCTCTCTCTCTTTAAAAAAAACTGAAAGCATCTGTATGCAACTCTAAACACTGAAAAACTAGGACCATGTGCAGAATAGAAATGCCAATCGGGGAAAGAGGTGCAAGGGCCCTACAATGGCTCAGTGGTAACAGGTCAACCTAACATGCCATTCAAATCAAATAAATTTATTTTATTGTTAATAAATCAAATTCATTTATAGTTTAGGACCCAAATGAGCAAAAGTAAAGATATAAAACAATACAAAACGATTACATAATATGATACCGAAAAGGAAATATTGAAAAAAGATTGAAAAACAATTTGAGATGTCCAATATACCTGAATGAATTAAGTTCAAATTACTCAAATTTACTTCAAAATTAATCAATTATTGCTTAATGCATTGACTATATTAATCATAATCAGCCAAACTAATTAAAAAATAGATTGATTCAAACTAATAATAGAATTATTTAACGCATAAATCTTCAAGAGATGTTTGAAGACAAAAAATGATGGGGTAGGTTTCACTAAGACTGGAATAGAATTCCAAACACTTTAGGGCCAGCATAACTATGGGCGCCCACACGAATACTTCTGGAGGGGGAGGGGCTGAGCAAAATTAATGAGTACATCTAGGGGCTAAGAAAAATTATTACCTCCTCATTCTCAAAGCTGTCTAGAAATTTAGTGAATGTACAAGATACCAAAACGCTACAAAAATAATTGATACTGCTTGACAATTAGTAATGAGCTAAAAAGTACCTTATTTTAAAATGTGACTGTAAAACTTTTGAAAGTAAATGCATAGCAGGTTCGGGCAAATAAAATTTTTAAACGGCAAACGAAGGGGCTCGAGCCCCCTCTTACCCCCATAAGCATAACCGTAATTTTTATCTCCCAAATGGGTAATGTAGAAAGGTAAGCAACAGTTAGGACGCACTCTTAGATTGTAAGTTGATACATACATTGCTAAATTAAGAATAGCATTCAGAAAACCTAAATGAACATGTTTAAACACGAATATCCCAATCAATTAAAATAGAAACTTATTGAGGGGGATTATATATTCATTCTGATATAAACAGGGTCCATATTTCTATTAAACTGGGTTCAGCTTATCAAATAACCACTCACTGTAGTTCAGAGGAGTTTGGTTTCCTCGGTCGTAACAGGACACCTTTTACAAGGGATGGGGGGTGCTTAGAATTTGTTTATGATTTGATGTATTTTATTAATGTTTTGAATAATATTAAATGTCTAAGCAAACTAATATGTTTAACATTAACAAATAAATTTCTCAACAAAATTTTGAATAAGATGGACGGAATTAATATCTATATTTGGACGGAATTAAGATGCATACTAAAATTTACGAGCTGCCTTATCTTTACTGTAGAGCAGTGCTTCCCCAACTATGGGGCGTGGGCATGAGTGCTCCAAGGGGGTGCACTTGCACCCTATTGGTTTATGAAAAAAGAGCTAAAAAAGAGGCTTTCTGAAAAAAGCGGTAAAACAAAAAAGGACAATCTACAAAAAACTGTAGTCCAACAACATTATTCAATTGGAATTTTTCCTGGAGGCACCTTCCTGGATATAATTCTGGGGGCTCTCATGGCGCCCCCAGAATTATATGCAGGGGGTTCTGGAGATTATATGCAGGGGGGTGCGGCGTGAAACGTTTTTGAAGTCTGCACAGTTTTAAAAAAAAACAAAAAAACGTGTGATTTCTGTGGAAGTCAAGTCGTATCCAGGATTTTTTCTTTCGGTGGGGCTTTCAGAGGCCCATCCCCTGGATACGTCTCTGGTTAGAGCTAAATGGGGCCCAAAAGATCGACGTTCTTAAAATGGGTCGCGGATTCAAAAGTTTAGGGACCGCTGCTATAGAGTACACGAAGACTCCAACTTCCATAAAAAACACGATGTACGCAAGATTTACAGCGAAAATCTGTTTTGAATCGATTTTTAAGATCAATTTCCATTGTCGTTCAAAAAAAAAAACCTGCAATAATTTAATTTGAAAAAGCATATATTCCGGGGGCGATCCCTCTGGCCCCAGTCTGACCACGGCCCTGTGAGGTTAGAATTCTTCGGGGAAAATGCAGGTGCATTATCATAGAACGGTGGAGCGTTAATGCATTCTTGTCTATTGCGTTATGAACTCGGTTCCGACCCACGTGGTATTAATAAAGTGCTTTATTTTTTTTTTTAGCCCACCGTAATTCGGGATTTGAGTCCCTTGATAGCATAGGTTCGGATCTCTCGGAAAATTACCGTTACCATTATAGAAAGTGTAAGTAGTGTTATAATTATCAGCAGCATTTCACAGCAGATTATGTTTTTGGGGGTTTTTTTTCTAATTATTTAATCAATATTTCTTTTACAAAAAAAAGACCATCGTTATTCCGGGCGATTCAGTTGTTTATTTTACGGGCTAAGGACAGCAAGGATCACTTTACGCTGCGAGCTACAATTTTCCGAGGAATCCGAACTTCTTGAGGCCTAGGGAACCAACTCCCGGATTATAGTGATCAGTTAGTCAGTAAGCTTCATTTTTTTGGCATAGTTCGGAGTCGAACACGGGATAATCGCCGGCGAACGCATTATCACTGCACCACCTCAGAACCGGAGATTCGTTTCCTAGATACTTTAAAGCAAAGAAAAATAGAAGCGACAAGATTTCAATAGGAAAAATTAAATCTGGATCCAAATTCAGGCTACTCAGAAACTAAAAAATAATTCGTGCCTTAGGACACTATAAAATACTAAGTAACAACCTAAAAACTATAGTTAGGCAAAAAAAAAGCCAAAAACACAGATGTATGCCGCTGTCATATGTGCGAAGACAGTGCCCCGCGACTCAAAATGTTCCGTGGCGAATTTCTCTTCTGAAAAGTGCTGCGCGACGCAAAAGGTTAGATTATTTTGGTGCGACGAATACAGAATTTTAGTAATTAGTTTTGACGTGACGTGAGATTGAAAGTGTTGAAAACGCTGACGAGAGAACCGAACCCCAGACCGAAACACTGCATAAAGGAACCAGCTAAGCATTGGGTACCGGCAGGGATTAAACCCGAAATAATCGGACTGTAGCCAAACGTGTTAACACTTCGTCACCTCGCTGCTGTGATTTTCAAATTTTCATATTACAGTGATTTTACATCACCATGCAAACTCCATTAAAATACTCTAGAAGCGAGAAAAATGAAGCAATACAAAAGAGAGACAGAAAAATATAAAGTCGGGGTGGTTTTTTTTTTGTTTTTTTTTCCATAGGCCATAAATGCATGCAACCAAAAACTCAATCCGTCAGCTGCATGCAATTTTTTTCTATCATCAAATTTCCTTTAGAAGTTGAAGGAGGAGGACAAGACTAGATTTCGAAAGAACAAGCATTGACCTTTTCCTCGAAACCGAAGGTTATTCGCATAGTAAGTAAAACAATAAAAATAAAAAAAAAATATTAAGTGCACGATGCAAATTAAAGAAGACGCTACGCATGTGTGTCAAAGACATTTCACCCATGGACATAAGAAACAAACCACGTGACTTGGGGAAATGAGCCATGGTCAATTTGACACTTACGTCAAAAGGATTCTAAGTGAACACTGTGAAAAGAAAAAAGGGGAAAAAGAAATTTCAGAACATAGCTAGCAACGTTTGTAGTCACGTTGATGAAACTTACGTAGAATGGAAGCAAAGATAATGATTAGTTTTCTAGCGATCTTGCTGCTTATTCCAGGAATGGATCAACAGAATTCGACATCCTCCAGACGACAGAATAGCCATCGAGGTAAGTTATTCGTAACAGTACTTTCACATATCGCACATGCCGTAACTATATGCAGGGGCGGACTGGGTCCTCTCAAAGGGCGCATACCTTGGATTATCAGAGTCTTACGCGAGTTCTACAGCCCATGAGGGCACACCGACGCCCCAGTTCGCCTCTAGCAATATTACTGTACACAGCATTCGGGGGACTGGCGAGAAAAAGCTGGCTTTGAAAAAGTTATTTTGCAAAACCAAAGTCATGGGGCAGGGGAGGGGGGTAATGTGGCCGTTCGTATATTTTGTCAATTACGTGTCATTACCGTTGATAAACCACACATTCGCAGAAGGCTTGCATTTTAATTATTTCATATATTTAATTAAAATATATAATTTTAATATAATATATATTTTAATTATAATATAATTTTATATATTTAATTAAAACCAAAAAAATTAAGGACAAAGTTTAAAAAAAAGCCGCGTTATCAATTTATCGCTATTTTGTTCTATGATTTAATAACTAAGATCGTTCTAAGATTTAATCGATTAGGTTATTTTATTGACGTATCACCACTCCATGGGAAATTGTAATACATACTGGCGAACGCAAAAGGAATATTGATGGGGGTCATAACCTTCCATTACGTTGTGACGTACATACAGGGTGTCTCAACACCAGGGTTATAAACATCTAGGAGGGGTAGGGTACACCTAGACGAACAATATTTGTCATAGAACCTAGGGTCGCAAACCACTCACAGCGCTAGTTCTAAAACCGTCCAGCATGCACAAATATTTACAACCAGTGCGTGAAAAGCGCCAGATAAAACTCAGGTCAGCTGCTCAAGGGCATAGGTTAGTAGGACATCGCATTTTGCGCTTCTCATGCACTGGTTGTCACTATTTGTGAATGCTGGACGGTTTTAGAACTGCGAGTGGTTTGCGATCCTAGGTTCTATGACAAATATTGTTCGTCTAAGTGTACCCTACCCCTTCTAGATGTTTGCAACCCTGGTACTGAGACACACACATATATATATATATATATATATACACACACACACACAAATTGAAGGTCTGTAACTCCCCACCCTCATGAACTTTTTGCGTATGCTAATGGTAACATACAGACTTAAACAGCAAGAATTTCTATAAACAAAACGTTTTTATAAGAAACCTGTACAAAGCAAAATTAGTGATTATTTCTCTGTTTCAAATATGTTGTATGAGGATCATACAGATATAAAGTAATCCTCAGTCTTTACTTTTGTTATTAATTTGTGCGTACTTGTATACAAAAAATATTTAAATTCGTTGAAAAAGAAGAGTCTACTGAACTTAGTTTTTACTGTCCAAATTTAGCTTTTTTCATTTTATCGAAATTAAGTTTCATCATTTATGTTAATTTCTATTTAACGAATTTTCCTTATAACGAAGTTTTTCAGAGGAACGATGGCACTTCGTTAAATAGAAACTCGACTGTATATAAGTTGTTAACGGAGTTTAAAGATATTACGATTTTATAGAAAAATTTTACATCACGCTGTATATCACCAAAGAGTACTAAACAACTTCTTATCAGGAGATAAAAAAATATATTGTAAATTTAAAATGCGACGAATCTACTATACATGCCTTCAATGTATGCAAAAGTCAACTTTGTGAAAATACAATGTTGATTTTTCCAAAGCAGAATGCAAAAAAAACTCTGTTACGTCTGACGTTTCAGATCATGCTATAGGAGCTGTTTTACAGCAACAAACATAAAAAAAAAGAACAGCCATAATCGTAACAAACGTCGGAGAATAAACCCTGATCTTGTGATACAATAACTTCAAATTATACGAGATTTCACAAGGGACGTCTTATTCGCCATGTGTATGCTGAAATCGCGCATTATTTGAATGCCACTTTGGGCAACATGCGGCGCTCCAGCTATTTTATTTAAAAAGTATTAAAAACTTCAATTTTACTTTGTAAACAAAAGCAGTTAGGGGGAAGAGTTAAAAACGTTAATACTATTCCTATTTTTTATTGAAATTTTTTATAGAGTTGTCTGTTCTTTAAAGCGGCTGCTCCGAAAGCTTGCTTGCTTTTTTTTTTGGTAGAAGTGTGCAGGGGCGGACTGGGCCGCCGACCAACCGGCCACCGGGTCGGTGCAATCTCACCGGCGATAGGACTCGCGCCTCTACATGGCGTCCTTTGAGAGGATCCAGTCCGCTCTTGGAAGTGTGAGGATATTTATTTGTGTTGGGGGCATTGTGGGGTTTTAATCTCAGATGTGATCTAGCAGGAATTAAACAAAATTAGCTTTTCCACTACGAATTTATTAACTTAGATTACAAAGCAGTCCATAACTCTATCTAGATTTTTTTCGCCTAACACTGCACTATGGGACAGGTGGGATGGGACCGACAACTTGATGTTACCGCAGAGAAATGGAGGAGCGGCGTCAATGAGGGGGCAAACAGAGGAGTCGCTATAAACAGTTTTCTGTTTTAGGAACGGAAAAATGAGATTATTATAAAAAATGAAATTTTAGGGCGACAAAAGATATTCGCCCCGAGCGGCATAATACCTAGCGCCGGCCCTGGAACAATGGTACGTTTAAACGTAAGCTAAGCTTACTGTTACAATTGAACCTAACCTAGTGGCTCAAGGGCGATGATGGTAACCACTATGCCTCTTATGCAGGGCCCATCAGGAGGGCGCAGGAGACTGCTACCCCGGGCTTCGCAATATCAGGAGCCTCAACTTGACAACTCAATATATGTTAGACGTGTACACATGTCAATTTTGAAGGGCCTCTAAAATATTAGTTGCCCTGGTCCTCGCATTTTCTCTGAAAAGCCCTGCTCTTATGCCCACCCCTTGTGTGATTGGCGAACGTAATAACATACAACACAACAATATATTATCATTTTAAAACAATCGTTATCCAACTACGAGGAATCTGAAAACCTTGGTCCTACACCATAAGAACAATTGCAGATAGTGTTGTTATCCGGCAAACGGACTGCGATACCTGGTCACCAAATTAACTTCAGCGATGAAATGGTAACGATGTCCGTTCCTAACAAAGCATGGCTATGGACTAATAATAATATTTAAATGCATTTAAAAATTAACAAAGACAGAAGAATTCTAATTATCTTGACTGGTGAGGCGCTCGAAGCGATTATGGGTAATCAGAAACTTGGATAATTTAGCAAATAGATGGCTCCCAAGAGGGCAAGTGGTTTTAAATCAGTGGTTCTGGAGCCCTTTTTTCCCCATGCACCCCCTTAATAACATCCCAGGACATTACTCTCCACTTCTAAGGTCTTTGTGGCTAGTGGCATCAGTATTGCCACGGTTTGAATCTACTAATTGGAGTCCGCAAAATTCCTTCCCCCTGCACCGATTAAAAACCTCTTAGATGAAGGATAATCAAATTGGATAATGAATTGTCTTCTCCAAATGCAGTATCACAACAGACTTCACACCAAATGTTGTTTTTCTTTGGCTTAGATTCTAGTATATTAGCTGCTCTTCAACAAATTCAAGTCCAACTAGCAAGCCTGGACGCTGAAGGCCAACGTACCTACAACAAAATTCAAGACATTAATGGTAAAGTCACAAGGTTGGAGGGTCAACGGCAAGACCTGCTGTCCAGCTTGGATAGATCGGAATCAAGACTGTCTCAACGGCTGGACGATATTAAGGGCGATGTCCGAAAAGTAAAAGTTTATTATATATATATGTCCGAAAAGTAGAGTTGACATAACATAGTAATACTATATCTGTCGTATTTATTGTGTTATACTTACAAAAGTCACATAACATATTCAATACTATACGATGAATTTTAAGGTATTATTGGGCCTATAATATTCAAACTGGAAACCTTATAAAACTGCTTACAGAATATTAAAACGTAACTCAGAAGTACTATTTAACAATGCTGTATCCGCATTTTCAGCAATTTTCTCGGCGACGGGTTAAGTGTAGTGGACCGATTTCGTGGCCTCCACGTGCACGTAATATCATGTCGATAGATTTCTTCCTGTGGAGGTACATGAAAGATATTGTTTACAAGATCTTCCTGTAATCTCCCACGATAAATTGATCAAAACTGATGTTGCAAAATAAATAGTTACATTGCAAATGTTGGAGAATGCTTGGGGAGAAATTCATTATTACTCGGACATTGTGTAACAAAAGGTGCGCATGTTGAATTATTTTCTGTACCTTACTGTAATCTCTCTCTCTCATAAGGGTAGTAAAACTTTTTTCGAGTTGCGGTTCTACATGCATATTCTGGAAATTCTATCTAGGATTTTCGGTTTAAAAGTTAGACAGGCCATGGAAATCTCGACAATAATTTAGAATCATCCTGTATAGTTAGTTAACCATTTCACTGCTGCCAACGTCAGTATAACAGTTACTTCCCTCTTTTGCTACTAACCTTCCTCCATGTCTGAGTCAAAATTGTCTTCAATATGCTGTGGGACAAGCCCACACTACATTAGTCGCCCAGATGAACTATTCCTCTTATTTAAAGAGTACATGCTACATTTACAATACCATAAGAAGTATTTACTGCTTTATTTAAAACACCGCATGATATATGCAATGCTATATTTATAACACCACATTGTAATGTTAACCACCATATTTAATGTTGAATTTATAATACCACAATGTGTATATACTAGTATTATTAAAGCAACAGTTTTTTCATATTAGCCGATGATGTGGCAACAGTAGATGTTACTCATAAGCAAAAGAATGAAATTAATTAATTACAGAATAAGAACAATTACTCGTAAAGGAAAGAATGATTTTCCGTCACCTGGTGAAATCCAAACCCACAACCTCTTGATTGCTGGTCTGGTCAGGCTACAGGCGCGACCATTCTCTCCCTTACAAGCATATATATAGCTTTCCATGGACTAGTTCACTATTGGTGTGGCAGTGCTGTGGCTACCATTACCAAAGTGACAAGTCAAAGAAGCAAGAACGTCCGACATGACGAACTAGATTTTAATATTATTAAAGCAACAGTTTTTCATATTAGCCGATGATGTGGCTTGTCGCTTTGGCAACGGTAGTCACAGTACTGCCACACCAATAGCGAACTTGTCCATGCAAAGTTATATATATATACTCGTAAGGGAGAGAGTGGTTGCGCCTGTAGCTTAGTAGGTAGAGCACCTGACCGGCAATCAGGAGGTCGTGAGTTCGGGTCCCACCAGGTGCCGGAAAATCATTCTTTTCTTTACGAGTAATTTAACATCTATTGTTGCCACATCATCGGCTAATGTGAAAAAACTGTTGCTTTAATAATATTAAAATCTAGTTCGTCATATCGGCGTTCTTGCTTCTTTGACTTGTCACTTTAGTAACGGTAGTCACATCACTGCCACACCAATAGCGAACTTGTCCATGGAAAGCTATATATATATATATATATATATATATATATATATACTAGTAAGGGAAAGAGTGGTTGGGCCTGTAGCTTAGTAGGTAGAGCACCTGACCGGCAATCAGGAGGTCGTGGGTTCGGGTCCCACCAGGCGCCGGAGAAATCGTTCTTTTCTTTATAAGTAATTTAACATCTATATACTAGTATGTTTATAAACCCATGTAACATTTCATAAAGCGAAATTACTATAGTCATTGGCATAAATAGCTTCGAGGTCTAGGGAAACTAGGGACCCAAACCCAATGCTCTGCATATAGCACATTTATTTGTAATTTTTGTTTTCCTGGGGCTTTAGCCCCCTCTAATTACAAAAATTACCTAATTAAAGAGAGGAAAGGCACAAGGGAATTCATTTCCGTTATTCACTGTTTTTTGATTCAATCCAGAGGAGCTTATTTGACTCGTGAGAAAATAAATTGACTATGCACTTAGATAGGATTTGAACCCACAATTTTTAGATTACCTTCATACTGTTTTTACCATTGGGTAAGCTTCACAGCCATGGAAAAGATAACCATTTGATATTTTAAAGAAATCGGGTAAAAACTAATGTAATTTTTGTAATATATATATTTCAGGCCATTACTTTACAAGAGATATTAAAGGATGACGTGGATAAGGTTCAGCAGCAGCAACTGCTCAGCAAAGTGTGGTTAGACGAGCAGATGAGACAACTAACATCTCGTCATGTCCCCGATTCCTCAACCATCCATTCAGAAGGGGCCGCCACCTTCTTGAGCAATTCGGACATCGTGTCAAATTTACGAATTCTGCAAACAACAATATACAGCTTGCGACGTATGGCAGATACGCTGCAGATGAACATTGGAACCATAAAAGAAAATGTCACACACTTAGCAAACTTTACAAGGTAATGCTAAACGATGTCATACGAGATTGATTCACATGTTGAAAGAAATTTTGAATCAGGAAGACTATGTTTTAATGTATGCAATAATATAAAATTTATTAAACGGTTTGTTCATGTTTTACAGTGCAGGGACCACTGTTTTCAGAGGAATCCGAACGTTTTACCTGAGTAATCAAACCCAGGACCACGGTGGGCAAAATAAATGGCACAAGCTCCACATCACTGTTGAAATTGAATCCGGGCTAATGAAACAAAAGATGCAAATGCGTTACAGCTACATCATCCTAACGTATTTATTAAATAGATCTCCCCCTTCCACTATTTTTTAGGCACATGCTTACACAACAAAGAGACGTGGTCGTTACGAAATCTTATTTGCAGTCATCGTTGCAAAACCTTGTGTCAGAAACACAAGATCATCAGCAGTTTATGCAATGTTTCAGCCCTCTGCAACACCAAGGTTAGTATTCACTTATCTAACAAGATCAATAAATTACAATAATTAATAATAATAATAATAATTACTACTACCACCACAAGTTGATGATTTCAAAACTCAATCATGATTACTTCTCTGTGACAAATTACAGAATAATTACGATTATATTCAGCTCGCGAGCTTTTTTCCTAGGTAACATGCCCGTGCACCCGAGTTTCACTGCACTTTTCCTACGTTAAAACTTAAGTCTACAAACATTACACCCTTCATTCCAAAATTCTATATATGTCTAGCTTAATCTTCAACGTAGATGTAAAATTTGGATCACTGCCTGATTAAGATTTTATGGACAATAGGCCACAAGGATAAGAATAAAATGTGCTCCTAAGAAATATATCATTTGCAATATTCGGTCAATAAATCATGAGTTTGTCTTTGAAATTCCTTATCTTCAATATTCATGTTTATTCAGTGATGAAAATTTCTCGGACATTTGTGAACAAGATTAAAATACTGCTTCAAATTCAATAACATCAGGTTCCTTTAAGGCCAAGGAGGGCCCCAAAATCATCGGGTTCTAGGACCGGGCTTACTTAGCCTACACATAAATCCGAAACTGACATGGACAATGAAAAAAAAAAATGGACACCAGGAATACACAAAATCAAAGCTTTTGAAATGTGAACTTTACGAAGAATAATGAAGTTAAGTGGACCGACAAGATTTCTAACCAAGGAGTCCTGAACAAATCAGGGTAAAAAAGAGATAGTGACAAGGTACTCAACAAGAAACATTCCAAACTGCCATTTCTGAATTTAATCAGGAGCAGTATCGATGGAAAACTTTTGTCATGAGGAACAAAAAATGCGATGGAACTACACATCGGAAGTGAGCAGAAGAATACAGGCCGACTTGTTCTGTGACATCAAACTTGAACAAAGAGACAACTGTCATAAGGTATGGATTTTCATATTGTGTGGTTGGTATTCTAACTTCTCCAAATAGGTAGAATCTTACTTTTTCAAAGTATAACTGTGTCCAACAACAGGCACACAGAAGAAATGACAAAGTTCTGCAGGCAGTTTTCGTCAGATTAATGTATACCTTTTATTTATACAAATCAAACACTACGCAGATTAAATTAAGAAACAATTTTTATCAACTTTTTTAGGCGTAGTAATAGTAACTCCAATGTTATGGCATAGTTAGATGGTGAAACGTTCGTAAAGAAAAGAAATGATTTTTGCGTCTGGTGGGGCACGATTCTACGATCTTCTACTACCCGGGAAGGTGCTCTTACCAACTGCGATACAGACGACAAATACTCAATCCATTATGAACACATTTAAAGCGCATTTTCTGAAACCAGTTATTTTGTGAAATAGAGCAGTACATGTATACCTATTTGACTGACTGGAGGATAGGAATTGTCTTTATACTCAACACCTTCTGAAAGGCATGCCAGCGCATTCCATCAAAGGTAAGGGAGGGGGAAAGAACTGGTTACAGGCTCAATAATGTAGTTTTATTATGGCCTGTGGGTTATGTCCACATCACAGATGCTCCGATGAGCATCTGAATACTCCAGTTACTTTTTTACCAAATACTTATAGGCTTGGAAGAAGTAAACATGTCTAATTGGCTACAGATATTTCATTGCGCGTGACAGGAGAAATACGACCTCTACATTATCAACCAACTTAACGTTGAAAAAATATGTATCTGCTTGCGCCATCCATCACCAGGATGGTTTTCTAGTCACCAATGAACTCCGTCAGCATCTCGAAGTACACTTTAGTCAATTCCTTCACATCTTAACAGATATGGAGCACTTAATACGAATATTCGAATGTAACACATTTTACAGATTCTGAAGGCGAGAAGGTAGTTTCTGATGCACTATAGAACTACAAGTCAGTACAATACAAATAGTAATATGTTACACAATAACATAATGACTAGACATGTTTTTTATTGCCTGACAGAATATCTGATGTCACGGAACAAGTTGGTCTGTAGCCCTTGAACGGCTCACTTCTGATGGGTATTTCCATTGAATTTTTATTTCTTACGACGAGCTTTCAAATCAAAAATTAAATGGATGTAATAAATCTCAGAATTGAAATAGAACCTTTGTGCAACTACTATAATAGAGCTAAAACTGAGTCAAGCCATAGTTACAGCCATCAAGCAATACCTTCTGCAAGAAAGGGGTAATTGAATTATAGAGTATTGGGCAAATACAAATAACAGATAAAACAATTTATTACAGAAATTAATTGCTCTACAACCTCCGTTTTGGAAGCTTTCCTTCAACACGTGAGCATAGGTTGTTCAGCCTAATTAGTGTATAGGTTGCTACATTCATAAAGAATTCTGTAAATGCCCACTGTTTTAATTGGATCCCAAAAAATTTGGGATTTTTCGAAATATCTTTCGAAAGTGAAACTAAAAATTTTACCTTCCTTTTGAACCATGAGCGTGTTAAGCTGGAAGTAAAATTAGCACTGTGGGTAATGTCTTTAACTATATTAGTAGCTAGTCCACACACATTAAGATAACTATAGCCAGTCATATTTATATAGTTATTACTATAGTCATGGCTATTTTATAATACAATCCATTTTCTTGTACGTTTTTGAAAAGATCTAAAACTTAATGCCCTAGAAATATTATTAGTTGATATAAAAAAACACGCAGACAAGAAATCTTATCTATAAATAAATGCAATGAAAACGTGTAGTATAGAGCACAGCCCGCTCAAAAATATACATAAATGAAATATTTTTTTTTATGTTCCAAAATGTCTATATTAAAAAATTATAAAACAAATTACAAATATCAGTTTACGCTGCTATATGAAACATTTCAGAGTTGGCCGAAAATCTTCCAAGAGATTGCAAAGAAGTCCAAAGCAACATTCAGAACAAAACTGGAATTTATCGTATACAACCGAAATATGCCTTAAGACCAATTTTTGCTTACTGTGACATGGAAACAGATGGTGGAGGTTGGACGGTAAGTTACCACACTAAATAGTAATAAATAAAATATTTTATATTCTTAATATTTTATATTATCTTTTATATTCTTCCTATTTTATATTATCTTTTATATTCTTAATATTTTATATTATCTTTTATATTCTTGATATTTATATTATCTTTTATATTCTTATTTTTATATTATCTTTTATATTCTTAATATTTTATATTATCTTTTATAAATATCTTAATATTTTATGTTTATTTTATATTCTTAATATTTTATATTATCTTTTATATTCTTCCTATTTTATATTCTTTAGCTGTTTGTGGAGTAGCTTGAGATAGGACCTACAACTTAATATGACCTCTAAAGTACAATTTATTTACAATCTAGCAAGCTAAATCTTGAGTTGACAAACAATAGCCCAGGCGGAACTAGTCCAGGTTTAAATTAGTTACAAAATTACATAGCAAACTCTCGTAAAATTAAAATTTCTGAACATTTGTCACCACATCACTGTTGAATTAAGGTTATATAGCATATATACAGTGAAATCTATCTCTAATTATAATACTTTCTATAACGCTATTTTTATCCCTGGTCCTGGCAGATACTGAGTGTATCATATCCAACCTTGTCTATAACGATATCTTTCCTAGTTCCTTAAGTATTGTAAATGGATTTTACTGTATAATGATGTGGGTAGAAGGTAACTCTGGCTCTAGGTAGAAGATGGCCCTTGTTTTGGGCAGGAAAATGAGATAAGTGCTGCTTGTATAATATCCTAGTTGGTTGGTTGCATTTTTATGGCACAAGGACAGCAAAGGTCATTCTGTGCCAATCATCCTTGACTTGGATTTTAGGCAAAATTTTAAGTAAATTTAGGGTTTTTAGGTAAAATAAAATCTTCCCTTGTACAACCTGCTTGCACCCTGATAGTCTATGGCACTGTAACTCACTAACCTTAATCGATGTCTGTAGATCCTAATTAAGACATGTATCTTTTCTCTTTCTTGATCTCAAAATCAACAAAAAAAAAAAGGGATATAGTGTGTACAAAATTACGATGAGCTTGTATATTTTATATTCCAAGACTTCACTATGGGTTATATGGAGTGAGAGCAATGGCTTAGCATGACCTCTGAACTACATTTATACACAATTAAGCTTTCTGGTATTCAACTCCAGCCCAGTGGGCCTGAGGACAGTGGCCATAATTGCTGGGGCGTCCAAATGGTGAAAACTTCAATAATACAAACATTTGACGCCCCGTCATGATTTTGGAGGCACACTGTACACTCTTTTTTTAATTGTATCTATCATAAAAAAATTAATAAAACAAACGTTTCGAAAACTTGGTTTAAACTATTTCTAATACGTAATTTGCTGTGTGATGATTTCTAATAAGGATTGCATTTAAACAATTAGGTAATTCAAAGACGAAGAGACGGCTCTGTAGACTTCCTGAGGGAATGGAATGACTACAAACATGGCTTTGGAAACGTTGGTGGTGAATTTTGGCTAGGTATGAACCTTGATTTTTCAAAACCAAATAAATACTACTGAAAAACAATAAAAAGCTATCAACTAAATTAAAAGATGGATCAAACCAAGAATGGATGCAGGGGTGTGCATCCCCTACCCCCACAAATAACAAGTTTACATTTATTATAGACCCTTACACTGATTTTCAAGCTCTGTGCTCCCTATAAAAATGTTTTCTACACCCGCGCTTGGGTCAAATATGCAAATGTCTGCATATTTTAAGTCCCACAATTACACTGTAGACATCTGGAACGTGATCACAGGATTAAAGTGACCTCTAAATTACAATACAGTTACATACAATCAAACTTAATGAAAATAAAAATCAGGCCTGAGAGTCTGAAGGCAATGGCCATAACTACCAGATTACTGATGCCCAGAGATGGATCTAGCTCATGTGGCGCCCAGTGCAAACCCTAAATTTGAAAGCTCCCAATGCTAAATATTAATTGTTCTCAAAGTAATTCCCTTCGTGACACAGCTTTTTTTAATAGATCTTCTGTGGGGGGGGGGGAGACAGGATAAAAATTAAAATGTTCGTACAACAAATAATATGTAATTAAACAAGTACTTTTTCTAATCAGCCAAAAAATTAATTGTTTTAATATGAAAATTAAAGCCTTACACGCATGCCTGTATCCAGATGGGGGATCTTAGGGACCGGTTCCCCCCGAAATTAAATTTTTAATGGGACTTGGCTACGGACTTGCATGCTGTAATTGTATCGATACATGCTGTAAAAATTTATGAACCCCCGAAATTAAATCTTGGCTACGGTCTTGCTTACATCATTTTCAATAATCTGAAATGTCCTCTGTACAGTCAAATAACTTCATCCGTTTTAATGTAATTTTTACTTCCTAATTTCTTACTTGGAATGTTATTTTGCGGTTTTGTTGGATAAAAGCATTTCCGCTTTCTTACACATTAACTTAATTAAACGTATTATAGTAAAGAATAATTTATACAAGCATTAAATAAGGGATAATAATAAAAGGATAATTAATTTATTAAAAATTAAATAAGGTTTAAAACACTAAGTTTTAAAAAATTAATATGATAAATTTTTATAAAACGATTTTGTACTTCGGGGTCGTTAGGCCATTTTGGCACCCCCTTTGGCTTGGAAACCCAGTGCGATGGCACCACCCTTAATCTGTCTCTGCTGGTGCCTGTCGAACAGCATAAAAGTTTTATAAAAAAAAAAATGCACATACTTCAATTTTTCGTTCTTGTAAATTTTATAAACAATTATGTAATTTATAAATGAAATATTTGCATCTTACTTTGAACAGGAAATGAAAATCTCTACCTCATTACACACCAAGGACTTTATGAAATAAGGATTGACTTGGACGATTTTGAGGACGGCCATGCGTTCACCAATTACGAAGGTTTTGCAGTTGGCAGTGAAAAGGAAAAGTACATGCTTAAGTTATTGGGACCAATCACAGCAGGTGAAGCTGGTATGTATACTGTGCAGTTATTTACGATGAATGGGTTTTTCCAATGAATCACATTTTAATACAGTATAACCTGTGCACCCAAGAATCTCTTTAAACATGTCCAACTTAGGGAGGTATCCAACATAGACAGTGTGGCGAAATTTTAGGCATGTCAAAAGATGTGTAAAAATAATATTAATATAGATATTGTCTTAATCGAAAAATAACATAAAATTTATATTTAAAATGGCATTACATATTTACAATGACAAAACAAACTTGGGATAGATAAGGAAGATTAAAATTGGTAGGATGTGCATAAAGTGCCTACCGATTGTTTATATACTAAATTGCATGTGCATATAATAATTGTTATTGAGTTATTAAGAGGAAGCTCGCTCTTTCCTTTCATGCCTACGTAAGAAGCACAGGTGACTTCCTTCAGACTTGATGCATAAAAAGCTATTTCAAGGAACTTGTCCAATTTAACATGTAAACCATGTCCAACTTCCAAGGTACAAGTGCCCAAATTAGAGAGTATTGAACATGTTAAAAGATAGATTAATTAATTAAAAACATGTTAAAAGAAGATAGTCCGGTTCCACCAAACTATGTCCAAGTTAATTAAATAACATTGATAAAAATTTAACATGTGGTGGATTGGTGACATTGGTTTATGTTTTTTGAGCAGTCACAGCAAGCATTGTAACCAATCATCGATGTGTTAGATAAAATTGGTTCTATGCAAAAAACAGCGGCTGCAGAAGACTTAACAGCCATGGACATAAAACAAGTAGCATTACATGACCCAATCCCACCAGGCGGAATCGTTAAAAAACTCTTAAAAACAGAAATTTTAGAAAAGAGACAATTCTAACAGACAACAGGCTGGGGTTGGGTAATTCTCTATACAGAGTTACACAAAACAAAGCGATCTTGCATGTGAAGCAATCAAAGAAGGCAATCAAAATAGTTGCAGTTACAAAGGTACTTAAAATGAAGGGATTTTATATGAGAAAGCGCCCCATGAGCAATGAATATAGTTATAGAACTACTCAAAATAAAAATTATATTAAGGTGTATTAAAGTAGAACAATTCTCATCTTAGCTGATGATATGGAATTTAAGATATAATTATTATAATATAGTGATTGTTATATTAGATATTATATTGGATGATGAATTAAAACGAAAGGAGATGATTTATTGACACCTGGTGAGACGAACCCAGAATCGCTTGGTTTCGGATCAAATGCTTTACCAAGGCTTTCACAAGGGAAATAACGTCTGATACCTGCAGCTTAATGGTAAAGCACTTGACCTGAACCTAAGAGATTGTGGGTTCATATCCCTCCAGATTTCGATAAATCATTTCTTCTCAGATTAACATCATTTGCATTTTTATGGTGTAAGGACAACAAAGGCCATGTTGTGCCAGAATCTACAGTTTTCTGAGAAATTCGCACCCCTACCGAACCAAACACTTGACTGTGGTGAGAAGAACCATGTGTTCTGCGATACTATAGGAAGTCAAATCTTGGATAATAGCTTGGTAGGTGAATGTTACTATGGCTACACCACAGGGCAGTAGATCTACATTTTCTTCGCAAAATCTGAAGCCTTTAAAATCTGGAGAACTAACCCCCCCCCACTTTACTATAGTGAGCAGTTAAAGAGTAAGCAGGTTTTTTTTTGTGGCACTGCTGAAGGTCGAACCCAGATTAATGGCATTCTACGTGAATGCCGTATGGTTGCGGAGGCACCATTTTACATACAAGTCAATTTTAGCAGAAATAGAAAAAAAATACTTAAAAAAACTTTCATATCTGTATGGAAATCCTTAGCATTCTGTACACAAGGTTAATTTTCAAAATGCAAGGTCTGGTAGTATCTTGCCCAAAGAAGCATTCGATTATATTTCTATTAAGTTTTACTCATTCCAAAATAATTATGTAATAAACAGTGAAAATACACAATTGTTTAAAGTTGTTTAAAAAGCTACTATCGATAAGGACAATAGATGTCTATTAGATCATGAGCCAGCAAGCATGTCCACAGAAGAATTTAAAAAAGGTCTGCATAGTTCTCTAGCTTATTTTGTTTGTATCATTTGTTTATTCGCATATTTTATGTCTTAAGACAATTTTACGATTGGTGCATGGCTGCATTATGGGTAACCTAGGATGGGACTTAGTGACCTCAGAATCATGGTACATTTACTTACATCCAGGCGTAGTGGGAGTTGGGGTAACTGTAGCAAGTGTGAATGTGGTAGACGCAATCACTATGATTCCAACTCATTTTATGGAGAGAGTGTGAATGTGACTTGTGATATCAAAACATTGCACATTATGACTGTCATCAATATCAATAAAGGATGAGCATTTTGTTTCCTGTTTCAGGAGACGGGTTAATGTATCATGCATCGATGTCCTTTTCAACGATTGATGTGGACAATGATCGCTGGGAAGGTGGCAGCTGCGCCAAAGATCACACGGGAGGCTGGTGGTACAACCAATGTGATGCCAGCAACCTGAATGGACAATATCTTAGCGGTTTGACAAACCAAGAGTACAAAGGTGTGTATTGGCATGAATGGCAAGGCCCAAGTTATTCTTTGCGGGCCACACGTATGATGATCCGCCCCATAAAACACGTTTCCATCGAAAGAGAATACGTAACCAATGATGGGGAATTGATGACAGATGTTGAAGAACACACAACTCCGATGTCACAACATGAGGAAGAAAATACACTTGACTCTTTGTAAATTAAGGTGCTTTTAGATAAACATTTATGTGAATCAACTTGTATTTTTGACATTCGGCCAATTGTGATTCTAGTCCAAATTTCTGCCGTGAACATACTGGTTACGTCTATTGCTGTTATACACTAATGAATAATAAAATTACGCTTCCTACAATTTTCTCAATAATTACACCCTGTTGAAAATAATGGTTCTTAATATTGGTCAGACAGAACACCAAAGTTTAGACGGTATTAGATTGGTCAGAAACTGCAGAACGACCATGTGGAAATGCACTAAATAAAACCAAACTTTGGACAGAATATATAGTGGAACTTCAATAAGTCAAAGCCAAAGGGAGTTAAAAGAAACCTTTTGGTTACCAAAAATTCGAGTCACTGAGATATATTTATTTCATTCGTCATTTCTTATCAGTTTGACATACAGAAAATTTCAACTCATTGAAGTTTGATTTATCAAAATTCCATTGTAAATTTTGTTTTTATACATAATTTAGAAATTTGGACTTTATCACTCTGGGCAACAGAAGATAAAAAATTGTAGACCCAATTAAATCCATTCTGCCCTAAGAGTGATTACAGGTGTTATAAGCCGTACAGGATTTTTTTACCTACAGTAACACCTCCATAAGGCGACCACTGTCGGTTCTGTAAAAAGCGGTC
This sequence comes from Dysdera silvatica, assembly GCA_006491805.2. Lineage (NCBI taxonomy): Eukaryota > Metazoa > Arthropoda > Arachnida > Araneae > Dysderidae > Dysdera > Dysdera silvatica. The sequence goes on along the minus strand of QLNU02015359.1, from coordinate 49,657,347 downwards.
ACTTAGAGAGGTGGTCTCTGAATGGAGGTAAATTTAGCATTGGGTCTATTGGGGGGAGGAGGAAATCTGTTTCCATAAAGGTAGCCAATAAAGGAGGTGGTTGCTGAATAGAGGTGGTCGTTAAGAGAAGTTTTATTGTATATACATAAACCTGTTGTTAATTAATAAAACCACTGTAGTGCCAGAGAAATAAAGAGCTTTTGTGGTATGCAAAAAATGGTATTCCCTGCATACTGTAGGGTGTTGCATGCTTTTCTACAGTACTATAGAGCAGGGGTGGACAAGTATGAGGTCAAGGAGAGTCGCATTCCAATTTATCATGTATTATAAAGAACTACACCATAGTTACATAGTATTAAATATACAAATTTAATATGATTACATATTGTACACTATGTAAAGTATACATAAAATAAAATATAATTAAGAGAAAGAAAACACAAAATAATTATTTCAAAGTTTAATAATAACTCCAAGAATGACCTATCGATGCAACAGAAGATCTACTTTTGAAGCGATTACGTACAACTTCTATTCTTCATTCACTGATTCACACACACACACTTTCTTAGTTAGTCAATTTAACAAGACTAGTAAAAAAAAAAGTTCTGGAGAAAAAAAGGGGGGATTTAAATTTTCGATGGAAACCACACTTAATGAAGAATCGCATTTGCCCACCTCTGCTATAGAGCACTTATTACCCATACTCTGATTACCTAAACTTTCTTATTATTCGAACTCAAATGTTTAATAACATTAAATATTGTTAATAGAATTCATGACATGGCTGCAAGAAAAAGACATCTTTCTTAAACAAAACAAAACAAAAAATCCTCAGTAGGTTAAAAATTCAATCCAATCCAAAGGAAAAAGGTAAAAAAAAAAAAATTAAACATGCTATCATTATGATCAGATAGCATAATAGTGTTTTAAACCAACTGCCCAATTATATAAATTTTTGATAATCCGCACTGCCTTTGATCTCAATCAGTTCGGATAATCAGCTTTCTACCGTACTCATTTCGATTCCCACGTGGAACAGGCTGGCAAGGATTTTGAATTTTTTGTTAAACTATAGGACTTTTATGCATGAGGTTAACAACCCCACCCTAGAAAACAATCAATATACACTGCTATGAAAATCTGGAAAGGTAAATCCATGTCCAACATGGACTAGAAATGTCAGTGGATAACTACCTCACCCCTCTTTCAAATATCAATATGAACGTTAATCAATTTTTTGATTTTATTTAAATACTCCAGAGTGTTTTCATTTTGTCTTATATTTACACTATAGAAGCCACATTCCTAGAACAATAACTATTTAAAAAAAAATACATATATATATATAGAGAGAGAAAGAAAAATAAACACTACACATACAAAATTATTAATTAAATAAAATATCAAATTAATAAAGGCCATAAGATTATTTTTGCAATTGGGCGGCAAACAACACGGAAACGACTCTGGCTATACTTCCAGACAGCATAAATATAAATTTACAACATCCGTGTTTAGTAACAATAAAAAGGGTGTGTGTAAAAATCTGTTAGTGGTTCAACTGAAACAACAACATAACGCATTTTACTCTAATCACATGACAAGCTTCCCTTGAGTTGATTTTGCGTTTGCTTTATTTCATTTAGTTATGTTTTACGAGGAAGAACAGCTAAGGATAGATTGCACCAGAACCTACAGTTTTCCAACATATCCAAACCGCCACCACAAAGTACAGATTAACAGGATAATAGTAAGGGTTTTGTAGCACCCAGGTTCAAAAAATTTTTTGCACGGTTAAAAAAAAGCATCCATTCAGTCACTTTCAACTAGTCTAGCTCCTCCATTTTTTATAATTCAGATAAAATACGTTCTTATGATACACAAATTCAACCAATTCATTGACATTTACTTAAAATTAACACCCCAGGAGCAAGGCTGGGCCGAAAACTTTCGTAAGTCTTTATTTATTATTGTCCGCGGTACGACCTTTTTATTAGTAATCTCGCATGTAGGTCAAACATTTCTGTTTTATGACACAAAGACGTAAGACTAAATTAGATCATGCTACATCTAGACCCAATTTTCTGAGGGGTCCAAATCTCTGTTGCATATGGAACCAAACCCATGAATATGAATCGGTGGACGAAAGAGACAAGTAGGTGACACTTGCGGAATTCAAACCTGGACTTACTTCACAGAAGGCGAATGTTTTACTTCTATTCAAGGGCCGGTACAAGGAGCTTGGAGCCCCCCCTCCCCACCACCAGAGTATAATGAATTTAAACATTACCACTCACTCAAATATGACAAAAAATGTAATGGAATAAGTCTAAATCGATTTTCAGGATTTGGACTTCCTCCCCTCCCCCAAAAATTTCTGGATCTGTCTTTGACCCTATATCACAAATGCACACCAAAGTTTTGATCATAAACCGGAAATAATTTTTTTTATTATGTATAATGAAAGCTATGGTTGGGGAAAGCATACTCACCAATTTTAACGCACTTCTGCCAAGGAAAAGTGACTCTCCGAGTACTAACATGAAGCGGAGTGTGTTGAATGTTTACATCGCTAACACAACCAATGACTCCTTTGTCCAACAGCTTTTGATGTTGTTCCTTTTCCAACTCTGCAATCCTCCTTCTAACTCTTTCTGCGGGCTTTACTAAAAAAATAATAACATATAATAAGATATTATCACCATCACAAAATATCAGAGATGGACAAACTTATTCACTGAACTGCCCATCATTATATGAGAAACAGCTGAAAAATATTATTACCCTTCTCAGGACTAACACAATTGTCAAATAATGGTCAACACACAAAGCTTCTGGGGGCGAGTTTTTGGTGATTCGGTGGTTAAAAAAATTATCATTTAATGACAAACAGTACTGTTCAGGGAATATGATCCTCCCCATAATTATACAGTGAGCAGGATCATTCAGGGAATATGATTTTGCTCATCAGTATATAGTGAGTATGGACCACTGAGTAAAATAGATTCTTCCCATCATTACATGATGAGCAGATCTGTTCAACAAATGTAATTCTCTACATATCTAATCCACGTTATTGACAATAAGCAATATATATATATATAGATAGCATATTATAACATATATTTCATACAACTTACATTCAACATCGCTATAAGATCTATTTTCTCCGGTGTAGATAGTATCGTCTCTGGACCTGTAAATGATTGAATAAATAATATCAGGAAAAAAAATATCTCAACAATGCTAGATGGGAACACAGGCAAAACAGAGCCATAACCAAGAAAAATCAGTAGTAAAGTATGAGGGCACGATTTTTTGTAACAAAATGCAATCCTATGGTGCAGTAGAATCCCGATCGTCTGAAATTTGCTTAAGCAAAATCTGGCTTACCCAAAATGGCCTCTGCTGCACTTTTATCATTATACGTTTCTAGTAGATAACAGTGGTTCAATGTTTTCAACAAAAACTCTGTTTTTTTTGTTTTGTTTTTCGGTTGTTTTTTATTTTTAAAAGAACACTCCGGCCTTGAAAAAATTAATATGGCATTTATATGGCAGACATCGAACGTATATACTTTGTATGCATCAGCTATATATAAAGATAACATTATTTTCAAAACAAATAATAATTAATGCATATATATATATATTTTATGATGATTTTCAATATCAATATAGTGTTTAATAATATGTAATTAAACGTGTTTTTGGATAAATATTGTTTCTTTGCACTCGGGATTAAGTTTTTGGACTATTTAATTTTTTGCTTTTCCAAAATCAGGTTTGTCCACCTTACTTCAGTTAATTTATTTCTGTATGTAGGGAATACTGAAATAATATTTTTACAAGGTATTGTTTTATTACAGGATATAATTACCCTTCGCAGGGTTAAGACAAATGCCAAACTGGTCAACACATAAAGCAACAAGGATATGCTTTTTTGGAATTTTTCATGAGGAATGAATATGAATAATCATTTTTGACATCCACTGTCACTGACTAGGGTAACATCTGCCGGCTTGGTTGTTAACTCATGGTTCCCGAAAGATAAGTGTATGTGACAGACCAGTGACCCCTGGCCATGTAACTTGTCCCGTAGATTCTCTTTGAGACATTTAATGGGTGTCACTCTCCTGAAGTGTAGGTGTTTGTGCACAGAATTACAATCTTGAAGACACAATTTAGACACCCCTGGAAACAAAAACAATACATTTATTTTACGAAGGTGTTCACAAGGCGTTGCTGCCCGAAAAGCAGGAATGAATGTGCAAAAGCATGGAGATATACATCTGGTGGAAAACTTCCACTTCTAAACAGGAATAGGCAGGGCCTGACACTGTAGCTAGAGCAACAGGTGTATTATCGCACTGCTCGCTATGGCGCGTCTCTCCAATCCCCGCCAAAATATCCTTCTCTTAGGACATATGCCTCCCTTCAGGAATTCCTAAAGAGGTCTGTTTTGTGTTACATTACGACGGAGTATAGCGTCACATCACACCCACATGATTAGCTCAAACTAGAGCTTTCTATAGAAAAGAAAAGGAGTCTTTGCTCTGACCCAGAGTCAAACTGGGGACACTCCATTGATACCGGAGTGCCTTAACCTTTCAGCCACCAGAATAGAACCAACACTCCTTTTCTTTGTATTTAGAGTTTTATAAGATATTATTACCCTTCGCAGGGTTGACCCAATTGCCAAACTGGTCAAAACATAAAGCCATTGTGGCATGTTTTTTTTGAATTTTTCGTGAAAGAATCAATATGAATGATCATATTTGAAACCAACATTATTAGCTTAAACTAGAGCCTTGTATAGATGTAAAACCCAGTGCCGTATTTCCCAATAGGCAACACTAGGCTATAGACTGGGGCGGCAAAATTTTGTGTATTAAGTTTGATATAAAAAATTTAATACCATATGATATAATCAGATGTTTTGCCGAGAAGAAAGATAGACGTCATGCTTTCCATTTAAATACCAGTGTTCGATAGGCTTTTATTTTTTTGCTAAAATTAAAATTTATTTCAATAAAATTGAATTTGATTTATTATATACCAAGAAGAGATAATACTTCAATATAAGTTAATATTGTTTAATGTTTATGTTTCAATTTATGAGTTTGTTTTTCAACATATTTATTATCGACACAAAAGTTTTTGGAATATATTAAATGCAACAATTTTAAGATCCTACCACTGAGTGGAGGGGGGGCAGACGGATAGGAAAGGGTGGTAAAAAAGTAACCTTGGGGTGGCAAAATAGTAAATCCTTACATGGCAAAACCTCAGCTATGTCCTAACTATTCCAGTTAAAAAATTAAGGCATACAATTTGTTAATGGGACTTGCAATATTATTTAAGAACACCCCTCGCTGTATTATAAGTCAGCTTACTTGAATGCTATGGTGAATAATTCCTTTCTGGAATACTACAAACACTGACAAGGTCCTCCGATGTGACAATGAATTTGCAAATTGTGCTTACACAATGAGGATGGAGCATTATCTGTTGAATAACTGGAGTGCCACATGGCAATGAGCTAATCTTATGGACAGTGGCTGAACTCTGCATGATGACTGCACTGGAAAGCCACGTAAGTGATTGGAAAGCCATGTAGCAAGTGACTGGAGTACCAGTCAATAATAATCATCTAACACAAGGGTTCCTAACCTGAGGCACGAAATGGAATTTCAGGACGTGTGGAAGAAAGTGGCCTAGTGTGTTTGACAGGTGAGCCAGAAGTCATCACTCAATCAGCTGCCAGTGTGCTTCCTTGAGAAGTGGCAGCAAAATAAATTAGAATCTAATCACTCAATTTATATTCGCATTTTATGCAATGAGTTAAAAACTTTTTTTTTTAAGTTCAATTTGCTCACATACAAATGTGTTGTTTGTACGTGGTAAAAAATTTAAAAATTAAATTTCATCACCTTCGAATGTGATATCACTTTCATGTGTGTGTGTGGAGGTGGGAGAGGTGCAGAAACTAATCAAACGTTTCCTACGGACATGAGATATAGAAAAGATTCATAACTCGCCAAATGGGGCCTGATATAACATTCAGACAATATATAGAAAAGATGCCTAGAATTGTAAGGTGCATGATGCGGCTTGACTAGATGAATTTTATTGATTAACCTTATTATTAAATAATTATTAAAAATTACTATTATTTAGAGAGAGACGGTATATACAATTCTTTGCCTATCATTGGTATAATAAAATGACGAAGTACTTAATGAAATAGAATTTTTTCAAACTGTGGTGTCGTGATGATGAATTTTGCATCCCGCCAATGACACCATAATTTCATCTCTCAACAATGCATCATCAAAGGTAAGTTTACAATAGTTCTGCTTTGCTAAAATATTGCTTTGCGAGTTAAAAATCTGTGAGTATGTGGGGTTCATTTTTGGATAATAGTAGACATCAGACAAGAATATTTGTAACATGCTAAGTAAAGCAAAATTCTATATAGGAATAGGTGCTCAAACCAGTTTACAACCCTCATAAATCATATGACAATGTTAAATCCCTGACAATGCTAAGATTTCTTACAATAATCTCTAATAATTAGGGAAGTAGCAATTGAAAAATTACAGGAGGGGGTGTTAAAGTAATTTTAAAAGAAGATCATGTGATCCAGCATTAAAGAGAAAAATATATCTTAATAGTCAATGGGAGGAGTGGGAGCGTCAATTTGGAAGTGTTCAAGTATCATGTAAATGCTTTGTGAGGGGGGGGGGGTCACCGTTGGTAATATTTTCCTATGTTAACCAGTTAATTTTTGCTTACTAGGGCAGGGGGGGGTCAAAATGGCCAAAATATTGCTTACATAATACTTGAACACTCTCTTTCCTACGCCACTGCTTACAAGTATGTGATCCTTCTGTTGTATGAATCAAGGCAGTATTGTTTTACAAAATGTGTGTAACAAAATCTTCTGCTTGACTGCATCACTATTTTTGTTTCTTATGGTCGTCTGCATACAAAAGAGTTCTAACGGTTGCTACAATTAACACAACAAATAATGTTTCATACAACATTCAGATATTGCATAAAATACATGTCCAGATTTGCCAAAAAAAAACCTGCACGATGTAATTTGAGAGGAAGGATTTTACAGATTACCCCGTTATTAAATACGTATTATTTATAATTATTATCAATAACTTCTCAGTTTCATGAACAATTGCACTGTGTTTTGAAATAATGTTGCAAGGAGCGTTTTCGTTTACCTTTTCCTTCGCCAATTTTCATCAAGCACTGGGGACGATGAGAGAAGAGTCTCACTGCTACTTTGTGGTAAAGAAGCCCGTGCAAATGAACTGCGATTAGAAAGTGGGGAATGTGGATTGGCCCTCGGAGAACGAATAACTTGGGACACAATAGGTGACTTTTCAGGGCAACCTAACAAATGGCGAATACAACGGTTTATACTGTGCTTTGTGGCCTAAAAGAAAAAGAGAATAAACCTCCTCAGATATAAGATTAATTATACATACATAATGATGATTATATGAGTATATAAATGCAATAACGATTATGTTTGTTTGTTTGGCTTTTTTATGGCGCAAGAGCATCTGGGCTATACTGCGCCAAACAATAATGATTATATGAGCCGAACTGTCAAACGATATTGACAATGTCAAAGAAATCTCAGCTGTGTCGATAAAAATGTCGAAGTTATTTAATATTATTGAAATACATATAAACTGACATAAATTAATTACAATCTATGTATAATTCATAATACATATTTCAGTCAGGATCGGCGTTAGGTGAGGGGGGTATGGTTTACTGCAATGGAATATTATTTATGTAGTGTTCCATCGGGCCAGCAACAGATTTTTCGAGCCCCTACGTGCTACTTTCCCTCTATATAGATATGCATGTAGGTCAAGTATCATCTAGGGGCGTTACTTCTCCTGCGTGCATATGTGTGTACAGGAGAAGTAGCACTTAGGGGGGCAATACCAAGTCGCCAAACAGAGACAGGCCGCCGTCCGTTAGCGTTAAATAATTTTGGAAATTCTTTAAATGGCGCATTTTGCCATATGTGGTAACCTTGAATGCGCTGGATGCGAACACTAAATTCACTGTAGCAGCCAAACGACTAATTTTAGGAAAAAGTGACTGAACAAAAATTGTTTATTTTCATGTCCTCTACCTGCTGCATACACTTAGCAGTTCACAATTCATTTCCAGTGTGCTAAAAAAGGCACTTTTATGCTTATTGCTGACTATGTGGTACGCAGATCCGGATCAGAAAAGGGAATTCCGGATTTTTTGTCTCTGCTGTATTATTAGGTGAATCACTTAAATTCTGTATGGAAAAAATATTTTAATTGATGTAATTGGTTACGCAGCCGCGAGGTGGACGTATACACTAAATTCACTTTCTTGCGAAACCGGTTCCGTTTCGGACATAGGTTCCATTGGCCGATACGTTTCATTTGTCCTCTACAACCCCTAGAAGTTTGGAAACGACCTTCTGGGACACCCTGTATATTTATATACAAGGGGCAATCGAAAGGTCCAGGGAATGGTTATAGAAACCTGACAGTGTGATATATTTGAAAAGGTATACCTCATTGGCCTTCAAAGTAAGCCCCCTCTGATATAATGCACCTCTGACAACGTTCATATTACTGTTGGAAGCTAACATCAAAGAAGCTAGTATGTGTGAAATGTTAGAAAATTTGTTCCTCCTCAGTGATGGGAAAACTGAAAGGGTGGTATAACTTGGCAAATGATCTTTGCCCCACCATTTTTCTCATCCCAAAACTGAAATCTGCACTGAAGTGGGCATAGACTTTCAGACATTTCACACATCCAAGCTGATGTGATAAGGAAACTAAAAGCATTACAGAAGGAGGGCGTTTCTAGAAGTTTCCAACAATTGCATGAATACTGTCAGAAGTATACACACACACATATATATATATATATATATATTCATGAACAGATGAATTAGAGATACCTGCCTAGTATGTAGCACGCCATCCCCCACTTTCGCCCTGATGACGATGGTGATGCGGTGTTGTATAGACTCTACAAGGTACCAAAAGTATTCAGGAGCCATACTCATCTATGATAGCTGCACAGCCTCCCAGAATGAATGGGGATTATCCATAGCAAGATCTGCTGTGGACATACCCCTCTTGACAGCATCCTAGATGTGTTTGATAGCACTGAGGTCAGATGCCCTTGGGGGGAGGGCCAGATAAGCATCCTCATGTCTGTGGAATGTTTATCCAACCATTTAGTCACAACTCCGAAGTGGTAAGCTGATGTATTGTCTTGCTGTAAGCACATGTCTCCTACAGGGTGCAGTAGGTATAAATGGGTACACGTGAGCTGCCAGCAGATCCTTGTATCATTCTCCGGTGAAAGACAAAGGCACATGTATCAGGTGACTCATTTCATCTCATGTAAATAGTCCCCATACATATTATACCACCACCACCAGCTTGAACCTTACCCTGTTGACACGAAAATTGCTGCACATGCTTGACGAAGCACTAGTACCCTGCCACTGGCATGTACCAATGTGTACTTCAACTCATCAGTACAGGTAATGTTTTTTCGTGCACCAAGGTCCAATGGCGGTGATCCTGTGCCCACTCATTGTGCCTTATGAAATGCAGCAAGCATAGGTACCTTAGTGGGATGTGACAGTTTCTGTACCTCATAGTGAGGAGATGGTTCTGCATGATATGGCTACTCAGAGGTCCAGCATTGAATTGATAAGTGCTCTGTTGCACTGTAGCTTATCTGCTCTTATCATCTGAGTTAGCCTACAATATCCCCTGTCATCAACACCTTGTACGCTATGACAGTTGTCTCTGACGGCAGTGGTTTTACCTGAATTCATGTGCTCTCGATATACTCTTCACACAGTGGCCCCATGAAAATTTTTAAAAAAAGTTTTGGACCAATAGTTCCTGACAATTGAACCCTAAATACATCCTCTTTAATTATGGCCACCCAGTACTTAACTAATATTAAATTAAATAATTGTATATTACATACATTATATAATAACAATAGATATTCAATATTAATACAATAATTGAGATATTATGATTAAATTCATTACATGCATTATTATTAGTTGCGTGATTATTATTATATATTATTTACTTCAAACTCCAGATCTGAAATATTTTGTCCATATTGAGAATCGTACACAGCTACCAATAAATCCACTCCTTGCTTTGCCCACCTTGAAAAAGATATTCAAAATTCATATTCCATGAAAATATGCATTTAACTACTATAATAATAATACTACGAAATAAGTAGAAAACAAATAGTTTACATTAAGGATATAAAATCAGTTAAACTTGATAATAAATATGAAGTACCACAGTGATCAAATCTCGATCCCCTGTTGTACTCAATATATATTAATGATATTTTTTATGTCACAAATATAAGCAATATTACATTGTTTACCAATGACACCAATCAGGGAAATTTTTAAAGTAGAGATAAATATAAGGGAATATTCAAGTATTACGTAAGCAATATTTTGATCATTTTACACCCCTCTCCCCCCACCCCCAAGCAAAAAAAAATTAGCATTGGCTAACACAGGAGTAAGCACAGGAGTAACACAAGAGACACACAGCAGCAACCCCTCTTCCCAAAAGGTGCTTACGTAAAACTTGAACACTCCCTAATAGATTATTTAAGTGGAATCAATTGAAGGTAAATGCAAATAAAACTAAAATAATGATTTTTAAATGTAAAAATAAGAAATAAAAAAGTAATCGATGATATAAAAAATATATACCCAAGTTGTAATAGATGACAGGGGTATAGCAATAATGAATAAAATGAATTTTTAGGTGTTCACTTGCCAGATAAATTAAATTAGAATAGTCATATTGACAAAATAATTAAAAAATAAGCAAAGGATTAGGAATGTTGAGGTGGTTTCAAAATATTATGCCACCTGAAATGAAAATCAAATTATATTATTCTATGATATATTGTCATTTGGCTTATTGTAATTGTATATGAGGAAATTTAGGAAGAGTTCAGAATGAGATAGATGCTTTACGAAAAAAAAAAATAATAATAAATAATAAATAAAAATAAAGTTAATAGATAAAGATAATACTTTGGAAGTATGTTTGTGGACATGCTATGCAAGATTCGAAGGTAAAAATAAATTGCAATTTTCAATGTATTTATTGTGTATAATACAAATAGAAACTCAAAAAAGACCTCAATCGCATTTCAACCAGTTACACACTGGTCTTCATCAGGAGATGAACAACACTGTAAACATAAGGCATGTTGCCATCCTTTGGAATAGTTATTTTAAAAAGCTATTTCGGTCACTGTTCTTAGGCTCTGTTGTTGGTGCCGTCTCTGGTAGCAAGGTGGTCTATATTGGAAGAGTTGGCTTTAATATAATACGCTTATAAAAAGTCTAGTTCAAGTGGAGACCTTGGTTGACATAATAAAATGGGTTTGTTAAAATTGAATTTGTGGTTATTTTCCCAACAGTGGACAGCGATGGAAGACTTTTGGAATTTGGCCTTTTTTTTACATAGTTTTGATGTTCTTTTAACCTACGTTTTGAGGCACGTTTCGTCTGGCCAATGTATGAAAGGCCACACCAGCAGAAGATTTGATACACACCCCAACATTAAGTGAGAGAGAGAAGCAATCTTTGATTTTGGATGTAGAAATTTTATTGCACGGGGACAATGTGACGCCAAAATTTGCTTTTTTAAATTTTTGCCACCACAACAAAGCCGGAGAAGTCAGCTATGGAGTGGTTGGAGAGAGTTGTGATGGGGTGAGGTTGATTCATTTTTGCCAGAGCACGATCGATGATATTTTGAAAACTCCTGTCGACAGCGATGAGTTTTAAAACTTCTAAAGCCTGGGCTAGTTATGCAGGAGTTGAACAAAGTTGTACAGCCCGAAACACAAAGGCGTAAAATGCCACCATCTTTTGCTTAATAGGATGGCAAGATTTGGCATGCGGAGGGAGGGAAACTGAGGACGGCTTCCGAAATACTGTAATAATAAATTGAATTTGCAATCTATCGATCAAAACATCAAGAAAGGAGGGTAAATTATTCTTTGGACGTTTTCGTCCTTTAGGACAGACCCGCCGGAAACGTTCAATCAATGCTTTCCCCAATTAATTCTATTGATCAGTACGTGGAATTTTCTTTTGAAATCGAAAAGAATAATTCGCTCTCCTTTCTTGATGTTTTGATCAATAAATCGCAAAATCAATTTATTACTACAGTATTTTAGAAGCCGTCCTCAGTTTCTCTCCCTCCACATGCTAAATCTTGCCATCCTATTAAGCAAAAGATGGCGGCATTTTACACCTTTGTATTTTGGGCTGCACAACTTTATTCAACTCATGCATTACTAGCCCAAGAATTAGAAGTTTTGAAATGCATTGCTGTCAACAGGGGTTTTAACCAAAATATCATTGATTATGCGTTGGCAAAAACGAATCAACCTCGCCCCATCGCAACTCTCTCCAACTACTCCATAGCTGACTTCTCCGGCTTTGTTACTCTCCCGGTTTTTCCGAAACTTAGTTTTGCGGTGGCAAAAATTTTAAAAAAAAGCAAGTTTTCGAATCACATTTTCCCCATGCAATAAAATTTCTACATCAGAAATCAAAGATTGCTTCTCCCTCACCCAACGTTGGAGAGTGTATAAAATATTTTGACGGTGTGGTCTTTCATACATCAGGCAGACTAAACGTGCCTTGAAATATAGGTTAAAAGAACATCAAAACCACGTAAAAAAGGCTGAATTCCAAAAGTCTTCCACTGCATTCCACTATTGGGAAAATAACCACAAATTCAACTTCATTCAACAAATCCATTAAACTATGTCAACCAAGGTCTCCACTCGACCTAGACTTTTTAGAAGGATATTATATTAAAGCCAATTCTTCCAACATAGTTAATGACCATAAAACCAAATCTTTTTTCAGCAGCGCCTAGACCGCCTTGCTACCAGAGACAGCACCAATAACAGAGCCGTAGAACGGTGACCGCAGCAACTTTTTAAAATAACTGTTCCAAAGGATGGCAACATGCCTCGTGTTTACACAATGTTGTTTATCTCCTGATGAAGACCAGCATGTGACTGGTTGAAACGCGATTGAGTTCTTTTTTGAGTTTCTATTTGTATTATACACAATAAATACGTTAAAAATTGCAATTTTTTTTAACATAATACTTTAGGTTGGAAACAAATGGAAATATATAGGATATTGTCTATTAGGAATATTCATACATATTGTATTTTGATTAAAATGTATAAAAGGTTAAAGGAGGATAAGAACTGAGAAATAATTAGGATCCAGAGACACGGAAGAAATAATAATAGAATTAGATATTATAAAGAATTAATATTACCAAGAATAAGAACTGAAACAGGAAGAAATTCTATCAATTATATAAGTTCAAATTGGTGGAATGAATTAACAGAAGATATTAAAAAATTAAATAATTTAAAATTGTTTAAGAAAAGACTTAAGAAAATGTTATTGTAAAAAAGTAGGATAATGGGATGTGATTATGTAAATAATTTAGATAAAAATAGGAAAATAAATGGAAAATTAAGAACTTATGTGATTTGTAACTACATATGTTGAATTTGTGAACAACATTTGAATAAGAATTTTTGTGAAATTTTGTTTGGTAACATGTGCCCTGTTTTTTTTTTTTTTTTTTTTTTTTATTTTTTTTTTTCTATCTGGTTTTCAATGGGTTATATCTCTAAAGGTATTTTGTCGAGACTATCCATGCATGTGCATAATAAATTTGATACATAGTATGTGAATGTAGTAGATGGATTCATTTATGCATATATATTGTGGAAAATAGAATAAGGGTTATTATACAGGGTGGATCATATTTATAATGTAAAACATTTAAAAAAATAAGCATTTTACAAAAATGTTTTAAAAGTTGCTTTTCTTGAAGGGGGAAGGTGTTTTTCATTATCTATGTTTTTTACTTAGGGGGTCATTTGAATGACAAACTGATTTTTTTAAAGGGAAACATACGTTTTTTATTTTTATTCCTCGAAAAAAAAAAACTTTTGTAGAAACCATTTTTCAATTTAGCACTTAGTTTCACAGATGCTTAAAAAGTACGCTTGAGTGACGAAATTCATGACTTATCACTGACAACTAATTTAATATTTAAAAAATGAAAGAAATTAAGTATGCAAAGACATTGTACATACAAAGGTGGGTCATACATATGACTGGTTGATAAATCATGCCACTAATTTATATCCCCTAGAAAAATAAGATAGTGCACATGGTATTAATTGGTACTGAAGCAAGATGGCTGCTAGCTACCAACATCTAGCTTTTTATCTACTTCCGCCATACAGCCGTCCATTTAATGTAAGTCATTTAAAAGTTAACACCAGTGTTACAATAAATTAGTTTATTGAGCGTTAGTTTATTGTGTGTTAAAAATGTATCTGTCTGTAGAGAAAAAAAATCGAAATGGTTTTTATTTATGGGGAATCTTGCAGAAATATTCAACAACCATAATATTATTATGCCGTGTGAACATTAAGACATTCTAAAAACCTATCCACAAAACGAGATCTATTAGAGTTAAAGAAAGTGTCCTGATGGAGAAAAAAACGGTGCTATTTACCAAATACTGTGTGTAGACAGTGACAAATTGTATGTCGAGCAGATGGAAAGATCGATATGTCTACAAGGAAAGGAGCATATGTGTGCAGTGACCAGAGCAGACAACTCAAGTCAATTAGACGAGCATGTTTTCAGGAAAGACCATGAACCAGATGGGCATGATGAAAGTATTACGTCAGAATGTAATGAATCTGGGGAGTAGGCTCTTTCTGGAATCATGGGAGACTTACAGTTTCAGGAAATATGCCATTAATATCTCAAACCTCTATCAGAACCCTACAAGATTTTTGTCAAACCTCCAGTTCGGAGTAGCCATCTGACATCATCAGGTGTGAGGGTTTCCCCAGCTAGGACTATATCGTACTAAACAGTATCAGATTGAAATTTCCAACATGCGTGGATACATAAACCTAGGACTTCAACTCACTCTCTCTTCATTCTGCCTTCACTTGACAAAGGGAGTAGTTGACTCTCAAAACGTTATGTTTTGAACCCCAAGCCAGTATTGAAATAAACGTGTTATGGAATCTCTTGGTGAAACTTTGTATTGTTTTGTCACATCAAAATTGTATTATTTGCACCCATACTTATACTTAATAATATTCAACACCCAGGTATAAGAAGCTCAATCTACAGCCTTTTATATTTAGGAAAAAAATCTAGGATGAGGACAGCATCTCTTTTTCTCCTAAACAAAAAAAAGCTGTAAGATATTATTACCCGTCATAGGGATAACACAATTGCCAAACATTGGTCAACACAGAAAAGCCTCCGGGGCGAGATTTTTGTGAGTTTTCCTAGGGGGAATTTATTATACAATAATTTCTTTATTACTGACTTGAGGGAAATTATTGTATAATAAATTTCCCCCACGAAAACTCACAAAAATCTCGCCCCGGAGGCTTTCTTGTGTTGACCATATTTGGCAATTGTGTTATCCCTGCGGAGGGTAATAATACCTTAACACCTTTACATACGGAGAAAGAGAGCGTTGTTTCCTGTCCTCATTCGTCTAGCGGTCCAAGACACTCCGGGCTAAACGGAGGGACCCTGGTTCGAATCCAGGATGGGGAAAGCGTCTCTTTTTCTCCAAAACGAATAAAGCTCTAGTTTGAGCTATAATCTATACGTGGGTGGCAGAAATTATTGTATAAAAAAAAAGCTCTAGCTTGAGCTACTTATATGTGTGTCGAAAATTATTAAGTATAATAAATTCCCCCACGAAAACTCACAAAAAACTCTCCTTGGTGGCTTTGTGTGTTGACCATTATTTGGCAATTGTGTTATCCCTGAGAAGGGTAATAATATCTTGTACCTATACTTGTTACATATTAATAAAGCACTGTCAATCAAACCTGCAGCGTTATCTATAAGAACCTGTATATCTTGAAACCTCTTTATCTTGGATTCTTTTCTTATTACTATGGGATTCGAAATAGTCGAGTTCTACTGTATAAAACGACAGCTTAATCTTATACATCAAGAACATAATAACCATACAGGCGAAATATTTACAATAAAGAATGCAAGACAGTTCTACAAACAGACCAACAGAGAAATTGAGAATTTTACATCCAGGTTTCTTACACTGGTCGTAATCCTCTTCCCCTCTCGCATTTTTCTATCACAAAATTCATCCACTGTTCTGCAAAACTGGCTAAGCTACGATAAAAATTTTCTCTCGCTTCTCCAGTAATAAGACGCATGACATATTTTTGATACTAAAAATAAAGAAGCAAATAATAATCATATATATATATAATGGATAGTATTTTTTTGTGAATATGTCATGTTAACAATAGCTTACATATGTTATGTCAAATAATTTACAAAAATATGAACAAAAGTATTCTTCTCTTTTTGCTGTCACTTTGATATTACATTCAACTGCATACGTATAAATAGTAACAAAGTGATATCAAAATCATTTACAAATAACAGTCGCGAACATATTAGTTAGAGCTTGGAAATAGTCACATCAGACATAGTAATATTATATAATAGTGATAAAAAAGATTTTGATTCTTTGAAAATCAAATGTAAAGGAATAAACTAATATATCTAGGCTGATTCAATAAATTATCTGAAATAGGATTGAGAACTTAGTGCCACGTGCACCGATTATGTATATGTAAATATCTAAGTCCATGGCAATTTTAACTCAAATCCAAGGGGAGTAAAATGCATTGATTTATAGTTAGCCGACTGTGGAGACAAACATACTCAATGTTCTATCAAAGCCTATTAACCAGAAGAAAACAGATACAAACATCCAACTAAATGTTTTAAAAAAATCTGTTAAAGAAAATCAACTTGTCTAATTAACAAAATTATCAACTCAAATTTAAGAGAAAAAATATTTAATTCAAAATTCTAACAAATTTTTCACCTGTCTCATCTCCCTTCTCTTTGCCATTGGAAAAAAATCATCCTTTTTTTTCTTTTCTTTTCTTTTAATACGAAAAATAGATATTGCAAAGCTTTCCTTAAGTTGTTTGTATTTTAAGGTGCAAGGACAACCTAGATCCTGAGCTTTCTTCAAGTTGTTTGTGGTTTAAGGACAGCTTAGATCATGAGCTTTCACCCAAGTTGTTTGTGCTTTAAGATGCAAGGACAGCTTATATTATGAGCTTTTCCCCAAGTTGGCTGTGGTTTAAGGTGCAAGGCCAGCTTAGATCATGAGATTTCCCAAGTTGTTTGTGATTTAAGATGCAAAAACAGATTATGAGCTTCCTCCCAAGTTGTTTGCGCTTTAAGGTGCAAGGACAGCTTAGACCATCAGCTTTCCACGGGATATGAATCTCTGTTGTTTACGGAATTAAACCCCAAATATGGATCAGTAAAAAAAAAATAGCACATACTAGGTACCATTTAAGGTGCAAAGGCAGATTAGATCATGAGCTTCCCCCGAAGTTGTTTGTGCTTTAAGATGCAAGGACAGCTCAAATCATGAGATTTACCAGGTATACGAACCTCTGTTGTTGGAGGTTTTTTATTTTTTTAATAATAAGTTTATTTTCTATATACATTAAACAATACATTGCATTCAAAATAAAAGGTTCAGTTACATGACATAGGTCCTGGGAAAATACTACAGTATAATGTGCCCACAACCTGAAAAATTTACCGCCAGGGCATTATATATTACCATTATACTCACATACATTATTAACGATATAAAATATAAATTGAACTCTCACAACAAAACCGTACAATTCAGTGAAACGTATGAATATAAACAAATATGCGTTAATCATACACTCTCCTTTTATATTTGGTATTATAACATAAAAATATTAATATTTCATAAATTTATCAACACCAATCCATATTATTATTCATTAGTTTTTCCTTTGATTTTTTTTTTTTTTTTAATAACTGCAGATTATTTATATTTTTTAATTCTATTGGCAATTCATTCCATAATTTTGGACCTTTATAATCAATACCATGTCGTCCAATATTTGTTCTTATTTTAGGTAGTATTAATTCATTAAAAAATCTGAGTCTATTTCTATCCCTTTCATTTTTCTGTATTAATTTCCTGACATTTAGGGAATCAAGCTCTGAACATGGATCGGCAACAAAAAAAATGGCACATTCTAGGTACTAGTGGGAGTGATACCCAGATATTCTGCACAGTAGACAAATGTGTTACCTCTATGGCACTATACAGATGTACTTGATGTACACAGCAGTATAAAATTATCTGATCAGATTGATTGTTTTGAGTTTTACAGCAAGAATCATCAAGTGCCGGGATCTACAATTTTCTGTGGAATTTGAACCTTTTAAGGCCCAGAGTGCCACGATCCAGGTCATACTGAACAGTTGGTGAGTGATCTCTCCCTCTCCCAAAAAGCAACACAGTTGCGAGTTGAACCCAAGATAACCGTTTGTACACTCGGCAAACGTGTTACTACAATAGGGCCTATCTTTTCATCGGAACTTAAATAGTAATATCAGAGTTTAAATTTATAAGCCTGTGTTATTAACCAAGCAATATGAAAACAAAGTTTAAAATTAACAAAATATGTTTACTTCAAAGGCAAATTTATAACCCTGATGCAGAACGTCTCTAAAAGAAGGCACCAGCCAGGTGTGATCGTTTTCATCTGAGTCTGATAAGCACAATATTTCCAACTGCTTTTCAGTCTGTCTCACCACTTGAGTAAGGCTATCCCACAATTTTAGAGCTTCAGTCTATATATCAAATAAATAAGAATGCATTAAAAATAAAATTGAGCTTCTTTAATTAAAATTGCTTAAAATGAAACACAAGTTGAACATCCTTATCTGAAATATTTGTGTTTTTTACAGCACAAAAACGGTGTGCTGGGACCACTGCACCACCACCCAGTCACAGTGGATCTACGTTTTTCTGAGAAATATAAAATTCTTAAGGTCCATAAGAAACTAACACACCAATCTACAGTAAGTAATTACTTCCTTTTTTTTTTTTCGGACACCATTGCAAGCTGAACTTGGATTAATTCTAAATGTTTTGGGACTAAAAATGTTCCAGACTTGGGTTTGTTTTTTTTTGTTTTTTTAGAATAAATAAATATATACAAGGCCCATAAATTCCTATGTAGTTAGTTTTCAACTAAAACTGTGTTTACACAATAGCATTGCACATTTTTTTTCCTTTCATATATAGCCTGCAAATACTTCAAAAGAAAATTACCTGCTAGCAGAAGGTTACTTACACTGG
Source organism: Dysdera silvatica (assembly GCA_006491805.2). NCBI lineage: Eukaryota > Metazoa > Arthropoda > Arachnida > Araneae > Dysderidae > Dysdera > Dysdera silvatica. The sequence goes on along the minus strand of QLNU02015359.1, from coordinate 49,637,951 downwards.
TTAACTAAAAATTAACCATGAAAATCAAAAGAAAGGAGAGGAGGTCTCCTCAAAAACTATGATAAACCATGGAGGTTGTAAAAAATTAACCTAAAGTTACAGTCCTATTCTAAAAGGACACCTGCAGTGAAGGTGAAATTCTAGATTTCAGAATGGGATATTCCACTCGTATTGTTAAAAAAAAAATATGACGACAGAAATTTGGTTGAATACAGATATCTTACTTTAAGATCTGTAAGAGCTTCGGCAATTGCGTAATTACAAGAAGTCTGCTGCTTATGAATTTGCAGAGTGTTCCTCATCACTGTCTGAAATATTTTGCACTGTTCAAGAAGCTGCGAAGAATGGTTCACAACCAGCAACAAACCATCAACCTGCCATAGGTGATACAATGTTCAGCATATATATATATATGTCAAATTATATATACATAACAGGGCTTGATAAATCATGTCGAACCATACTCATCATTATCATTTTAGTCTGACGAGTATACCGAACCATACTTGTCAGACAAAAATGGTACTCACCCACTTCAATAGGTAAACATAGGAACGTAGTAGGAAAAGAAGATCTCCCACTCGCCAACTGCAAAAAGCTTGTCGCCAATGGCGAATGAATTTATCAAGCTCTATATATACACACTGTTGGCCATTAAAATTTTAACAAAAACGAACGCAGCAGATTGGCTGAAATTTGCAAGATGGTAGACTATGGAAAAACACGCCACTAATTTGCATTCCACAAGTCAAACAAGTCGTTTCTGCTTTAGAGAAGGACAGCTGCGGTCATGCTGCACCAGAACCTATAATTTCCTAAAGAATCTGAACCTCTGGATCTAGGAGATCTCTGATCCTAGGAAATATGGGACTAGACTATGGTGGACAGAAAAAATGACATACACTCTACGCTATCACTGGAATCAAACATAGATTAATGGCATGGCAGACGAACATGTTACCATTATGGCACAATAAGGTGACTGAGAATTGTACTCTGTAATCTTTTCTTTCTTGTGAGATAAGCTATGTAGTCAATACACATAGTCTGGATATCTTTCTATTGCAACATCAATGGCCACCAGTATATATACAGGGTAAACCATTTAACTTGATAATGTAAACTATCTCGAAAAATAAACGTTCTACGAAAAAAATGTTTGAAACAAAAGTTGCTCGTCTGGAAGTGGGGAAAATGTCTTTCATTATCTATGTTTTACTTGGGTGGTCGTTTTCAAAGGCATTTTAAGGTCAAACTCATTTTTTCAAAGAGAAGCCTATGTTTTTATTTTTTATTCTTATTCCTCGTACAAAAATAAACTTTTGCAGACAGCATTTTTTCGATTTGGCGCTTAGTTTCCGAAATGTTTAAAAAATAAGCTTGAATAAAAATGTTTATGCTATGTCATGCGTGTTGTATATTTCTTTGAGATTCCCTATAAATAAGAACCATTTTGACTTTTTCCTCTACAAACATATACTTCATTTTTAACACACAACGAACTAAAAATCATTAGTCTTTTATGATATAGCATGAATTTCTTTATTCAAGCTTACTTTTTAAATATCTTAGAAACTAAGTGCTAAATCGAAAGAAGGCTTTCTACAAAAGTTTTTTTTTTTATGAGGAATAAGAATAAAAAACATAAGTTTCTCTTTGAAAACATTTTGACCTTAAAATAACTTTGAAAACGACCCTCAAGTAAAAGACAATAAAAAGCACCACCTCCACCCTCAAGACAAGAGAATTTGCAGTGGTGCAGTGTGGTAACGCATTTGCCTAGTGCGCCGTTAACTCGGGTTCGACTATAAACGGCATAAAGAACGCATACTCAGAGATCTCATAAAATATCGCATTGTTCAACGTGGTCCAGCGTTTGGTTTCCTAGGCCTTAAGAAATTCGGATTCCTCGAAAAACAGAAGGTCCTGATGCAGCATAACTATTGTAGTCCTTGAGCTATAAAACCACAAACAAACAAAAACTCAAGGCAAGCAATGTTTGTCTCAAACATTTTTTTTTTTGTAAAACGCTTATTTTTTTTAAATATTTTACATTATCAAGTTAAATGGTCCACCCTATATATGCACATAGTGTTATAATAAAATTGCAATTTAAGTTTTTTAAATAGTCTATTACTTCAACATGCGAAAGGGTTATGTTTGCTTCAGCGGTTGGCTCCAGAACGAGCGTTGGCCCATCCCAACAGAGACCTTTCAAATCGTTTTTGCAGCACTGCATCATGATCAGATAAACAGCTTGATCTGAGCCAGGATCTAAAGCCTCATGACCACATGTCATGTCAACCAGCTGCCAAATAAAAACCTCGCAATTTTGAAGATTACCTGAAAAAATACATAAATTTATGTATGAATTAATGAACAAAGCCTTAACCTTTAATTCTGTTTTTAATACTAATTAATTTTCCTGGACTGAATGTAATTAAATAAAAGTTTATTAAATCTAAATAACTAATTGTCTTTAATTCAATATTAACTTTAATTAACTAATCAATCACTACAACCCGGATTATGTGCACTAAAGAACCTCAAAATATGCATGTACAGTGTAACTTGGAAAATTGACCACCTGTATAAAGTAACCCCTCTTTATAGAAAGAAGAGAATGGGTAGGGACTTAGTCATTCCTATACCAATGCCTGTCATGTATAGTGACCACCTCTCTATGGTGACCATTGCAGTCCAGTCCCAAAGGTGGTCACTTTAGGCAGGTTTTATTATATATATATATATGCATTTAAAACGGATAAACAAGTGCCTAAAATTAATAAATATGTACTTAAAATTTTTTTAACGCTTGAAAATCTTACGTTCTGGATTTTAAAATAAATATATATTTATTATCAACTGCCGAAGAGAAAAATTCGATATATATTAAAATCGTACATTTCATACAGCACAATTTCTATGATGGTAGATCACAATGTGTCTCATGATGTTCTAAACAGTTAAGCTTTATCTTCTATCATGTAATAGCATTTTTATGGCCAAAAGAGGCCTTTCCAGAGGTACAAAAGATGTTGGACAGCACTTATAAATTTTTGCGAGTTATCTATTACGGATAGTTTATCGATGATAGAACGATGTCTATCGCTGTGAGAAAATGGTGTGGAATTTTAGAATAAGTGTTTGTTTTAATTTGACCTTCAATCAATTGCCCGCCTAGTGCACTAAAACTAACCTTCGGTTTTCCTAAAAAAGATGGTGCCTATAATTCAGCTGTGACAACATTTTTGACGCCCTAGGTTTAATTGTGTACTCTTATAAATTCCATTGCCTTTCCACTCAGATAAGAAGTAAGAAGAAAGTTCAACTTTAGCGTTGTGGCGAAATTTTTCGGATGAGAGAATAAAATTCTTAAAATTACTAAAACCCTTAAAATATGCATTTATTCTGGAAATTCATGGTTTTTATGCATTTATATTCAAAAACACTAAAAACAGCTAAAATATGCAATTGCATATACACACATATACAATCACATATAATCTGGGATATATCAATTACCACTGAATTTGATTATCTAAGCACTTATTATTAAATCTGATTAATCAGCTAAGATATAATTGAATTTAATTAGCTAGAAACAGTTAAAAGTGATTAATCAGCTAAACACCTTTGAATTTTATTGATTCGTTATTATTGAAATTGGTTTATCCACTATAACTGAATTTTTTATGATTAAATGTTTCAATTATTCACAAATGTACTTAATCAATGAGACGAATAAAGCAATTTAATCAATTAATAATTTATTCTAACAGTCGACTAACCAATCATCCATAAAATTAATTAACCATTCATAATTTCATTCAATTACTTGATTTTCTTAATGATATGTTAGTCGAATTAATAAATTACTACAGAAGTTGATTTAAATAACTAAATTTAAAATTCAAATTACTGCAACTAATCATTTACAAAAACTAATTAATTTACTTATTAATTTAATAATTATTTAATAATTAATTTACTGAAAATTAATTGCATTTCTGGTATGCAATGTTGGCATGTTTAAAAATGAATACTTGCCAGGAATGAACATGACATGATTAGTAATATGAGGTGCAGTGACCTATTGAAAATAAGAAAATGCATTAGTTATAGCAATTTCATATAACTACTAAAACAAATAGTTAAAAATGAATCAAAACCACCAATATATCCCTGTATGACATTTTTAAAACTAAAAAACCATGTAAAACACAAAAAAAATTGCCTATAGTGAGTTTTAACAACCTCAATTAAAGTTTACACACAGCTATTCAATTTACTTACACGAATGTGATCTGTTTCTCGAAGCTTCACCAGCAGTTCGCTGGCTGAAACAAGTATCGAAAATTCTGCAGCAATTTCAAGATCCTAAAATTAAAAAATTTCAATTCTAATTAGCAAAAAAAAAACTTACTATAAAATGCATATTATCATTTTAAAAGACAACTGATTAGTGAATCCCCCTCTATTTTCTGGTCTACCTTCTTTTTTTCTTTCATTGGGGGTTCCAATCTAGTACTTATCTCTTAACATTGTTCAGTTTTTTTCGTGAGTGTGCATCGTAGCCAAGAGTATTTTCTTTGTTTCTTATATAGGTTTTTTTACCATAGATATTCCATAGTTTATATTTGCTGAAGTTTTTGTTAAATGTATGCTAATATTATATGGAAGCAGTTATTTAGAAAAACTTAAATTTAGTTTGTTATCGTCTTGTCCACATTCTACATTTACAGGGAAAAAATGCACGGAACACAATAAAATTTACAACAATATAAATTGAGTTGAATAATATATAACATCGAATATATATTGAATAGATATAGATACACCTGTGGTAGAATTCGTCCGGTTGACTGTGGAACCACCGTCGGACTGCTGTCTTCGCTTCATCGTTGCATGTGAATCGCTGTCCTGCCAGGAACTTCTTCAGCGGACCGAAAACGTGGAAATCACTAGGGGGCGAGGTCCGGACTGTATGCAATCAGAACCGCCGACAAGCTCCGGTCATTTCACTGGGAGAGTCTGGACCACCCACCATACAGTCCGGACCTCGCCCCTAGTGATTTCCACGTTTTCGGTCCGCTGAAGAAGTTCCTGGCAGGACAGCGATTCACGTGCAACGATGAAGCCAAGACAGCAGTCCGACGGTGGTTCCACAGTCAGCCGGACGAATTCTACCACAGGGGCATCTCAAATTTAGTGCTGCGATGGGACAAATGTCTGAACCGGTGTGGGGACTATGTGGAAAAATAGTGTAAGGTACGTAGAATAGTACGTATATTTGTAATTACCTGTATGTACCTTATTTTGGCTAATAAAAAATAGGAGCAAAGACTTTCTGATTCGCCCTAGTACAAACAATAATATTAAAAAACAAAAACAAAAAAAAACAACGAACCTTTCGCAAACTTTTTGCTAAGGTGATCACTTGGCGAGCTCTCTCAGAAGATTCCTGAAATATCTGCTTTATGTGTCCAAGCTTTTCCCGGCAGGTTTTGCTATTTTCACATAAATACGTAAGCATTTATTGCACATCTAAAATCAGTCAAACTTAGCATAAATGCCATGATAAAAATTGAGATAAAAAACTTACCGATAGGCAACAGAATCATGGGATTCTGAATTGATAATGCTCTCATATGCTTTTATTTGTTCATTAACACCATCAGTTAGAAATATGCCAATCGAGTTTAATAGGTAGTTAGACACGAAACTGCAATATAAATGCATTGTATGTAAAAATTAGAGAAGTACTTATAATAGGTTAAAATATGGTTTCTGGCCATATAGTCGCCAAATGTCACCAAATCAGCGAAATAAAAGAGGGAAACCCCAGAGCTAGCCCCTCTCTAGTAACTGTCACTTTCTGAAAATTTCAAATTCTCATAGCGACGATAGTTTAAAAGGTATACACTAACTATAAAACAGGCCTGTAGCCTGGGTAAAGAGGCAATTGGGGCAAAGCAAAAGGCAGATGGGCATATAGGGTACAAGGAACGCAGGGATTGTTCTATGTATATAAATAGCTCGATGGGGTCATGACCCTGCTGGCCCCAGCTTGATTACAGGCCTGCTATAAGATAATAAATCAGTATACCGTTAAATTTTTTTAATTTAATAATGCAAAAGAAAATTGCTAGATATGTAAATTATTAAATACCAAAACTTTTTAGCAGCAGCTGCTTCACCACCAGGAATATGGGGGCCAATGACTCGGACAAAAGCCCATTCTTCCTCCAAGTAGTTCTTTTGATGTAGCATTGTATGTGCAATATTCTGCATTAGCAATATACGATGGTGTAAATATTCCAAGTACACCTTCAGAAAAAGAATTATACAAAGTTTATGATTATTTTCTACAAAATTATAAATCAGAAATGGGAAATAAAGTGTTGAAAAAAATTCTTTTAAAAATGTTTCAATTCATCACCCTCACATACTTAACACGTTATATATAACAAAAAGGACAATTTGACCGTAATGTATGCAAGAAGTGTAATATAAATATATCATATATTTAGTATATATTCTACATACAGAGTAACACAAATAGAACTATCACAAAAAGGAAAATACAGTTTTAAACTTAATATTTCATATTTCTACACAGGATACTATTCTATGCATCAATAAGCATCCAGTGTTGAAAAAAAAAATGCAACTTTAAAACTGTACTAGTTCTATTTATGCCACCATGTATAAGAAAATGGAACATACAATATAGTTACTATTAAATAACAATTAGCATAGTATTAATAGCATTACCAGTAGCATTTTCTTAGAATCTGAGTCGAAGGCATCTAGCTGGGCTTCGATGATTTCCTTACCGCTCTCTCCCAGAACTGTCTGTGCCAAGTTGATATATTTTTGTCTGGTTTGTGTAGCTGCTTTTAGCACTTCTTTGCATTCCTTTATCAGCTGCAAAAAATGTCATATATACATTAAGCGCTATCAAAATTAATAATTAATAATAATTCATAAACCCACTTACAATGCACCAATAACTGGTAAGTGGTTTACCTTGGAGCATCGCATATTCCTTTAAACACTATAAAGTGTGATCTATCTACAAAGATATTCTGGGGATCGAAGAGGTATTGTAATATACAGTTTATCGTTATAGATAATATTGAACCTACTTTGCTTTATCTCTGTTTGGACTGCAGAAAATATTGTCATATACAGATTTCACTGTATAATGCGTTCTGCTTATAATTAAATATCAATTAAGAAAAAATCCATTCCAATAGAATCCACTAGCATTTACACTCCATGCAAACCTAAGCCTACCTTATCAGATTTCCATGGCAGTGGACATTGAATTTTTTCCAGGGTAGAGATGTTAGCTGCAAACTTAGAGGATCTACAATTTTATGAGCAATCTGAATCCCCATGAGAATTAAAACCAGGATGACAGGACTGTAGAAAATCGACTTTAGAATATATTAGATAATATTAATCGACAATTTTTTTAAAAAGTAATTTTAAGTTTGAAATGGCTTTTAAATTAACTCTGCAATAGAATTAATCCCCAATTCCCTGCATGTAAGAAGACCATAGGTCTACATCACCACAGTGGCAATTCACATCATGAGGTCCGTTTTTGAATGGGTGGACTACCCAGAAATGGACCATACTCCAAGTTACGTCAGTAAACAGTTGAAAATCAGTGTTTTCAACGAGGTGTGACTACAGACTATTAAGGAGCAACATAAAAAAAAAATGTGTATTTAGGACATGAGTGAGTTACCTTTAAATATCCACTTGACCCTGTTCATATGACCTTTTCCATAAACATTTTTCAAACAAAAAAAAATTCATATGCCCCTCCCCAACATTCTCTTAAAATTGTCACCCCCTGCCACACCAGGACATATAGTTTTCTGAAAAATCCACCCTCTGTTACCTGGGACTCAAACTTCGGAAAATGGATTAACGAAACAATACAGAGTTTCACCAGGAGATTCCATAACAAACAGTTATTTCGACACTGGCGTAAGGTTTAAAAACACGACGTTTCGGGAGCCAACTGCTCCCTTTGTCAAGTGAAGGCAGAATGAAGAGTTCGTGAAAGTCCTAAGCTTATATACCCGCATGTTGGGAATCCCCATCTGACGCCATTTGGTGCGGAGCAGTTCCAGCTGGGGAAACCCTCGCCGGGAAAGCCCCCGCACCCGACGATGTCAGATGAACACCCCCAACTCGAGGTTTTGCAAAAATCCTGTAAGGTTCTGGTAGAGGTTTTGCGATGTTTATTGCACGACTCCTCAAACCGTAGGTTTCCCATGATTCCAGAAAAAGTCTACTCCCCAGATTCGTCACATTCTGATGTAATATTTTCATCGAATGCCAATCTGGTTCGTGACCCTCCCTGAAGACATGTTCAGCCAACTGGTTTGAATCGTCTCCCCTAGCTACCGCACGCATATGCTCCTTCCCTCGTAGACGTATCGATCTTCCCGTCTGTCCAACATACACCTTGTCACAGTCTCCACACGGTATTTGGTAAATAGCACCAGATTTTTCCTCCTCAGGGACGCGATCCTTAACTTTAAGTAATAGATCACGCAGGGTGTAGACAGGTTTGTAGTAGGTCTTAACATTCACACAACTGAGAATTCGAGACAGCTTTTCTGAGACACCCGCCACATATGGCAAAACCACTGATGTCTTCCTAGTCTCATCCTCTACATTCCTGTTTCCACCACTAACACCACATTGGTTATGAGGTGGAGGCTCGTAACCTTGTGATCGTAACCTGACATTGTCGGGTGCGGGGGATTTCCCGGCGAGGGTTTCCCCAGCTGGAAATGGCGTCAGATGGGGATTCCCAACATGCGGGTATATAAGCTTAGGACTTTCATGAACTCTTCATTCTGCCTTCACTTGACAAAAGGAGCAGTTGGCTCCCGAAACGTCGTGTTTTTAAACCTTACGCCAGTGTCGAAATAACTGTTTGTTATGGAAATGGATTAGTAAAATGAAATGGCAAATGCTCTATACACCAATGATTCAAATCTGGATTTGTAGCATTGTAGACACAAAGGCTTTACCTGTATGACATTGTATATTGCTAAGTGAATATTGAATATAACTGCATTATGCTCATACAATATTTTGCAAAAGCCAAAAGAACATGTGCCTTTTACCTGACTAACGCTGAATGAGGAAGGTTTTGCAGGTTGCTGCTCCAAACGAAGAACAAGACATTCATGAACGACGTCCAGAAGCACTCGCAAAATAAAGAAGAATGGCTTATGAAAGGTTGGCAGGGCCATCAACTGGAAACAGCGAGACCAAACCCCATACATGGCTAACTCATCCAAGTATTCTTTTCTCACGGGAAGGGCATTGTCTGAAATTTTATGGTCCACTGATGGGTCAGTCACCACCTATGTAAAAAATACAAATTTTGCTACAAAAACTATTACATTATTATATTCGTTCCTATAAAACAGTATTTCATAAGCATACAATAATCACATGCACTTTTTTGATGATTTAGTTCCAGTATGGCATACCTCTCCTATATCGAAAAAATTTATTAGTCAAATAATGCTGCTTTATCAACATCAAAGTCAAAATAGGACATACAGTACTCATTCGTCAATATTAATATACAATGGAAACTGATAAAGTGGCCACTTTTTATAGGACAGAACTGGTAGGGACGCATTCATGCCTATACTGTCATGTATGGCGACCATTGCAGTCCAGTCCCAAAGGTACCCACGTTAGGCAGATTCTAGTGTATACAAATTCTCTATAGAGTATATGAAGGGTGACTAAGAAAATAAAATTAAAAATTAAACAATAATTTTTGACACCCACATTTGAGTTCAGCTACAGCTTCTTTGGAATAGGAGAAAATGAGACATCGTCCCGGACCTAGGGTTTCTCCGTTGAGACCGGAGCGTGTTAACTACTAGGCCATCGAGGACAGGAATAAAGCTCATTTTCTACTTATTTAAGATTGTAACGTACTATTACCCTTCTCAGGGCTAACACAGCTGCCAAATAATGGTCAACACACAAAACCTCTGGGGCAAAGTTTTAGTGATTTTTCGTGGGGGGGTTTATTAAACTTAATAATTTTTTACACCCATGACTGAGCTCAACTAGAGCTATTTGGTATAGAAAAAAAAGGGACATTGTCCCCGACCTAGATTCGAACTCGTCTCTCCATTGAACTGCTAGGCCTTAACTGGTAGGCCATCAAGGACAAGAACAAACCTCTTTTTCTCGTTCTGATACCATATGAGTTGGGGGTAGGATGACGAGTTGAAGTCCTTGTTGATATCACTGTCTGATTCAATATTGCCTACAGCTTGTATGTCATTAAGTGTCACCAGGCGTAGGCATATCGAATGTAATAATTTCAGAAAAAATAAAACTTCCTTTTTCTTCGTAAAAAGGGAAGGGATTTGTTTTCAGATTCAACCTATGTAAATTAAGGAAAAGATTTACTAGACTGTTATTCCCCATAAAAGCTTTTTCTAACAATAAAGGTTTTCCTTCCTGTATATTTTTGATGTAGCCAAATGAATCTCTATTTTCTCTCTTTATAAATGAACTCACCATATAGCTGGGTTCGACTGTAAATATTACATTATTTTCAAACCTTAAATTACAGCATTATTGCTTGTGTAACTCTGGAAAATGATGTTTGTATTTTTATGGCACAAGAGCTAAAATCATTATATAGTAGGTCATACAGTTTCCCAATGGATCTGAACCATTGTCCACAAACGAATCAACCCCTGAGCTAGGGATCAGCAAAAAAAAAAAGTTCGCCATAACTTAGATTTCAATCCAGGCTTTCTGCATAGTAGAAATGCCCATTATCACTATGTCTACATAGGATACTTTTAGGAGAAACCTGGAATACAATTTATTAATATTCCATTAACTTGCTTTATACAATCAAACCCTGTTATAGCGAACCTTAAAAAAACGAACTTCTGATTCGCTATATCCTGGGGTTCATTATATCTGATAACATTATGAATAATAGTTTTGACACCTGCATTTAAGCTCAATCTAAAGCTTTTTCAGTATAGGAGATAAAGAAACATGGTCCCCGTCCCAGAGTCGAACTAGGGTCTCTCCATTGAGCGCGGAGGGCCTTTGTCACTAGGCCGATGAGGACAGGAACAATGCTCTCTTTCTCCGTACATAAGGATGTAAGATATTATTACCCTTCTCAGGGCATTATAGGTATAGAAAATTGGATGGGACCAAAAAATTTGCTCATTATATATGGGGATTGGTTATAAACTGGGTTCGCTATAGCAGGATTTGACTGTATAACAATTCTTTTTATAATCGTTTTAGGAACCGAACCCAGTTTTAAACCTACACATGTCCTACATGTGTAGGACAGGTGCTTGTGTATATAGGATCAAACAAAGGTATTAAAGCACTGCAAGGAGAAAAAGGTTACTTCAACCCCCCTCAAACACACACACATATACACCTCGCATGCTCTGGGCTCAGGCATCATTAAAACTCATCTCTTGCTTTTTAACTTTTGGTAGACGAAATGGTGCTGACTCATCAGCCCATCCACTAACTAATTATACATACACAATACAAATACACTTTGTAAAATATTAAGAACTAACCTTTGCAGTAGGATGAGTATTGGTGTGAGGTTTGGGCTTCTTAAGCGTTGCATGGACCCGATATAAGATAGGTCGGAGAAATCTAAACAGCTGCCTATACATCTTCTTTAGACCTTTGTGCCGAAGGGCATAATCGACATACTTGTGATAAATGCTATTTGAGTACTTTAGATGAAGCTCGTTAGGACTTTGGGAAATACTTCTAGAATATTTGGAATGTATTTCATAAGAGTTTTCAGATGATGTTTGTTCTGCGTGCGCTTCAAACGGATTTGTGATTTGTATATCGGGAGAAGAGGGATATGAATTCTTGGATTTCTCACTTCGATCGGAAATGCTTGAGGATGGACTATTAGAAAATGAGTGGCTGTTCTTGAATTGCACTTTGAGAAATACAGATTTTGGATTTGGACAACAGGTTATGCATGACCCTTCTAACGATGAAGTATCATCTTGTGGCACATAACTGGGCCATCCCACTTCAGTTTTATTCTTGATGCCAAATAACTTAGCAAGAGAATCAATTTTTTGTCGCAAATCATAAGTTATGTTAAGCCAAAGGCTGAGTATTTTAGTCCTGCAGGTGAATCTTTTACCGTTGTATGCTTTATGGTTTTCTGCGAGAGAATTCAACGATGGGTAAAGATGCTCGATATTGTCAAGCTTCAACATTAATGACTGTACTTGACTCAAGGCCGTGTTCTCAATATCGATGCAGTTCTGGCAGATTTGGCTCAAAGTATCGCTGCATTCACAAATAACATCCTCCGACTTAAGTGATGGCAGCTGCACATCGTCGTTTATAAAATTAGTTAAGGAACTGTCCACATGATCTGGCGATTCCAGAGAAAGTTCGTTCATATTTTTGTGAAGGTTCCTCGAATCAGTGACTGAAGGTTCTGAATTCGCTTCTTCAGACTCAAAACCCGATTCTCTGTTTCGTAAAGATGAATCCGCAGAATTATTGTAACTGACAGAAAAACTTAAAACTTCATCGATAACGATTGGAACAGTCTGTCGTTTTAAATTCAGTAAATGGCTGATTTCTTCAATACAGCAGGCTTTGTGCCATGCCAATAATTCCATCCACAACATAAGCATCAAGTGTTTTGAGTGTCTGTCAATATTAACCTAAACAGAAAATTGTAAGCGTTATACAGATTCGTAATTTTTACATTTAATAGAAACTTTAAAAATAAAAATATAAATTATTTTAGTCATTAGAAATATAGAAAACTATATTTTATTCAGTTTTATTAGAGAAAATTCATGCAATGCAACAGATTATTAAAAACATATTTGCATAGAAAAATCGAACTCAAGAGCTTTTAAAAAAAAAAAAAAATCACAGCTGTATTGTTCAACTAATGAAGAACATCTGTGATATGTATATATATATATATAAGGTATGCAATATACACTATCGTAATATTCTATTAATTGGAACGTTGGCTCCCTGCTCCCCCCCCCAAAAACTTACTTTAATACAAAACGCCTTGATTGAACAAAATTAAAATGCCCATTAGCAAAGCACATCTTTTTTTTCTCGTTCCTTACAAAAAATACTAAACCACCACACACCCCTCACTCCTACCCACCTCTGAGAATAGAGTTTCTCAACTTTTAAAGCCATCATAAGGAATTGAAATTGAAAATCTGGAATTGAATTGAAACTCAGAAAGTCCAGCTTGGGGGGCATGTTATTAAGATAGTAATTAACTAAGAAATACATAGAGAAACTAATTCTCCAAAGAAAGTTCCTTTGTTCAGCTATGTATAGGTAAATAGCCCTTGAAAATTATATGAAGATGGATCTGCAAATCAATTAAATATAATAATTTTGAACATTAAATGATGATTTAAGTTCTTTATATATTCCTTATTATAATATAATTATCTTTCCGTATTTGCCATATTTTAAATTCTTCATTCAGTTCAGTGATTTTAATAAATATGCATTTTTTTTAACATAAATTTGCTCCGGTCTGCACAGTAACGATCAGTACAATTATTTTATATGCAAATGCACAGTAAAACGAATAATGCATATTAAATCAGCCCACAAAATTTAACAAAAGTGATAGAAATATTTCCCTCCAGTCCATAAATTTAACTGAAAAAAAAAAAAAGAGGGGGTGGGGGGAACATGATACATACGACATCCAATAGGTTTAAAAAAAAAAAGTCTTAATAGTTTACATGAGCGAATTGCAAGAATTTAAAAATATTTTTTAAAAAAAATTGACTTTTATTTTAAAAAAGGACAGTGAAGGCCATGCTGTCAGAACTTACAGTTTTTTGAACAACAAAAAATGGTGCACATTCTACCACACTATCAAGAGCCAAGCTCGTAATTACAAAACGACAGAAAACTACATTACTAACACAGGGAAAAGATTGAGGTGAGGAACCAAAAACAAATCATACCATACTGCGCAATTTCTTATCTGAACTAGCTCGAGCCAAATGAGACAGCTTTTTGAAAAATAGATGACGTTCCGTGGGAGAAGTAGGTGAGGTCTGACCGCTAATCGCCCCAAAAGCTTCGCATGAGAACCGTGGTAAATGCAAATTAGGAATAATCACCTGAAAGGTACATATAAAAAGAATAAGAGAAATACATTAAATAAAAAGAAAATTTAAAAATAAAGCAATTATTTGCACATATTGCATATGACATAACTCTGAGAAATTTTAAGAAAATAAAACAGCAATTTGTTACTATTCTGAACCTGTGAAACAATTTTGAATATGAAATTGAAATATAACTGAATTTTGGATGCAAAAATTTATGGAACACTAAATTTTATAACGTTTACATTCATGCAGCAATAACACTAGTAGATGAAGAAGGTGGGGAGGGGGGGGAGGTGAGCTTCATCTCCTTTCAAATGAACGTTGTCTATACCAGGGATAGAATTACATTAAAATTATAAATATTAGTAGTAATCTAAAAAATAAACTAACATGTTATATAATAAATAATTTAATACTCTCAAAGAAAAGAAAAAAAAAAAAACACTGGATCTAGTAGAAGAAAGATGGTGGTTGGTTGTTTTACTCTTAAACCCTAAAGTTACTTGAAGAGTAAGCTTTGGAAATTTTACCGTGTGGGTGATAGTTCAACAGTGAAGTTGGTAGCTTAACATATTAGTTCCAAATCTTTTTCCACTTGCGTGCGTGTCAAATGATTTCCATATATAAAAAAATTCTACCTTTAATATATATTGTAAACATTATAACTAGTGCTATTTAAAATTTATGGATTATAATAGGAAACAAAAGGGGTCAACAATTTGTATCAAGCGATTTTCTCCCTAGCTTCCTAGATTTTGTATTTAAAGTCAATGAGTACTGTTTTTGTCTGTTAAGTACGATTCAGCACAATTTGTGAAGTCCTGTATATACAATGAGAGGGAGAGAGTGAAGTGATTGCAATCATTTTATATGATTATGGTTACTCAAAGTAAGGTTTTAAACAGAAATTAAAGAAACTACTATACAACACATATACCTATGTTTGCGATTTAATGAACCAACTATTAATGGGTCTATTGTAACTACTAGGAAGGGCTTATCGAAGTTATTGGAAGATGAGGATGATACTTTGGATGAGTCAGTGATGGATTCAAAGAGAAAAGCTGAAGTAGAATTAAATAACTATTTGATAATGCTGAAAGTGAGAAACAAATCCTTTAATATGGTGGAAATTGCATGAAAGCTCTTTTCCAGAGTTAAAAACCTTAGCAAAATTTTTTCAGCAATTCAAGGAACAAGTGTTCCTTCAGAATGAATTTTTAGTAGTGGTGATTTTATTTTGTTTCGTTTGTTCAGTGGTTTTACAGCTCAAAGACTACAATGATCATGCTGCATCGGGACCTACTGTTTTTCGAGGAATCCGAACCTCTGGACCTACAAATTTCTGAGGAATCCAAACCTCTTAAGGCCCAGGGAACCAAACCCCAGACTACAGTGAGTAGTGAAATCTCTGAGTAAGCGTTCTTTGTACACTGTTGGGAGTCGAACCCGGATTAACGGCACACTAGGCAAACGCATTACCACAGGGCTTAGTAGTGGTGATAATGTCTTATCTAAACACACCGCATCATTTTGACCAAAAGATGCAAAAATGCAGGTGTTTCTTGTACAAAATAAATATATATATATAAATAATATTATTTAAATATTTAGCATTACATGTAATTATTTTAGAAGTTCCCTATTACATGCAACAGAAGTTTTACAACATGTTTGGGGAATTTATATTAAAAATACTTTCCAAGTGTGCTGAAATTTACAACACATTAATTGAAAAGTATAAGGAATTAACAATTAGTTACGTTACACATATGTATACCTATTTTTATTATATGTATTTTTAGGTTCATGTTTTATTACATACACATATGCATATTCATAAAATAAGTTATATTTCATAAAATGGTTTTAATGTGCATAAATTCAAAATCCTAAAGCACCCCAAATTAATTTTACGATAGCGATTAAAATAACAGCATGCCAATATCAAGATATTAGTCTGATGATATATCGCGATGTAAAATTTCTGATATCGTCCAGTAGTAGTCATGAACTTCATGTGGCCTTGCTCAGGACATAGTTACTCCCATTATTTGAAAGAGACAACATAGCTAAAAGTTGCTTTCGAATTGAACCCGAATCATGGATTGGTAAATAAAATGGAAAGTGCGGGATAATTTCGATAGTCGAAACTCCAAGTTTTTCACACAGCAGACAAACGACTTCTCATCATGCCACCACGGAGCTCTGCATCATGAATCCTCCTTTTATAAGAATTACTCTAATAGAGCTAAAATCAGCCTACATACACCAACACTTACAACTATTCAACGAAGCCAAACCTCTTTTGCCCTATTAATTAAACCTAGATTGCAGATCAGCAAAAGAAAAAAAAAAGCAAGTGCTGAATCCACCCAGCTACGATAAAATTTGCAAGGTAACCAAATGCATTACCATTAGGGTAAACCATGCAGAGCTCATAATGCTGACATTCCAGTGGACTTCTCCACTTAATTAACGTTTGAATACTCAACTCTTACAACCCTTGGACACCAATATCTGTCTCAATACTTTCCATCAAATAACTATAAAAAAAAATTATACCCTTTTTAATTACATCAAAGCAATGTCTCGCAATTTTTATCCCTTTTTCTGCAATGTATGTAAGTAGTTGGATTTTTGGAGGCCATGCCTACGAACATTGGCGTGTGCAGGGGGTGTTGATGGGGGTCATAACCCCCCCATTGCAATGAAATTTTGTGTATTTAACAGAGGAATGTGCGAGTTGTAGCTCTGTAACCCCCCCTTACGAACTTTCTGCATACGCTTATGCCTACAAGATAGAGCACTGACAATAACAGTGCGATTCATTTTGCTGCACACTAAAATATTTTTTAGTGTAATTCTTTCATTCTATATCTGTGCTATCTACGAAAGGTTGTATGTAGATATGTAGTTGTCTAATTCTATAAAAAGTATATAATAATATTAAAGTGTATTACATATGATATGGTATTTTAGACATTCGTTTATTTATTAAATACGGTGCGATATTTTACTTTACTAATTTAGATTTAAGTGGTGTAATCTTATAAAAGTAACTTGACAATCTTTGCAGTGGGTTATGACCCATACACATAAAAGTAAAGATATATTGTATTACATCATTACGCCACTACAGAGCATTACAATATTTATGACCATTGTCTACTAACTTGCTAGGTTAAATCCAACTTGTAATAAGCTTGGCTGTAGCATGGTTTGAAGACCATGCTAAATCATCAGTCTCATCTCAGATGATTACGGATGAGGAGAACTATACTTTCTCCAAAAATATGCGCAAAGCAACAAAGCTGAGAATTCAATAGTGAATTTTACCAAAAACTATTATTATTTCAAATTCAAATTACCTCGGAGGTTTTAGCACAACAATTAGAATCACCTTCTGCTTCATAAGCATGATCCTTTTTGCACTTGCTCTGTTTCCTTCGAAGCTGCAAACTATTGACTTTGGACACAGAGCTCGTTATGGCTAGACCATTGTCCAAAGACCCATTTTCGGATGTAACTAAACAATTATAAACGTCAGAATTTTGGTTATTCGGCAAATTGTTCTCAATAGAACTGGAGCTTGTGAGTGAAGCTTCCAAAAGGACCACCTCTGGTAAATTTCCAGTTGACAAGGATTGACTTCTCGCAAGAAAAGGGTGTTTGGTATGTATGTAAGCGGTGGTTAATTCTAAGGTGGCGGCTTTAATGGTTTTGCTAAGTGGCTCATCACCACTCTCTTGGCCACAACACAAATTACCAAGAGACTTGTCCACATATGTAGTGGTGTAAAAACGTTGATTGGCTAAAAATTCTGCTTCCAATGATTGAAGAGGTGATTCGAAGCAGTCATCATTCTCATTCCTGACTTTACAATTGTTGGTTCTAAAACACACAGAAAAATGAAAGGCAAATGAAAAATATCGCACAAAATAAATAAATATTGGTTTAATCATTCTAACAATATCTTTCAATTAGAAAAATAGACTGAAAATCATTTTACTACATAACCAAGAGACAATCAGTTATATATATATATATATATATCATCATCAAGCATTTGCAATCCACTGCAGGATGGAGGTCTCTCTGTTTTCACACATACACGTAGTACGGTGAAAGAAATACAGAGGAAGCGGCCTAAAGCGCAGAATGTTGGCCAAACGGGTTGGCAAGCTGGACCTACAGTTTAACAAAGATAGCAAACATCGGTTACTATAGTCAAAATTCCTGCACTAAGGCATGACTCATTGTGTCCCCCTCTTATGGAGAGACCTCTACCGTGGATACTTCGAAGCAGCATTCTGCCGAGTGCCGGTATTCTCAGCAGAAGATGGCTGTGGGATATATATCATCATATTCAACCATTATCTATCCACTGCTGGATGAAGGTCTCTCCAAATGCTTTCCACACAAGTCTATCCTGAGCAATTCGCTTCCACGTCACCCCAACCTGTTTTCTTATTTCATCCACCCATCTAGTTTGAGGACGTTTTCTAGGTCTTCGGTGGTCTCTTGGAATCCAGTTCAGAATTTCTGTTGTCCATCGTTGATCAGTTCTTCTTGCAATATGCCCAGCCCATCGCCATTTCAGCCCTTTTACTTTAACAATGATGTCCTCTACTCTAGTTTGCTCTCTCACCCAAGTGTTTCTTTTTCGATCTCTCCTAGTTATTCCAAGCATGCACCTCTCCATGCTCCTTTGCGTTGTCTGTAACTTTCGTATAGTAATATGAAACATCCTTTTCAACTTGGGATTAGAAAATTTTACTTATAAATTTGCTGCTGTTGACCTCTCCCCTAACAGATGTGCCTTCGAACCATGTGCCTTATATATCTACTGGGATATCTGGCCCTGAACCTAACTAATTATGCTTACATTAGGCTTAAATAACAATACAATTATCTTCAGTCACAAAGGTTTACTATCACTATGTCAGTCTTAAAATATTGTTGCACCATTGGAAAAAGTATTTGTGGTTTCGTTGCATACTTTCTGCTGTAAGAAAATTCCAACTGCTATCAAGAAAACAGGAGAAACTGTAGCAAAAACAATTTTTCTGAAAATAAATGAGAGGGGTTGCTAAATTTTGGCCTATTAATATAATAGGCCTAACTACTACCATGACAGGCTCTTGCACATGCAGCTGGTGGTATCCTTTATTACAAAGTAAACCCTTGGTGCCAAATATCCCATTTTTTTTTGCACTTAATGCAGAAATGGCACCTGTGGGGCACTGACATCCTGAATGTGATTTAAAATAGTTTTGCTTGCCTTCTAAAGTAGTGGTCGCCAACCGGTGATCCACGGAGCACTGGTGGTCCGCAGAAAAAGCTGGATATTATTTGCATTTTTAATGTTTTATTATTAATAAAACAAAAATAATATTCTAAGAAATTCTCATATTCTGAATGACAATTTTTGCCTTTATATTGCACTAAATTCACGAAATGTGGTCTGCGGGATTTAAAATTATGAATTTAGTGGTCTGTGAGATCCGAAAGGTAAACGACCACTGTTCTAAAGGGTTTAAATGATCAAACTAGTTTCAAAACACATTTTTATTTGTTAAAAATGTAACTTCCTCAAAAAACAATGAAAAACACTTTCTTCAAAATCTTTTAAACAAACAAACTTTGCTTTACAGTTTTTAAAACAATCGAACTTGGCTTTCCAGTCTACAAAATTATTATTACAAATTTGACAAGGAAATGACCAGAGTAAGTGAGTATAAACTAGGTAACATTGAACCAACTTAGAAACAGAAACTTACAAATTCTTTGTGTTGTAAACTTGAAATATTTCTCCATTTCTCAGAATTTTTTTTATTTTTCATTTTTTTTTTTTTTGAATAATATTTATAAATTGAATATTTTACATGTACACAATTTCTCAAATAAATCTCGATTAACACAGTACACGAAAATTTGAGTAATTTCTGAATTCGGGCTTCAAAATTAGGGTTATCAAGTCAGATATAGTCTCTCCCGCAACTGCTGGCCTCCCTTCTTTGATCATTAGACATGGCAAAACAGCGGTAATAGAATAAATAGCAAATATACTAATAAAATAAATAAAACAATATTTTGAAATAATCCATTCTGCCTAACGTTAACAGTGCATTAGATTGAAAGGCGTGGGCGTGCAAATCCCTAGATCAATAAGTGTTGCCACTATCGATTGACAAAATTTCTGGAGTGCCTGTGAGGCGTGTTTCGAGCGCCAAAGGTTAAAATTAGTAAAAAAAAAACGAAAAACAGCTCCTTACTGGCTATGATCCAAATCATCACTACTTGCATCATCTCCAGAAGAATCGCCACTGTCGCTTGCGGTCAGTTGAGGCACACTTTTTGTGCTATCTGTTAACTCAGGATCAAGCATTTTTCATTTCTTCAAGAATGGATTACCACTGAAATGGATACTTCAACGTTAACAAAAATCAAAACTACATTGATATAATTAATTTCTAACCTAAAATGAATTAGTAATTATTTAAATTAATCA
>QLNU02015359.1:49598770-49617124 GCA_006491805.2 Dysdera silvatica | reverse complement strand
CTGTGCCAAAAACCAGTTTTGAAATGACGTCCTCCCAGCTGCTATAATGAACTAGCCTGTTTATGCTGTCAGCTCACGTGAATTCTGTCGGTACCATGGTCAACTTTCCGCGAACAAACTATATAGTGATGGGGGGGGGGGAGACAGGACACTGTTGGGAGTCAAAGCAGGGTTAATGGCAAGTTAAGCATATGCATTATCCCCAAACCACCGTAATTCCAACGAAGCTTTAAAAGAAATATGAATTTCACCCCATATAGAATTTTAAAATTGTTATTTATTATGTGAATAGGAGAAGTTTAACCCTTAGCCTCTCCCTTTTAAAGTCTTGATGGGTCGTTAGTACTGGGAAAATGTCCAACATAAATTCCTGTAAATTGGCTATGATGCTTACTTTTAAAGACACGTTTTGGTTATATCTAATGATGATATATATATGTATATAATGAAGCTTATTTGCAATTGAGCTTAACAGTCTTCAACTGTGGTACAAGGAATCGAACACGCGTTAACCCTATGGTACGGTAAGGCCAATGTGGTTTTTTGTACCATTCCGGAACACAAATATTAAAAAATAATAATAATAACGGTTTGAACGCTTTTTTTTCATTTATTATTACTATTTTTTTACGTGAGAGAAGAAATGGGTATCCATTTTTCATAAACGCAATTCAACTAAAATACTTCCAATGGCACTTACTTTGCCCTGAGTTCACTTATGCATTTTTTTAAATAATTTTGAAAATTAATATTTATAAAACTTATTTTAAGTTTTGAGATTACGGCTTTTATCTTGTATTCTGGGTTACTGAAGCTTTAGTAGTATTTTATACGTCTCATATTTAAGGCGACCATATTACATTATAGGGAGCAGACGACCATGTTTCTTCTTCTTCTTGGCACTCATGCGAACACCAGAGCGAATATCGGCAGATACTTGAATCTTTTCCGCCCAGGACTACAGTTAATAAATCACGGCCAACTAGTCGGCCGTGATTGAATCTAGTTGGCGTCGTGCGGCGTCTAGTTGGCCGTGAATAAATACTATACTATAACCAATAAATGCTGTCGTTAGGCAGTAAGATATTCGTCTCAATGTCGAATATATGTAAAAAAAATTATACAAGGGATATTGAAAAAGTAAGTTTCCCTAATTTTTATATCACATTACGCGCGTATGTACCACAAAATGTACATTGGGTTGAATAAAATTATTATTATTGTTAGTAATAATAGTTTATGTGCATGGGCGTCGGCAGAATTTTTGCAGAGGTGGGCAAAGATTACCTCAACAGAAATTTAAAAAAATCTATTAAAAAAGAATATCATGATTAGATTAATTGATGAATTAATTCAATTGTTTAATTAAATACTTATTTAAATTATTTAATCAAATAATTATTTTAATTATTTAATTAAATAGTTAATGTGACTATTTAGTTAAAAATATTTAAATAATTCATAACCTTAAATTTTAATTGACACTGTATACATCTTGTTTATCAAGTTTTTTAAACTAACCTTTAGACTGGGTGTATAAAGCTTGATGTCACGATTAAATTATTTCCGGTACATATTTTAGCATACACAAAACCATTTTTTTTTTTAAATCAGATATGTGAGAAAGATGTATCTAGAGGCAAAGATGCCGGTAATCTAGATCGTCGTGAACCAGGTTAAGAATCACTAACCTAGATAATGCTGTAAAACTTGTTTAAATCAGCCACCACTTGTTCTTCTAGAAAACTAACCGTTTTGTGGGATGGCCAGTGCCATATTTCCCAATAGGCTATAGACTAGGACGGCAAAATTTTGTGTATTGAGTCTGATATAACAAAATGGATACCATATGATGATATAATCAGATTTTTTTTCCCAAGAAGAAAGCTAGACGTCATACTTTCCATTTAAATACCAGTGTTCGATAGATATTTATTTTTTGCTGAAATTAAAAGTTATTCCAATGAAATTTAACTTTATTTGTTATATACCAAAAAGAAATAATTCTTCAATATAATTTTATATTGTTTCATGTTTATGTTTCAATTTGTGAGTTTGTTTTTCAAAATATTTATTGTCAATACAAAAGTTTTTGACGTATATTGAATGTAACATTTTTTATGTTCCTATCATTGATTGTGGAGGAACGGGTAAGAAGTGGCGACAAAAAGTAGCTTGAAGGGGAGGGGGGCATAAGAACGTACATACACGTAAGGATAGATAAATAAGTTTAAGAAATTGATAAATTTTGAAAATAGAAATGTTGCGTTAATTTATTTTACCGAACAATTTATAAAAAATTCAGAAATGATAAGGTGTGATATATATATATACGCATGAATATTTATATAGACAAATGTTTAGGGGGTGAGAACTCTAATTTGACGCATTTACATACTTTGTCTCTAAAAATTTTCAACGTAAACTTTTCACGGTTAATAAAGGTGAAACATGTATGAAAACATAATTTGTTTAGAAACTGATACATTTAAAAACACGTAAATTTTCACCTTTATAATGTCAATCAAGATGCCTGCTCTTATTTCTATTCATTATAAATTTCACGGAAAACAAACTTTGCTATTATTACATTTTATGGACGATAGAATTTGTTGAAAAACGAACTCATAAATTGGAACATAAGCGTTAAGCAATATTATTACCTATATTGAAGTATTATCTCTTCTTGGTATATAATAAATCAAATTCAATTTTATTGAAATAAATTTTAATTTTAAAATAAAAATTCAAAGCCGATCGACACTGGTATTCAAATGGAAAGTATGACGTCTGGCTTTCTTCTTTTCAAAATAGTACTTCCCGTTTTTAGTTCTTGCTCGGCATCAGTAAAATGTTATAACCGATCAACGAAACCGTTATCACTCAAAATAGTGCATCACCTTGAACGAATATCATAAACCGTTATAACTCAAAAAGTCGTGATAATATGGGTTTTGGTCCAGCAAATGAAGCAAATTTTCCTTCATCTGATGATTCCAGAAACTGATCTGACCATTGAAGTTATTAGATGAACAAAAAAAACGCCTCATTTCATCCAGAAGCGTCTTTTTTTTTTTTGCTTTCTCTGAAAATTGGGATTTTTTGAGTTGTAACACTTTCGTCGCAAGGGTGCGAAATGTTGAACTTAAAATTGCCAACCTCATATAAACGCCAAAATTTCGCCAATTCAGCGGTATTCTTCTGCACCAAATGCATTTTACGTAAGGATAACCATATCACCTACAACAAAATGTACATCTTCGGTATAGATATAGTGCAAACACAGAATTTTAGATTTATTAAATAAAAAAGCATGGATTGAAATTGAAACATAATATTATTTTTATTTAGATTTATAACTTAAAAATCATATTAAGATGGAATAAATATTTGTTTTACATAATATTTATACATATACGTAGTTAAGAAGGCGCATATATCGTCTGGCCTCGCCCTCTCTCCCCATCGCTCTGGAAAATGAACCTGCCGAATTTCAAATAATTTCTTTAAAATAATGTGGCAATGCCATTTCACATCGTCTGTTTTGGCGTAGCGTTTGGATTTGTTGTTTGGAGAGAGTTCGTTTATATTTTTAATTGGTTTCGAAATTGAATTTAAAATTTCAAGATTTTTGAATTTTAAATTGTAAGTATTAAGTTTAATTAATTAATTTTATATATGAACACCGACTTGTACTTATTAAAATACAGTATGTTTCGCAATTCAACTGGTATCACCCAAGTTAAACCTAACTTAATGTAAGTAGTCCAACAAATTCGCAATAGCTGCTTACAATTTTATTTTTTTTAATGAAGTAATTATTTGTAACTGATTCTTTCGAAACGATATTTTCGAATTATATTTGATATACATGAAAACGTGAATATTGGTATATGACTTGAAAAATTAATGCTATAGACCAGCGGTTCTTTAACTTTCCTAGACCGCGTATCCCTTTCAAAAATAGGCTCCAAAGTGCAATCCGTGGAGCCATATTAGTGAGGTCAATTTTTCTATTTTCCTGTGTTACAGTACGTAATTATAATCAAACTTGTATATGGGGTTGGGGGAGGTGACAGCGGGCATGATCCTCTAAACATATATTTTTTTCACTGTAAAGAATTTCGACTTTCATGATAAATGAAAGGTGATATTCCGAGACCATGTCAAATTTTGTCCTTGACCTAGTGTCTCCCCTACCTCCAAATGAAAGTCTGTATCCTCTCTTGATTATAATTATGCGTGCTTGTTCAAGTTCGGATTGTACACTTCATGACACTGTGGAAAATCGTTAACGTGGCAGTTCTTTCCACAGTTAATCTAATGTTTTTAGTTTAACTTGCGTTCCACTCAATTTTCGTTTTATTTTTCGTTCAGCAATGCAAGTACACAAACAATTCTGTTGACCTGCTTATATAAGTATATCTGTTATGCTCAAACATCGAAAATACTCAGTGAGTGAAAAGAAAAAAGACCACAACGTGGTGGCCATTTCAAAAACAGCAAGTCCTAGGGTTAAAAAATCTCCTAACATGTCGGGGGGCACGCGCATTGAGGATGTCCTGAAGCCCCATCCTTTTACTATGTTGCTATTAAAGCTACTACTACACATGGGCGGATTTTTTACCATTTTGCTGTCCCTAGGCTACATTTTGCAGCCCCAAGGCTACTTTTTTACCACCCTTTCCTATCCATCTGCATCCCCCAATCTGTGGTAGGAACATAAAAATTGCTACATTCAATATATGCCAAAAACTTTTGTATTGATACTAAAAATGTTGAAAAACCAACTCATAAATTGAGACATAGGAAAATTAAACAATGACCAACTTGCTCGAGTAGCATTTCTTTTTTGTTGGTAATAAATCAAGTTGGGGACGTTGGGAGTTTGGATAATGTCCTGGAATGTAAGTCAGCTTCCTTCTAAATTAAAACTTATTTTAATATATTAATATCATATTATATTTTATATCAGGCACAATAAACATTTTGGCTCTCTGAGTCTATACTATAGCCTATTATAGCCTATTGGGAAATAATAGTACCTACTACTACTGGTTACGAATAATTCATTTTATGTTGGGCTACAAATGGTTCAGATCACTGCTTTGGAGCACAGTTTGCTGCACAATCACTTCAGATCATGGCAGCAGTTTTAGGACGCGTCAGCAGCAGTCCTTCATCAGGAGTAATGACGATGTTATGTTTCTGTCTCTTTTTTATACTTGAAATTTCTGGAAAACCCTTCATCAGAGTAGTCCTGAAACCAATTGGAGTCCGGTAAAGACAAAGCAGTTTCCTCACATTGCTCCATCATCCAGAATCATTTGAGGAAACTGCCTTGTCTTCACCGAATTTTAACATTAAATTCTGGAAAAGATACGTCGACGACACGTTTGTTGTACTTAAAACTAATACACTCCAAAGCTTCTTCCATTACCTTAATAACTTAAACTCACATATAAAATTATTGAGGGTTGTAACTAGTGATGTGGATTTTCCGGAAAATTTTGTAAATTTTCCAGCACTTCAATTACGAAATATCTAGCGTAAGTGTAATATAATATTTATTGAATAACATGTTTGTTTTATATACAAGACTACTATCCAAACTGTGCTTCTTGGTTCCACATTTACCCAGGGCCAGATTTAGGGTACGAGACGCCCTGGGCATAACGATTTTTGGCATGCCCCTGCATTGCAGTAACTAAGGAGCTAACCATCTAGAAAATTTCTTCTAAGCATTGAATTATACGGTTCAGCCGCCACCTAGAAAAAAGTTAGCCGCCTAGACTTCGAAGCTAGTTACGCCCATGCCCCCCTCCATTCCCGGCTGTACCAGCAGAAATAAAATTCTGTGGTTCCACCCTCTCGAATGCGACGAAAAATCGTGTATCGGAGGATAGGAAATGGGTGACATTTATAGTTAGCCTATCTTATGTGTATTATAAAATATAATAATGATATTTTTATAAAAAATTTAGTTTGTTGTTGACTTTTTTGGGGTGTATTTAAGTGAGATGTAAAGCGGATGCAGAACAAAATTTCGTGAGAGCAAAGCTTGAAAATTCACTTGTAAGTTTAGTTTTATTTTTTATTTGAAAATAATCATTTTTACTGTAAACTTGGACCGGAACATTCACAAAACCTTGGAATAGATATTTCCAGTTCATAGAATTTGTTGAAAAGAAAGGAAAAAATAACTTAGCTTTGTGAAGTGACAGCTACAATTGACAATATTAGAGCCGTTATAAGTGATTCAACAGTGCCAGATAGCATAGAAAAATTTGTACAAGAAACTTTATCATCATTGGAAAGTATGCCAGAAAATGAACTAGTTGTAATAGTATGGGATGAAGAATGGCGTTTAGGAAAAATTTATTAGCGAAGTCGATGAAGATACATATGAAATCAAATACATGAAACGAGTAAATAAAGATTCAAATGTTTATTGGCTGTGGCCTTTAGAAGACGAAGTGTATAACACAAAAGCAAAGCAAATAGTGGTTCTATGTCCAATAATAGATATTTCTGATATTTCTTTCACAAGGACTGTTATATTTAAGTTAGATAATCATACTTCACTTAATAATTTATTATTTATTTAATTGATGATTATAAAGAAACGTCTGCAAATTACATTTATCAGAAATAAAAATACATATAAATGCTGTATTACACACTATTTGTAATGTTAAAATAACTGTAGCTTGGAGAATTTTTGGAATATTTTGATGAAATTTGTGTCAAATGACTCAGTTTTCCATCTAGTTTGTAATAAAGGGGTTCAAATTCAAAAAGCCTGACTTACATATTTTGACCATTATGATACCTCCCCCCCCCAAACCACCAGAAGTGACTTCTTTGGATACTGATTGCATTCTCTGTACCGCAAAATGATTTGTAACTTCAGCCATGTTTTCCCCCTATTACAGTGTATGTCTACAAAAAATATTATTCTGCTATTTGCTTTCCTTCTTGGCGTAGAGATCGTAATGGCTATCAGTGCATATATATTTTATGCACTTCCTATGTTGCACATCAGAATACGTTGGTTTGAATAAGCTTAATTTAAATTAAATAATTTTTTTTTAAATCAGTGTTTTCTTTTTTCGTTTATAGTAACATTAAAAGGAGTAAAAACACTAGCAATTTAATTCACACTTAGAGAATTTAAGTAATTTGTAATTTATAAGTATTACTATTATTTATTTAATATATCAAAATTTAGATTGAAAATTTATTGTTAAAGCAAAAACTTGTTTTTTTTTTGCAATAATTAAACGTTTTATGTTTTTCAACAGAAATATCATAATTAATTGCCTTCTAAATGTTTCAAATGTTTTTTCTTCAAGGACGAGTCAAATAATATGTCTGGTTGGAGTTTTAAGTTTTATTTTTGGTTTTCAAATTATCTGTTGTGTGCCTGTGTGTTTTTTTTTTCTCCATAATTGAAATTTAACATGTTCAGTATTTTTTATTTATTGTATGTATATGATAGAGGTCATTATAGCGAATCCTTCAATACAGTTGTTTGAAAACCAAACTTAAATTACAAGAACTAAATTTAAATCATAAAAATCAGATTTAAATATGAAAAAAAAATTTTTTTTCTAAAAGTGTTTTTTTTTTTTACAAAAGCCTATTATATTCTTCTGGGAGAGGGGTGTGTATTTAAGAAGGTGCTCCAAAAACTCTCTCCTGAATGCACATGGTTACCCATACATGGGTGCAATGCACCCATAAGTTCATTTAACAATTTTTACAGAAAGATGGTACATGTTTTGAAATTTAAAAAACAGACGATGGTTTCCCTAAATAAATACTTATTGCATATAGTTCAATATATGGCAGTTTAAACACTATTACCATATTTTAATGCTGTTTCATCTATTTATTAGCAGCAAAAGTATTATAAGCCTAGTTTTAAAATCTAATTAACATTTCCAAAATGCAGGTATAATACGGAAATTTATAGTGGTTTAAAATTTATGTATGATTCTGTACAAAAATCCAGTGGGCCCACCCTGAAAAACATGGGCAGGTTTTACTGGGCTGGACCCGACTTGCCAATTCTGCCAGGTAATACTATATTGATGAATGCTTATTTTCATAAGGTACTCTGTCTTGTTATAGATCAAATATCATCTGCCTTTTAGATCTCTCCTTGCACATAGATTTTTATTATTACTGTGTATGTAGTTCACATATTATTTTGTAATTTTCAAAATAGATTGATGATGAATTATTTTTCTTTTATTTTCCAGGATCATTTCAGTTGTTCTTAAATTCCATTCTTGAACGCTATGGAGATCAATGGCTACCAAACTCCTGATGAAAGTTCTCATTCAGAAGACTCGATTAATAGTCTTGGCACAATGTCAGACTCTACCTTTGGTTCTTTTAATGAACACTACCCACTCTGCAGAGAGCTTTGTCAATCACTTTTGCATAATAATATGAATAACTGTCAAAGATTATTTGCACTTTCACCTGAAAGCACTCAACACGATGATGACTGTTCCAAAAAGCTTGATTCTATTATCGAATCACAAGCAGAGCTTGAAAAGTATTTGAAAGATCGCAGAGGTTCAATTCCTTCTGAAAGGAATGAGCAAAATGAAACTTTAGTAACAGTGAATAATTATTGGGATAAAAAGTGGCATCAGGCAAGTTTTGCATACACAAATGTGCACAGTACAGTGATGCACATTAAGGATGCGACTGACACAATTGAAAATAAGTTAAATGCAAACATTATGAAGTTTGAGGGATTTATTCAGGACGATGTTCCAAAACTGAAGCAAAGTCTGGATGAATGTGCCACTAAGAATATAGTAATTGAAGAGATATTGCATAAATGTTATGATGCCATATTAAACCTGAATGAGGTATTTTGCAGAGAGACATCACGTAATGCTGTAAAGACAGAAGAACTTGACAGAAGTCTGAATGACATCAATAATTCTATAAAGAATGTGGAGAACCAGCTGATGGACGTGAAAAATCGATTTGACAACATGGAGAAGGCACCTGTGACACCGAGTGTTCAACAGCGTTATCCACCAAATGGGTCTTACCCAACTTCGCCATACATTCCTTGCTCGAGTAAAGCTGCCATTACTCCTTTGAGCAATTCATTTCATCATGTAGATTCCAGTCATACCAAGGTAGATGAAAAATACCTTGGAGATATCCATTTTATCAGCAAACGCATAAGTAATCGAGAGAACCGTTTTCAAAGAAAGCAGTTTCCTGATAAACTCTTAACGCAAAACACTCCACCATTTTGTATAAAGCTAGAGCCTGTTGATGTGAATTCTAATGGTAGTAATGGAGTAAGCACATGCCACAGCAGTGTAAGCAAAGGTGTCTCTTTTAATAATAACCTCAGTGGCTCAGAATCTAAAATAGATGAAAGCCGAATGTTTCACAGGAAAGCCAACAAGATTCCTCAGACCACTGCTTGCAGTGACTCTAAAACAGAGCCTGACCAAACTGTAAAGAAAAATGAAACATCCAATTTCAATCTACCTTCTGACAGCAAAGGTGTTTCCAGTTATGCAACCAATACTCAAACAAAATCAAAGACTAATAATTCCAAAGAGTACAAAAAACATCCAAAGGGCATTTGTTATAAAAAAAACAGCCCCAAAATGGTTGCTCCACATTCTGTGGTTTCCACTTCAAAGGAACGCCTGGAAGATCAGGACGAAGATCTTCGGGGCAAGGAACAAAATTCAAAGAAGAATGCTCCAATCTCTGCAACAGCTTCGGATGTTTATAACAGTGATGATGATGATGATTGTATGATCGTTGCAGAAGTAGTTAAGTATCCAGGATTCAATTACCAGCAGACTATACCTATAGTACAAGAAAATGATGCCAACACGCAAGTTAAACCTAGTGTCTCCGATCCTAAAGAAACAATTACTAAAGACAACAATAAGAGCGATTCCCAAGCATTTGCAGCTGTTTCTTTGGCTTCTAGTTCTAAGAAACCGTCTGTACTACAGAGTGTAGATAAGAAGCATGGTTCAAAGATAAATATTTTGACAACTAAGGCAGCTAACCATGATCACATGGTTTTAACCAGAAACAAGCAAAATGCGTTCATGTCAGAAGAAAATGCCGGCAATATGCAGAAAAAGTTGAAGGAATTTAGTCCTAGAGTTCAATCTATTGACAATGGACAACCAAACATTTCTTATGGAAAAGCCATCTCCCCAGCAATCACTTCAGCTTCTGGTGCCCAAAGGCCTGCTACCCAGAAAAGCCAACATCACAAGGGCAAGAAACGTGGTTTGAAGGAAAGTAGTTTGAATGCTCCACCAGAAAATGCAATTCCTGCTGAAGTCCGTAACCCACAATTGCACTTCCGTCCGAATATACGGATGTCAAGCAAAAACGCTGCTTACAATTCACCCAGCATTCCTCCAACTAGTGATGGTACAAGATCATACCACTTTCGCACCAAAGATCCTTCAAAGCGTATCAAAACGGAAAGTGAAGAAAATTTTAAATGAACTTTGCCAAATTAAATTTCAGAAAACTGGCTACTAAAATTGCAGCAAACCAACATGTCTTTAAATTTTTTAAAATTTTTTGCAACCCTTTGTTTTTTTACTGAACTGAGCTTTATTTTAAAATTTTATAACTGTTTTTGGATTTTAGGATTAACGATTTCGGTAAAATTTATTACATAAATTGTCAAGGTATTCTCCATGAATTTAGCATTCTCGATTGTTAAAAAAGAAAGGTAGCTTATTTCATTTGTATTTCCTTTTTCGTTCACTGCATTTGTTTTTTTAAAAGCATTTTGCAAGACTTGTGTTAATTGTTTCATCAAAGAGATGAAATTAATTTTTTATTTCGTTTTCGATAAGCCTCCGAGGCTACTACTGAACTTCCAAAGACCTCTCGGTTGAATTTATCAACCGCTGACTGACTATACATCATGATGCCATCTTTAATATATATTTGATATATTCAAAAGTGTATAAATTAATAGTTAATATAGCTCATTAAAAACATTAAAATTGACCATTCAAAATGGTACTAATTGAACTTTGCTTATGACAATCACTTTTTCAGAAAGTGATGAAATTTTAGATTTTTTTTATGATCTGTTTGCATCATGCAGTTCTTAAATTTCTTCAAAATTGAGAACATTTTTATTGCTATTCAGTATTAGCATATCATTATTGAGATGTTAATTGTATTTTTTCTTAATTTAGGATACAGTTTATCAAATAATTTCATTAATTACTTGATGGTGAACATATCTTGCCACTTAAACTATTTTTATGCGGGATTCATGTTCACAAATATTAGTGCAGCTATGTATAACGAAAAACTTAAACAGAAAACTGTTGTATGTTTTAGTGTGTTAAGTGGTTTAAAGTAGAGATATAAAATTTATTTTTTGGTAATGTACAAGGATCTCATATACATACTTTTATGAGAGAAAGAATATGTTAAAGATTTTATATTTTTAACAGTGGACTTAGGATACAACACCGGGTATTTTAAAACAGGTTTTAGTAACCTCATTTTATTCTAGATGTTATCATCTGCAGATGATAAAACCTTTGCAAGTATTATTTTTTATTTTAAGATGTATTTTTACCCTTCCATATTTGTGCTTTTGGTGCAAAAAGGAAAGCATCAAAATTATGGTATTTTAAGACTTTTCTAATGATTTCTATGAAGAAAACAGTGCTGACTAATATGAAGGTGTTTAAATTGTCTTACTGTTGAAAAATAAGGGATTTGAGGTATTTCCCCCATGGGTTGAGTTTATACCTAACTTTAAAAGCTTATTCTCACGAATTTTCCCTATACTGTCATTTGCAAGTTCTCGAACTTTTTGTTTAACCTGTGTAGGTGCTTTTGATTCTAGTCTTTGTGTTTGGATTTTTTATGGAAGAACAATATCACAGTTATGTGTGATTTTTTTATGATTTTTATCAAAATGTTTTTGTAGAAAAAGTCCTTGTATGAAGTTATTTTAATGTTTATTGTGAAAGATTAGGGACCGTAGTGAGTTTTCCAGAAGTCCCCTTTTACAGCTAAGTATTTTTGGTGCAATGCAAAGTATTATGACAGTTGCATATGTCATTTTAGATCTTCCTGGTGCAATAGGTTTCGTAAAGAAATAAAAAAGCATTCATTGTTTTTTTTAATATGAAGGTGTTCTGTAATGAGACCACACAGAATTTTGAAAAGATGATCGGTGTGTCAAACACAAGAAAACAGCATTGACTAAGATGAAAGTGTTTATGTCTTGCTGATGAAAAATACAAGGTTTGAGATGTTCTCTCCCCCCTCCCCCCCAGGGTTTGGGTGGAAAACCTAACTTTAAAATGAATTAAAAAAAATTCATTTTATTTTCATGAATTTGCCTATGCTATCATTTGCAAATTCCTGAACTTGTGTATGTATTTTGGATGCTAGTCTTGACATTTAGATTTCTTTGGTTAAAGAACCATATTGTTACAGTTATGTATGATGTTTATCAAAATATTTTTGTATAAAAAGCACTTGTAAGGATTAATATGAAATTATTTTAATATCTGTTGTTGAAGAGTAGGGGCCCTCAATAGATTTCCCAGAGACCTCTTTCATTGTTAAGTATTTTTGGTGCAATGCAAAGTATTATGACAGTTGCATATGTCATTTTAGATCTTTTCTGGTGCAATAAGTTTTAAAGAAATAAAAGGTTTTTTTCTTCCCGAATGTGAAGCTATATTGTAATGTGCTGATCTATCAATTCTTTTGAGGTTTTAAATGAGTTTTTATAGAATAAAAGTCTTTTTTCTGGCTCTGTCAGTTGCTTCACAATTTAGGCCTAATTAATGGTGGGCACTGGGAACTAAAAAATTGAGCATACTTAATTTGCACTGTAGGAAAAAAGGTAAAAATAATACTGTCTGTACATGCACGACAGTTATATTTGCTTTAACAACTGCTTATTAAGAAATTTCTTTGCGCATGTTAACTACCTTTTTGTAATGTAGGTCATACGTATAGTATGTTCACGCTCAGTTGTCGCCCGATGCCTTTACCAGGCAGGTTGTTCCATTGCAGTTTAGGGAAGAGCGTCCTGAACAGCTTTTGTAGGAAGAGCTGGTTCTGACCAAGGCATACCTAAACTGCAATGGAACTAACCAATCTAATAACGATGTGTATCAGATCTTCGTGAATGGACTATACTTACATATATTTATGCCTTCAGTACAGCAATTTCCAACTTTCTCTAATTTATATTTAGCCATTCTTACTAATGAATAACCCCATATATATATATATATACAGTTAAACCTTAATATCTCAAAAAAATTTCCCCTGCACTTTTCACATTAAGTCAATGTATTTTCCATTGTTATCTGGAAGCATGTTATTGTTAAGCTCATGTTATTTCGAATTACAAATTTTGGGAGAAATGCAATGTACTTGCAAACTGGTGTTCAGATATCTTTTTTTTTTAAGTACTTATAGGCCCATTACACACGGGACATTTGCATAACTTCCAACCTCAATATGTAGATAAACTATTTTATGCACTGATCTTTTTGATAGAAATATTAATACATACCATTGACATTTAGTATAAAACAATAAAAATAAGTCAATTGCTTTCCGAAGGGAAAAAGTAGCGTAATGTTTGCATTACACACAGGACTCATGTGAGTACTGTGCATAATGCTAACAGTATTCTATTTTTTCGCTTCTGAAAGTAGTTAAACTATTTTTTTTATTATTTCATACTAAATGTCAATGGTATCTACTAAGATTTCTATTGAAAAAGACATTGCATAAAATATTTATCTATATTATTGAGGTCGGAAATGTACACAAATGTGCCATGTATAATGGGAGCATGGGCCAATAGATATATGAAAATGGAGACAGTTATACTGTAATTGTAAAAGAGTATATCTTGAGGAAAAAAATGTGGAAAATCAAGTGGATTGTTTAGGGCAAAAAATTTACTTGTGCCGTGATATCTCAAACTATTTGTCTAAATTTTTTTTCTGTTGTGAGATATCAAGGTTTAACTGTGTATATATATATTTCATGACTAAACTGAACTTCTGCCTATGTCTATTAAGAGAAATATAAATAGCATCTGCTGAATGGGGAATAATAAAATTCCCAGATAAAAATAATATGAACGAAACAAGTTCTCATCAACACTATTGGTAAATTAAAAACAAAAAAATCATATTCAGTAATCTCTTATTATATACAATTTCACGCAAAAAGTTCACGTTTTAACTAATCACAATACATTCATTTTCTAATTCCAAAATTTATTATTAATATTTTAAACCTAGTTTTTCACAATTGTAATATGTAATGAAAGCTTTCACGAGATGCACTTAGGGTTGGAAATAGCTGTTGTGACCTACTATTTCATTTCTGTATTTTTTATATTTATGTGCATATTCTTATTTCTACTATTTTGCTTAATTACTTATTTTATGACGTTATTGGAGTTCACATTCCATAATTATGTTCTCTGTTTTTATTATCACTTTTAATGTACAAGGTGATCTGAAACTCTCTGTATAAATTTTAACGAGTGATGATAAACTCCAGAACAAACTTGTTTTATTAATAAATCTATGCATTTAATAATATATGTATCCAGCAAGCTTTAATTTAAGAACATCTCTTGAGCTGTTGCAGAACTGCTGTAAATAAGTGATCACACCTTCCTTTTATTCATGTGCTAACCATCATCCAGTATCAAAAGGTAATGCTTTCAAACATACATTTATTAGCAAACATCGTTTATGTGCGTTATCTCATAAGTTTGTACAAAGAGTTTCAAATTACACTGTGTTTGATGTTCCTTTCATAATTTTTAAATGCATTTCATGTTAACTTGTTTATTGGAAAAATATAAAAGTAACGTTTAAAAAAGTGAGCTTAATCATTGTTTCACCTACCTTGTTTAAATTCTTCATATTAAAAATAATAAATTTTCTTTAAAAGTGTACCAAATTTATAGTAGTAAAAGATTTTGAACAATGTTACGTTCGAATATTTTTATATGCAATAGTCTACATAATTCCAAACTGTATAATGTGTTATATTGTAGTGTAATATGTTTATTTACAATAAAAAATTTAAAAATAAACAGAGTTTGAATCTTACTGATTTATCGAGTACTTTATACTTTTTCTACTAATCTTTATTTCATGGATGTATGCAGGGGAGGAATGATGGAGGTCATAATTCTCCCATTATTATTCTAATTTTATATATTTGTATGTACAGTGAAACCTGGTAAATTGACCACCTGGATATGGTAACCGCTTTTTATGAGAGAGAACTGGCAGGGACTTGGTTACACCTATGCCAAAGTCTGTTGCGTATAGTGACCACCTGTCTATGGTGACCATTGCAATCCAGTCCCAAAAGTGGTCACTTTAGGCAGATTCTATTGTATATGGAGTTGTAGCCCTCTATAACCCCACTTATAAACTTTCTGCACATACGTCAGTACCTTATTCCGAAGTTCAAATTCCTCAAAAAACCAGCTTTTGGAGCATCATGATCATAGTTGTCCTTTTGCACCATAAAACGAGATATTTATAATGTAAATATGATATTTTTGAACATCTTTTAATATTTTTTTTTAAATGTTATATAACGATCTTAAATGTTTCTTAAGAACAAGGTTTAAACAGATTTAACTTG
Source organism: Dysdera silvatica (assembly GCA_006491805.2). NCBI lineage: Eukaryota > Metazoa > Arthropoda > Arachnida > Araneae > Dysderidae > Dysdera > Dysdera silvatica. The sequence goes on along the minus strand of QLNU02015359.1, from coordinate 49,601,413 downwards.
CATATTTGGAAACATTAAATAAACTGAAGGTACGTTAGCAAAGCTTAAACAAATTTAACAAATATTATTCTTTGCACTCTTACATTTGTCTTAGACTTGTGGGCAGGGCCGCCAAGACAACAATTCCGGGCTCCAGGAAAAAACAAACGTGTGTATTGATAGAAAGTTTATTTTTGCTCTAATATAATGAGAAAATTGAATTAGAACGATGCACTATTTGGTAAATAGAAAATAAGAGTTGTTTAACAAGAAAGGACGACAGCAGAATTTAAAGAGTCTCGGATTTAAGCTAATTCACAAAGGTGCTTTGTGAGCCTTACAACTTCCAGATGTATCTATTATTTGGGAAAATTCACAATGTCTGGCTAGGTCAGCCTCGATTGATAATAAGCTTAAAGACAAAATTCGGCTTTGACCCATAGTTGACCATAGTTATTTTTTATCCTTGACAGGCAACTAAAAGATCATTCTGCTTGAGCCATAGTCATGGGAATTGTACAAAACTACTTCAAAGCAATAACTATGTTAGGAAATAGTGGTTTAAGATTCAGATGGTTTATTTTGTTGAGCAACCGTATAGGTAAAAGATTTTTTTTCCTGTATGTTTGCATCATATATCGATTTCAGATATATTAATTCCTCAGAGAGGTTCTTGCTGACATCTTTATATTCGTTTTGTAGTTTTCTTGCATTTTTCCGAATTTGTACTTCATTTAAGTCGTGAAATAACCACAGCACATTGAATAAAGTATAGTTTTTGCTGCATCAAATCGAGTTGTAATGCCACCAATAACACTGTCTAAAAGAACATTAAACACATCGAACTTGAATACTTCGGTTGGTGTCATTGTCAGTTCTTCAGCATTTCTTTTCCTCTTCCTTTGTTGGCGCAGTATAGCCCAGATGCTCTTGCGCCATAAAAAAGCCAAACAAACAACCCTCTTTCTTTGTCGTCGATCTGAAAATTCAGCTTGCATATTTAAATTTGCAGCTACAAGCTTACATTCCTGTAGTCCGGGGTTTGGTTCCCTAGGCCTTAAGAGGTTCGGATTCCTCGGAAAACAGTAGGTCCCGGCGCAGCATGACCACTGTAGTCTTTGAGCCGTAAAACCACAAAAACAAAACAAGCTTATATTCATTTAGGATTGCCTCCCAACTACTTCTAATCTTTTTCAAATCTATAAAGAGACTAGCAAGATTTGTTACTTCATTATCGATGATGGAATTTCGAGCTTGTAAAACTGTGCTTCGGTAGTTTATGGATGACAAAACTTTGAACCAAACTCTTACCATCACGAGGTATTCAAATGACTCCATATATGTCTTTATACCATTTAAATCTGTTTGAGTATCTGCAGTTGGATTAAATTCTAGCACCATGTCGATTGACTCCTTTATTGAAGGAAGCTAGTGGGGGGAAACTACTGATTCTGTGGCACTGGCCCGGGTAGCCCACCTATGTTAAAAGTATAGGTGATCCCAGCTGAAGCAAGGTTGCACGAAGAGTTGGCTCATTTTTTTTTCTAAACGTGAATAGAGAGAAGTTTTAAAATTTCTATTTTTTTTTTTTCTTTTTAAGTTTTTGAAAATTCTTTCTTTGATTTTTTTTTTAATCGAAAGTTTTTAATTTTTATTCCTTTTCAATCGTGAGGTTTTTTTTTTTCAATGTTTAACTTTTTAAATTAATTTTTAAAAAGCTCACGAGTGTTAAATTCATGATTACACGTTGTCTAATATAATTAAATTTAACAAAGAATTAAATCCGCCAGATTAATCTTGAGATTATTATGAGAGTATGGACAGTGACACAAAATTGGCTTAAAGGCACGAAAATTAAGTTTTTTTTTGTTCCAACTATATAACGTAATCGTTAATGTGCTATAAGAGGTAGCGGAAAAGTAACTCTGCATTCAGACAACAGAATACCAGGCAACGTGCAGTTTACGGTTGCTGATGTAGCTAAAATATGGGAACTAAAATCAAAAGATGGGCAATCATAAATATAGCGAAGAAAGTGAGACTTGGCGGATCTGGTATTTATCAAATATTATAAAAAGTTGATAATGCAGTACATAAAATAATAATGTCTGAAACTGTGCTCTGGATGACCTACAGTGATCAGGGCTTGAAAGGATGCCAATTTTATGTTCAATACCAAAGCGTGAACTATGTGCCAAATTTCTTTTGTCTTGGCAAGCTCAATATTGAAAGATACAGTCCATCGTCGCTTAGTCAAGTGAATGATGTGTTTCCCAGTATTCGTTGTAAACCTTCGCTAAAACAACATTATAAGCATGCTCGGCTCTCATGGGTCGAAGGGCGAATGGATCAGTGTTATATTTAGTGATGAAAAAAATTCATAAGGATCTACAGAATGAAAAGATTTCCCAGTTTTGTATTGTGTGCATGCACCTGCACATTGAAAATTTACTCAAAGGTACGTCAATGTTTCCAGTTGCTATTCGCTATTTTTATGTAGCTTATCTATTTACCCACTATTGCTCTTATCTGTGTTTCATACACCAGACTAATGTGAATGTTATAGTGTTTGGTTTTACATGTGTGCAAATTATGAATCAGCAAGAACCAGAAATGGCACTTTCCAGGACCAAACAGAAGTGAATGTTAGATCAAATGGTATTA
>QLNU02015359.1:49573433-49598670 GCA_006491805.2 Dysdera silvatica | reverse complement strand
ATCTCATTGTTTTGAACATTGATTAATCTCATTGTTTTGAACATTGATTAATCTCATTGTTTTGAACATTGATTAATCTCATTGTTTTGAATATTGATTAATCTCATTGTTTTGAACATTGATTAATCTCATTGTTTTGAACATTGATTAATCTCATTGTTTTGAACATCGATTAATCTCATTGTTTTGAACACTGGTTAATTAATCTCAGTGTTTTGAACATTGATTAATAACATGATCCTAGAAATTAATATCCAACACTTTTTTGAGTCAAATGGATTATTTCTGCCCAACGAAATTCAAATGAACGTAATTAACCATTTAATTTAGAATAGCCTGGCAATTTTTAGTTGATGGATTTGAATAATTCATTTATTTATTTTTTAGGTTCTACAAGGGAACAGTTCCAAGATTGAGTCGTGTGTGCTTAGATGTGGCAATCACATTTATGATTTACGATTCGTTTATGGACCTTTTTAATCAAATTTGGAAAACAGATTAGCTGCAAAGTTAATGTTTTGTTGTTTTTTGTTAGCTGTACAGCCTATATTTTTGTTATGTAAAAAATAGAGAATTTATAAAAAATCCTCTTACGATTTTAAAACATACGTGAGCTGAGCTTGCTAGGTGTTAGTTGGCATGGTGATGGGAGCCCCCTAGAATATAATTTTTAAAACTGCCAGAAATTGGCATAGATTTTTGTACAGTGGGAGTATAAACGTTATAATTTTTGTAACACTGTTGCGCATTTTTGTAATTCCCAGTATTTGTAACACATTTAGTAATGTTTTATATGTTTTAAATGCATTGAGAAATGATAAAACAATATTATGTTGTAGTCTGTGTTGTATTTTGGTAGTCTGTGGATTTGTATGTGTATATGTATATTTATTTATATGTATATTTATTGTATATGTATTTTGGTAGTCTGGTGGATTTTTCATTAGTTCGAGGTTGTATTCCCCTAGCAAGTTGCTTAAGATAATCGTAAGTACATACAAGGTCTCTTGGGGGAAAATAATGTCGTACAGTTTATTGTGAAGCGACTATTTTCAGCACCCTGTATCATCCGTCAGGATCAATGGTGGTGTAAGTCAACTACCGAGCAAGTGCTTGCTAATGTACAGGTTTTATTATTCCTGTTATTATGTAAATAAGTGGGTTTTGTTTCCATGCTTGTAGACTTGGTGACATTACTTTCCTGACAAACCTTGTAGACCTACAATTTTTGACTCAGGCTAAACCAAAAATATATAAAACTCTAAGGCAGCGGTTCTTCAACTATCATCCGCAGACTTCTGGTAGTCTGCGAGATCCTCCCAGCATTCCACAAAGGTTCAGAAAAATACTGAGGGGTAAAGCCATAGTATTTTGGGACATGAGTAACAAATTTTAAAATTAAAAAAAAACATGATGTCAGAACTTTATGTGCACGTGCAGACCACAGACAATGCTCAGTACAGCTTTATTCATTAGCAAATGACCTGTCAGTCTCCGTGTTCACTACTCTCTCATAGCATTCTAATTTATGTAGAAATGAAACAATGTTTTGAGCAGTGGTATTGCATTAAGTTTTGCCAAGAACTTGGTGATGGTCAAGTTAAAACTGCAGGGTATTCATTATGATGTATTTATATATTGTAGAGCAGTAATAGTATTCACTGCATAATGTGTTAATTATCAAGCTAATGTGATATTAAAAATATGAGAAAAGAAAAACAGTAGAACGGAAAAAAAGTCTTGGATAACTTCTCAGGATTTCTACCCAAATTCTGTTTCAAACTTCCCTGACTTTTCCAGGTTTCCAGACCAAATCTTAATCGATTTTCAGTCACTAATTACAGTAAACAACACACAACGCATTAAAATTTGTGTAAACAAAATAAGTTTCATAAGACCATAAAATCCATTAATGACACCTCAAAGCCATTTATAACTCAATTAAAGTGAATTTACAAATTCAAAAGCTGTATTAAAAAGTGTATTTCTTTACACTAAAAACTTGCATTAATTAAATATTTACAGCAACACTTTCATCCAGCCCTTTTTGAGTTCATTATAAAAGAGTTTAACTATATAATCGCAAAGCTGATGCTTCATCTTCTATTTCATTTAAAATGTGTATGACTGTATATAAGGCAAAGGAGATTGGTATGATCAAAATCCCTTACAGATTAAATAATTTAGCTAAAAACACTTTTTGTTTTTCAAGTTTTAGTTACATATTTGGCAAACATTTTCTTCTGAAAAATATATGGGCTTAATAATTTTATATAAATTATATTAGTTTTGGTGCAAAATGGTAACTTTTGGAAGAAGTTTAGTCAAAAGTACAAGTTTTTCAAATTTTTCAGTAGGTAATGTGGTATGAAAAGCACAGTTCAGGAAAATTATTTTAATAAGTTATTTATTATAACAATGACTTTCAAATTTCCCTGACTTTGGCCTTTGTATTTCAAATTTCCATCACTTTTAAAAATTACAAAAAAATTTCCCGACTTTTCCAGATCGGTAGACACCCTATTGTGTTGTAGAGTCTTTTTACTTTGAAGTTGTTTTGCTGTGAATAAAACTATTTTACATTTTGCTGATTATCTTGCTTCTATTGCATTATTTGCCAACATATTATTTCCATTCTGGTTAATCAATTGGTTATTCCTCAAATTTTCTCAGAGATGTTAGTGTGAATCTTCATATTCATCTATTGACATCAGCATGAATCATATTGCTAATCAATACCCATTCAATTAAAAGTGATTCCAAACTCAACAATCGATTATTTTGATGAAGTGGGGAAGTGGAAGAGGGCTAAAAGGTAGAAGCAGTCATCTATGTAAGATTTTTTCAAGAACTAGAAACTGTCAGTTTTTGCTCTTTCATATTAGGCTTACCTTTTCATATTTGTGTAATCATGTATTAATGAACAGTAAAATAAGTTTAAATAATTTCTGTAAGAATAGACTACATTTTATATTATTTTGTTTATATGTGTATGTATTCATACAGTGTAGTGTACATGATTTTATGTTTCCTGCAATTTTAAACATAAAACTTTTCTTAAAATGTGCACAATACTGTATTTTTATTCTAAATATTTTTGCACTAAGAGGTCAGGAAATATGAATAAGAGCAGGTTTTAATATAAAAAGAATGTTTTTAATGGTATGAGTGGGGTAGGAGGTGAGCATTTATAGAACTCCAGCCCTTCCGCCACGTTAGACTGAATAGTCCAGAGTTTATTGTATTTTCAAATAACTTAAACACTTATCTAAAACTTAAGGCACAGTACTCGTACATTCCAAAACACATACTATGTAGTCTTACATTATAAACTGGTTACTATTTTCAACTCTCCCCTCCATTTGATTTCTAATGAATGGAAGCTTTAATAGAGCAAACAAGGAAGTGATTTTTTAACATGTGGTAATGCTTCAATGCATGCCATTCAGTGATCATGGCATAGTAAATCTGCTTATAACAAAAATTGAATGGATTCTTGAATATATTCCATATATTCATACCAGGTGCTGAACGTCACTGTGAAGAAGGATCACTGAAAACCTTTGATCAATCAGAGTTCAATGTCAGCAGGGCTTACTAATGAGAAACAATGGATGACGAGTTTCCACTTAGCTTCATTACTCGCTTGAAAGTGTCAAGAAGAAAAATACACTCTATAACAAAAAAATCGATGCACCAAGAAGGAGTTGTCCGATTGTAATGAAATTTCGTATGCAAAGACATTTTGACCGAACATGCAAATGATTAAAATTTGGTGTCCAATGAATGAATAGCGGGAACTCCAGTGCATCGGAACTGCGCATTCAGCAGATGTATATAAGGAGCGATTCTCAATATGTGGTCAAAATTTGTGTTACATTTTGACTGCGGATATCTTATGTCGACTACAACAATGCCTTGCTGAAAGATTCGTGCTCATTACGAGCATATGTCAGAGTTTGAAAGAGGCTGGTTGGACGAATCGAAGAATCGCTGGATATGTGGGTCGAGGCGATGTGCCAATTGGACAGTACTGGCAAGAGTGTGTGCAAACAACAGCAGACGTCAGCATTGGGATGGCAGCGGTCGACCTAAGGCCACAACAGAACGGGAAGACAGGGCGATTGTCAGAGCAGCTGTCACAGCACCGGATTCGTCATTATCAACTATCCTACATACATCCTGCACGCGAGTCCAACCAAACCCTCTGCAGACAACTGAGCGGAATTTACGTTCGCGCTGATCTCTACGCCACTTACTTCTCACGCCTTTACACCGTCAAGTCCGATTACAGTGGTGCCGGGCTCGATCAACTTGGAACTGCACTGACTGGGGATGCATAGACTTCAGTGATGAGTTCCGTTTCCAACTGAAAACATGTCTGGAGACGTCCAGGGCAGCGTGTGGATCCTGCCCTGACTATCGCATGCCCACAACAGGGCGTTATGGTGTGGGGTGCCATCTCCTTTGATAGCCGGACCCGTTTGGTGGTCATTTCTGTCACATAGTACAGCGGTACGTAGACGACATTCTACGACCGGTTGTGTTACCGTTCCTTTTGCTACACCCTAGACTTACGTTTCAACAAGACAATGCCTGGCCCCACACTGCACGTGTTGCTATGAATTGTCTTCAAGCTTGCCCAACACTTCCTTGGCAATCTGGATCTCCTGATCTCTCTCCCATAGAGCACATTTGGGACGCTATGGGAAGGCGATTGCAACCATCCCGGAATGTTGACGATTTAGCCCGACAGTTGGAGATAATTTCGCAAGAAATTCCGCAGGACACCATCCGGGATCTTTATCAGTCTATGCCACGCCGAGTGACAGCTTGCATCCAGGCCAGAGGTGGACCAACGCCTTATTGACTTCCTCCCTTTGTAATGGTCAAACTCTGCAATAAATCATTCTAGTGTTCTGAAATTTTAATCATTTTTTATTCTATGTATGTTCTTCACATCCACCAATTTTTAACGTAATCGGATAATTCCTTCTTGGTGCGTCGATTTTTTTGTTATAGAGTGTATACAGAAGCAATACGAAACCAATTTTATATAACGTTTTAAATGTAAATGCCATCTTCATCAAGGTAAAAGTGTGGAATGAATAAAAAATGGCACTTTAAGATATAAGTATGCATAGAGTTTAATAAAATAATGGAAAAAAAACTTGTGAACTTTGTGACATTCAATCGCTATAAATTAAGCCAGAATTCAAAGTTAAGTGTAAAATTAAATTTTATACTACACATGTGTTAAGTAATGAAAAGTCGAGACACAAAGCTTAAAAGTACATTTTATTATAACTTAATGTAAAAGCATACCAGAAACAACCTCATGAGAAAACGTTGCAAAGTAAATACATACAGAGCACATTACATGAAAATTATTTTCGAGTTGCAGAAAATTGGAATTAAAAAAATTGGAAATAAAATGTCCCACAATAAAGAATGGAAAGGTGCAATATTACATAAAATCACAAATATTACAGCTTTTTCAATGCAATGAAAGTGTTTCACACACAACGTCATAAAGCACAATATAATTGTTCTATTTTCAATAATAATAATAATAATTAAAAATAACAATGCCCAATAAGCCTGGAAAATAACTAAAAATATGTCTATCTAAAACTAAGACATTACATTTGAACTAAGTTTATTTTTCTTGGTGCAAGAACTGTGCTACAATCCACCACTTTTCTGAGAGATCTGAACCTGTATCACCTAAGGAAGCAAATCTTGGAATACGAACTGGTGCACAAAAATGTAGGCCCTCACTACCAGCATAACTTAAACCTGAATTTATTACATGGTAGACAAAAGGGGTTCCTTTATGCAACCATATAACTAAATTTCAATTGTAAAGTATGTCAAAGGTACATGAAAATCTATGAATTTATTATAGTGACCCAATATCTTGCAATTATAATTTTGTACGTTCATGGTTTTTACTGTTTTTTTCCTTACACACAAATGTTTATCATAGAAAGCCCAACAAGAAATCTCTGAAGGATAGAGACGCCAACTAAAGGGAGCCCTGGGTTCCTTCGATAGTTGAGGAGGCAGGGCTGTCTCAAAATTAATGGAAAATAAACGAATAATTGCAGAACATAGTTGAATACAAAAGAGACATAAAATATATCGTTATTATTCATATTTTTCGTCTCACTGTAAAGATGGAGGCAACAAAATTTCAATTAAGTGAAAATAGGCCTTTATTACACTGGCGTAGGCTTGCAGTATTGTGATAATTACCAAGCAATTTAAATAAATGCAAAAAACAAACTCTATATAATTATTTGTTGTCTATTTAAATGTTTGGGCATTTCCTGTAATAAAATTATGGAGATGAGAGCAAAAACCCCTTAAAAGTGAAAATCAAACTTAAGAAAATTGATAAGGTTGGGGTTTACATGGGTTCAGGGATGGCTTAAGGGACAGGCAACCTGGGGCCCCATTTGGTTGAGGGCACCAAACTAAAGTTCAATTTTTTTTTTTAATTTACCCAACAGTAGAAAATCTCTCTAAAAAAAGACAAGTTTAAAGAAATTTTTAGAGACATCTTTAGAGAAATTCTTTCAGAGACTGTTGGCCACTTTTATAGGGTATATGGCTCACTGTGCATCTGTGAAAATCTCCTGTTTTCGCTGGAAGTGGGGACCAAAAAGCAATCCGTGCCAGGCCACGCAAATACAAAAACAACCTTGAGCAGCCCCTACATGGGTCCCCCCCACAATATTTTCTTCAAGTTGATGCCTCTGTTTTTACATGAATGCTTATCGGTGAAAAATCACCCCAAGGAAATCTTTTCTTTTTTTTGGGGGGATTAAAGGTTTTAGATATGCTAAATATGCACCAACAGTAATACATCACACCCTTGCGAAGAAAATGTTACAACTCAAAATTCGGTGAAAATGACAATGTTACAACCATATGTAGAAAACAGTGCTGCCTCCTCCCAGGCAAAAAGTTAAGCCATAAGTTATTCAGGTTTCTGCTAGTTGGCACATGTCCCTAGATGAGCACAACATCTCTCAATTCAGTCAGAAATAGTTTTCTGAAGGTTAGGATTTTTTTAGTTGCAACACTTTCGTCACAAGGGTGCAATATATACATATACTAAAACATCAACCTAAACAAGTATAATGCTTAAAATTTTCAAATGTTTAAAATAATGCTCATATGTATATGCAAAAATTAAGTGTAATATTTATAATATAAAGCACTTTTTCTCTCTCCCTCAATTTCACATTATCGTTTAATTATTGAGGTTGCAAAATGTAACATGTTTAACCACCCACATAGAATAACAATGTGTGCATTAGAGAGGATGGAGCACTTGTTAAAATTCTGTATATTTGAGCAATTCTGGAATATACACGACCTATATTATAGATCACTGTCATCATTCCATGATATAATCGCAAGAAATACAGTATATATATTAAATAATATAACTCTTCAAATGTTTTGCATTTTGAAGTCATACAATAGATAAATATCTATAACGAAAACAATTTATAGTGAATGAAGCAATAACCTACAGACTAGTTCAGAAACACACAAGCTGAATGAACAATAAAATGTGAAGTTGCACATCATAAACAACACTGATATACATTGAAGTTTCAACAACAGAAATATATAACTTAATAATAAACACAAATTACAGTTAAAACTAAAAATACAATATAACCCCATTAGCATGAATTTCTCTTTTTCAAACATATGAAGAGTGAGCTTGTGAAAATGCTTTAATAGTTAACAGAGGTTCGGCTTTAATAGTACAGTTCATTATAAACTGAGTAACGAAGTATGGCATTTGTGCTAAAGACAAACTATTCATTGATAAGCTGGATATGGTTTGCATGATACTCGTTAACTATTTCTGCTGTAGAGTTCAGACTCTTAGAGAACTGGTTGCATATTTCCTAGCAGCTTAACATACTTGTTGTTAAACCTCACCATGACTTATATGTATCTCTTTACAACATTTGTGTCATATTTTGTCAATGATGACACAGCTATCATCTTCATCAAGTACTGAAACATTTTCAATTGTTGAAGTGGCCTGCAAGCAAATTTGCTTTGAATTCTCCTTACAACTTCTCTTGGGTCGTGACCGAAGCATATATCCTTTCTGATACTTAGGAATCGGGGAAAGTGGTCGAGTGGTTTGGACATTGTTGGCTTTATCATTAGAACGCTCTTTCTTGTTTGAAAGCAGCAGATAACAGGAATTACTGCCTGTTGTCATTCCAGTGTTCTTGACTGTTTCTTCAGTCGTAGATACAGTAGATTCACTTTCTGTTTTAACTCGTTTGGGCTTTGTTTCAAATTTGTCGATGTTAGATGGCGAATTGGTGTTTTCACGAGTGCTATCAAATAAAAAAACTTCATTTGTTTGGGATTTTCGAGGACCAACTGGGCCATAAATTCCAATATGCATGTCCAAAGGCTGAAGTTTAGGACGGTAAGATGGGAAATCTCGTTTTAGAGTATCATCAGAATATGGCTTTGTCTGAAAAAGATGGCTCGTACTTCTATTTTTCCGCTTGATATTAAATTGTATATCATCACAAAAACTTCTCTCCATTTCATTGTTACCGGAACTTCCATGAAATGTATTATTCATAAAACTATTTCTGTCATCCCTATTGTAAGGCATATATGAAGAATTGGGTTTGGGGATACCTGGAAGGCGGCACTCAGTGCTATGTGATGGCGAAATGGTATAAGAATGCCTATTTGGAATCTGAAGTTGATGGCTATTATAGTTCATGTCAAAAGAACGATAAGATGGTATGTTGACTTTTCTACCAGAACCCAATTTCTTGACTTCGTCTTGAATACTGTGTAGGGTTGCAAGGGTGATGTCATGTACACCATTCATGTACTCATCGATCTGTTTAGTGACACTTGTAACATGTCCATATAGTATATTCTCTACTTTTACAGCAAGATGGCCGTTCATATCATGAGCTTCCCCCAGAATATGATCACGTAGCTTCACATATCTCTACAACCGTTTTCTCTAGCTCCTGTTTCATTATCATAGTGTTCTCCTTCACACAGCTGTCCAAGCACTGTCCAACATTTGGAACTTCTTCCTTAAAGAACTTGCTCACTTCAAGTTTATGGGCATTCATATCAGCTGCAGTTGTATCAGCCAAGTGCTTGATGTCTAATACAGCATTCTGTCCTAGTTTGGATGCAGCAATGGTTTGTTTCCATTTCTCATCCCACAAGTTCAGTGTCTTAATGGAACTCTCTTTCTGCTCCATAAGTTCCATGCTTGCGGAATTCACATCGTTTTTCAAAGACTTTTGAGCCTCCAGCATTTTAGTCACCATGCTATGAATCATATCTAATTTCTTAGAACGTTCCTCATTAGTTTGAGCTTTTGTGTCCAGTACTTCTGAAAATGAAGGTGTTTTCTGCAGACACCTTTTGCTGGGGAAAACATGTTGCTGAAAAGCATTGAAATGCATGTATCGGTCATAAGCCGATTTTGGGATGTCATGTTCAACCGTTTCATTCAGCCACGGGGTTTCTATGAACAAATCTTGAGAGTTTGGATTCTGGGACAGCTCAAACTTCTGACTTCCACTGTAAGGGCCACTTTGACTTGATTCTATCAATGTCTCGCTTTCTGCTTCATTAGGCAACAGGTTTTGGGCTTGTTGCCGAAGGTAGAAATCACTGGGTTTTAACTTACTCGAGAACATCATACAAGTATCTTTATTTTCAATTTAATCGTTCAAGGATACTATTTTCTTGATCATCGTTTTGATGCAGCGAGGAACTAAATGACCTACCAAAGAAAGACAAATTAATAAAAAATAGTTAATCCATACAATAGTCCTTAATCTACTTCATCATGTGGAATGCTAAAACGGTTCTAGAATTTACTGAGAAAAGCCCACTGGCGTAGTCAGGATACAGTTTCGGGAGATGGGGAGGCGAAAGCAAGTTTATTGAAGAGAATATCACACTAAATATTTCCCACTAAATAATAATTATACAATTAGTAAATATTAAATTATTATTATTTAAATATTATTAATTCTACTAATTGATTGATTTATATGTATAATTTTAGAACGCAAAAAAAAACAATGTTTGCATAGGAGTATAATAAAGTAGTTGAATGATTCGAACGTAAGAAAGAAACAATATTTTTTAAACATCTAATTAACACTTAAAATAATAAAGCAATACATGATTGGCATAGATTAGGTGTTTATTTTTACCTTGAAATATTTTTCGACAGATGTTTTTATCTTCCTCAGAAAATTTCTTCGAAAAACGTCAAGATAAAAATAAACGTCTTAACTGTGCTCCAAAGATACATTGTTTTATTATTTTAAATGTTGTTCTACAGCATTGTCATCATTGTGCATTAAAATCTAATTAGTGGTTGATAATTTATTTCAAATTGAGCGAAAAAATAATTACGTATATTACAATTTTAGACGCTTGTTTTTGCAAATGAATTATTTCTTCATCTGATACCTTGATTTCTCTGTGTATCGACATTACAACAAGACCATTTAGATGCTCTTAGCCAGTAATATTTCTTAAGTATGTCTTCATGTGCTTTAGAGTCGAAAATGTCCTCACCTGTCGCTGTAGACACAGGAAGCGTGACCAATATTACAAGAAGAATGTAAATATTTGGAAGTACAGTTTTTTCCAATGAAAAAGAGCTGTCACAGCATACCTTGGAAGGTTTTCAGATTCCATCCACTTCGTCTTCCATACATCCCACTCTCCTTCAAAAATCGAAGCATTTAAATTCACTAAATCATTGAAATGGTACTCAATTGCTAGTTTCAAATTGAAGAACATTTACATGATGGAACTACTAGCGACTATGAACTGTAAATCAAGAAAAATTTCTTTGTACTCGGAACCCCCTCTCCCCACCTTCATGAAGCCGTGAAATTATTTCACCAAGAAAGGGGATGAAAACCGCACGACAGAAGTATTATTCAGGAGAGGTCACAATTGCATTTGACCAGTGTTGTTGTGTTCCAACTATTCTAGGCAGTAAAGGTGATCATTGGAACAAGAAAGACAAATCTGAAGCTTTTTCAAAAATGACTTTGAACTTTTCTTCCATTTCTTGTCTCATTTTTTTTTAACTACCTTATAGCAAACTCTATCCTCTCCAAGGCATCCGCTATATCAACATATATACCTCGTAAGTACTGTGTTAGATCGTAAATGAAACCCAATAATCTGTTGCTGACATACAAGGCCACTAAAAAGGAGAACTTAAATAAAGCAGAATGTAGCTACCCTGCTTTGCAACTGTCCTCATGATTTTTCACAGCACAATAATTTTTTTTTAAGCTTCTTCCAAATGTGCACTTATTTGGAAATATTTTGTAAAGATTAAAAATAAACTATTGTTTAACCACAATGTTCGTTATTTTTTTAACAGCTTTTCTGCAGGAATATTTTCAAAAAGCTATGGTCATCTCCCATGACTTACCCTATTGATGAAATGGGGAAAAACTTTAAAGAAAAAGTAGAAAAATTCGACGCATTTTCTTTTATCAAAGCATTATCCAAAGATTTAAAGGGTGGCACATGTCCAGTGTGCCCCCTATGGCTATGCCACTGGAAAAACCCATATCCCCCCCCCCCCAAAAAGTTGGCACATAAATTTTGAAACGCAGACATACAAATTTAAAATTACTAATAAACCCTCTATGCCAGTGTTTTTCAAACTGCAATATGTGGATCACAGGTAATCCATGACGGCTTATCAAGTGGTCTGTAAGATCACTCGGACGATAGAAATTTTGCATTTTTAAAAGCGTAGGTCCCAAATTTCTTCATCCTGGTGGTTTGTGATGAGAAAAGGAATGCTTAAAATGCTCCATGGAACACTAAAGTTTGGAAACACTGCTCTAGGTTACCACTCACTATTTAATATAATTACTTATACTACTTATAGAATTACACTATTATATTAATTGAAGTCATTAAAGATATGTAATGATGATTGATATTAATTTTGGCCAGAATTGATATTATACATAGACACATATATGCGATAAATATAGTACGGCTGTTAGGCAACTGAATCAATAACAGATCACTGGGTAGTAATGCCGGCCAAGAGAAAATAAGGAAACAAGTAGTGTCCGCAAGTGTGGTGTGAGAAATAGAAGTGTCTGTTGGTCTGGTGCTTCAGAGAAACTTGTTTTTATTTGGATGTTTCTGTATGAGTGACTTGAAGAAATAGAAATGTTTTTAGCTAGGAGTTTGGCTAAATTATTACTAAATTTTGGCTATTTTCGATGCAAAGCAGCGTTTTCGGTTAGTGAGGTGGTGGGGAGGGGAACATTTGTTTTATTTATTTATTTATTTGTTTGTTTTACGGCTCAAAGACTACAGTGGTCATGCTGCGCCGGGACCTACTGTTTTCCGAGGAATCCGAACCTCTTAAGGCCTAGGGAACCAAACCCCGGACTACAGTGAGCAGTGCGATCTTTATGAGATCTCTGAGTAAGCGTTCTTTTTGCACTGCTGGGAGTCGAACCCGGATTAACGGGGAGGGGAACAAACCCACCATAATGGCATAACTGATGGCTTTTCATTGCCGCTTGACTAGCTATTCCCAATTATTTGAAACAACAGCCCACTTATCTTTAATAAATATAAAGGATGAGATATTTTCTTATTTAATACTTTTGTACTTATGAATCAACTATTATCTACAGGGTCAACTAAAAGTCTGTATGAACTTTAAAAATTCACAAGAAAGGGAAAAATCATCACACTGAAGTGCGGTTTGCGTGAAAAATGTTTTATAGATGTGCTTTTTTTTTTTAACACAATGAAGTTTACTTAAGGGCAGAATAAATAATGTATTGTTCAATTTCATTAATTTTAATTTGAGAAAATTTATATACATGATATGCAATCAATTCCCCATTTACATTCAAATAAGCCAGGGCCTAAAGCCTCGCGATTTTGGTGCCTTGAAGGGATCTGGTGTTAAATCTTACTTTAATCTTATTTATTTTACGAATGTCCAAGAAAATAACATCATTGAAAAACCTGAATATTTTAGTTAATGAACTTCAAAGAAATCTAGCAATCTATTGACTAACATCACGAGGGCCATATTCTTCAGGGATGCATTCTATCCTTCGTGCCTAGGGTACATAAAAACCTTAATCTGGCACCATGGGTGCCCATTTGAGGGGCATTTTTAAATAATAGCTGGGAGGGCTTGATCCCCCCCCCCACCCACCCAGTTATTGTTTAAGAATTTAACTTGCACGATTCTATGTGATTGCTTTCGGCCTCTTTGTACAGGCACATTTTAATTCATTACTAATTATCAATTAATTTTGAAATATTTTAATATCTTGTATATTTACTAAAGGAAATCTTGAAGGAGGTAATGGTGTTTTCCTTACCCCCACACTAAACACGGTGTTGGCAAGTTGGGCCTAGCCCAGTAAAACTTACCCAGGTTTTCCGAGCAGGCCCACTAACAAAAATCCACTCGGTTTTCGCTACAAAGTAAGTTTTTGTACAGAATCAAGTACATATGTTAACTTTTTTAAAATTGTAATCTCTATGAATTTCCATATTATATCGTAGTTTGGAAATGTTACAATTTTGTATTAATATTTACAACCTTATCTTGTAAACTTCTATAGTTATGTTAAAACTTGCTTATAATGCTTTTGCTGCTAATAAATGGAGGGAAGCAGCATCAAAATATGATACTATTGTCAGCGGCATAGGCAGACAGTTCATAAGGGGAGGTTATAGGCTTAATGGGAGGGGGTTGGACTAAAGGGCTAAACTCATCTACGCCTATGTTAAATATGCAAAATTTCATTGGGATGGAGGGGGGGGGAGGGGGTTACAACCTCCAAAACCTCCTACTGGCTACACCTCTGACTACTCTGGATATTGCCATCTATTAAACTGAAAGGAACTTAAATATTTATTTAGAGAAACTGTTGAATCTGCTTTTTGAATTTCGAAACATGTACCATCTTCATGTAAAAAGGTCTTTTACAATATGGTGCAGGCTTCCATTTCGGCGAGTGTTTCCTTCCATACATTTTTTCTTACTTGGATTCCAGTTTTCTCCTACTTTTTTTTTCTAATTTAAATATAAGTTAAAAAACAATTATTTTAATGAGTTTTTTTATTGTTTTTGATTAAAAGAATAACCATAGACATCAACGTAGAGTTCTCAAAATTATTGAGGGCCCAAGCACATTTTATGTACGTTTATACATTACAGTATATGTAAAATCGCAATTTATTTCAGATTATTGGGAAGGTTTGGGCCCCACGGGCCAATATAATTCTATGCCTATGAGCACAGAGCATCCGAGCACTAGCAAGGTACAGACCCCCTCCCTTAATTTAAATACAAATTCATTTTTTCTAATTTAAATTGAATTTCGTTTCTTTCTAATTCAATTTAACTTCATTTTTTTCTGCAATTTAAGTTCAATATCAGGTTTCTTCTCTACTTTAAATTCAACTTTGTATGACTTTCCTGAACTCACCGTCAAAACGAACGCATATGCCCATCACAATCCTGCCATTTTGAGAAAAGTAATTTTTCTTAATCCCCAAATATTTTGAAACTGTAATAACAGGAGAAAATTAGCCACCAGTTTAAAATACTTATTAAAACATAACATTTGTTTTTGAGTTAGCCCACCTTTAATTTTGTTTACCTGCCATTTGAGGAGGGAAAATCAGGATAGGATAGGAGAAAAATGTATGTAAGGAAACACTCGCCGAAACGTAAGCCTGTACTGTATTGTAAAAAGGCACCAAACACACGTTATGAACTTCTCTTTTATACACACTATCGGTGATATTACTCCTACTTGCTTCGTAAGTATGCAATGAAATGCTAATTATTTGCATATCGCAGCATGTTGTGCCTTTGGAGCAAATATCAAGTTAGTTGCTTGCTGCTTTTATGGTGAAGAAATTTTAATGGCCAGCAGTGTATATTATTAAAAAGATACATTTTATTCATCCATAGGCATATGCGCAAGGTTTATAAGCACAGAGTTAAAGAGTTACAACTCCATATATTCATATCTATATAAAAAAAAAATTGCATCACAATGGCAAGTTATAACTCCTACTTATGAATGGTCAGCCACCTCCAAAAGAAAAGTATGGATGCACCCCTAGATGAATTTATCTGTTTAATTCATTTTTAAATATTCTAAAAATTAAAAGTAAGTTAACTTACACTTTCATGCAACATTAGAGACCCAAAGAGTAATCTCATACAAAGAAGAAAAATTACGCGAAAAGGATTCGTTAAATGGAAAGATACATAAAAATTTGCAAATATTGCATGTACAGTTCAGTGCCAAACTAAAGAAATCGTCAAACAGAAAAAGTTACAAAACTGACGTTCATTAAATAAAGGTTTGACTATATAGTAACTGACCAATTTTGTATAAGCAATGGTGGTGTCAGAACATTATTTAATGTCGTTCTCTATTAAGAAAATCATTTTCTTCCTTGTTATTACATAGTTTTAATTTTAATGCACAGAACACATTTCTACACAATTAGACCATAAAGCAATAATTTAAATGTCTAAATTTAAAGATTGAATTATTTGCATTAATCATATGACTTTACTTTTGATTTTTTAATTCTAAAATCGAATTAATCTCTCACAGCTTTGTCATTAACTTACAAGGTATTTTTAATTTCCATATATAGTGTACTTCTTACATAGAGCAAAAAATTGTTTGATTATATATATGAGAAACAACATATAATATATAAATGAATTATTATACTTTACTACTTACATGTTAATTACGCATCACTTACGTA
The DNA here is from genome assembly GCA_006491805.2 of Dysdera silvatica. Classification (NCBI taxonomy): domain Eukaryota; kingdom Metazoa; phylum Arthropoda; class Arachnida; order Araneae; family Dysderidae; genus Dysdera; species Dysdera silvatica. The sequence continues at coordinate 49,582,800 of QLNU02015359.1, read as the reverse complement.
ATATATTACCAAAACTTCTTCAACACCCGGAATTGGGGGAACCCCATGTACGTGACACTTTCTAATTCTCAGATCCACTACTAGTTTAATTTTCAAACCCTCCTGAATAGCGGAAACATTCTAATAGCGGGCAGATACTCTGGGTCTGAGGTGTTGGTTATTGCACTGTATATTAAAAAACAACTTGGACAAGCAGATGTGTTCAATGCAGCGAACTGCCTTCATATAAGTAGCATTCAAACAAAACATTTTAATATAGAAAGGCAATAAAATAAATAGGGATAAATAAAAATAGTGATAATAAATAATAACAAAACAATTTAATATTCACGGGTTTAAATAAGCGGGGAAAGCAGACGATTGTGGATGAAATGGTATGTTGCCAAACGCTGTTTAACAAGATTGGCATTGGAATTGTAATAGGCTTATTTTTTTCTGAAGTTGTAAAATAATAAGTTTTTAAGTCTAGATAATAATTCGGATAGCTTATTTAGATTTTTTAAATAAAAAGAAAATAACGGGATGTGGTACGTTTAATGGTGGAGCAAGTACTTCACAAAACGGTAAGCCAAACTTCCAAAGCTATAAAACTTACTGCAATTTGAAAGAAAGGATTCATATTTCTCAATTTGTTCCAATGATAACATAAAAATATTGCGTGTAGAGTGTGATTCATAATTAATAGAATAAACCGAAAAAGGTGGTACAGGACGTCAAATAACCCATATTTGGAGAAATCTCCATGTCCGCAAGCGAGCCAGTTTAATTGTGGAACGGAACTAGCGTTTAGGAAGTGTTCAAGTACTGAAAATGAATTATTTTACAACTTCAGAAAAAAATAAAACTATTACAGTGAAAATGACAATCTTATTAAACACGTTTGGCAACGTACCATTTCGTCCACAATCGTCTGCTTTCCCCGCTTATTTTAACCCGTGAATATTAATTTGTTTTGTTATTATTTATTATCACTATTATTATTTATTCCTATTTATTTTATTCTTATTTAATGTTATTATTTATTGCGTTTCTATATTAAAATGTTTTGTTTGAATGCTACTTATATAAGGCAGTTCGCTGCATTGAACACCTTTGCTTGTCCAAGTTATTGTTTAATATACAGTGCAATAAACACCTCAGAACCCGAGTATCTGCCCGCTATTAGAAGGTTTCCGCTATTCACCAGGGTTTGAAGATTAAACAAGTAGTGGATCTGAGAATTAGAAAGTGTCACTTATATAGGGGGTTCCTCCTATTCAGGGGGTTGATGAGGTTTTGGTAATATATTACGTAAGTGATGCGTAATTAACATGTAAATAGTGAAGTATAATAATTCATTTATATATATTATATATTGTTTCTCATTTAATAATCAAACAATTTTTTACTCTATGTCAGAAATACCTTATATTGAAATTAAAAATGCCTTGTAAGTTAATGACAAAGATGTGAGAGATTAGTTCGATTTTAGAATTAAAAAATCAAAAGTAAAAGTCATATGATTAATGCAAATAATTCAATCGTTAAATTTAGACATTTAAATTATTGCTTTATGGTCTAATTGTGTAGAAATGTGTTCTGTGCATTAAAATTAAAACTACGTAATAACAAGAAAAAAAAAATGATTTTCTTAATAGAGAACGACATCAAATAATGTTCTGACACTACAATTGCTTATACAAAATTAGGATTATTCTTTTGGTCTCGAATGTTGAATGAAAGTGTAAGTTAACTTACTTTTGCTTTTTGGAACATTTAAAAATGAATTAAACAGATAAATTCATCCAGGGTGCATCCATTGCTTTCTTTTGGAGGTGGCTGATGAATTTAAAGTAGAGAAGAAACCTGATATTGAACTTAAATTACAGAAAAAAAAAATGAAGTTAAATTTAAATTAGAGAAAAACGAAATTCAATTTAAATCAGAAAAAATGAAGTTGTATTTAAATTACGGGGGTCAGTGCCTCGCTAGCGCTCGGCTGCTCTGTTGTCATAGGCATAGAATTATATGGGCTTGTGGGGCCCATACAATGTATCAAGCCCTCCCAGCTATTGTTTGAAAATGCTCCTCAAATGGGCACCCATGGGGCCAGATTAAGGTTTTTATGTACCCTAGGCACAAAGGAGAGAATGCACCCCTGAAGTATATGGTGCTCGTGATGTTAGTCAATAGATTATTAGATTTTTTTGAAGTTCATTAACTAAAATATTCAGGTTTTTCAATGATGTTAATTTCTTGGACATTTGTAAATAAATAACGTTTAACACCAGATCCCTTCAAGGCAACAAAATCATGGGGCTTTAGGCCCTGGCTTATTTGTATGTAAATGAGGCATTGATTGCATAGCATATATAAAAACTTTGCTCAAATTAGAATTAATGGTAGTGATAATGAAGAATATATTATTTATTCTGCCCTTAAGTAAACTTTATTGTGTTAAAAAAAAACACATCTGTAAAACATTTTTCAGGCAAACCGCCCTTCAGTGTGATAATTTTTCCCTTTTCTATGAATTTTTAAAGTTCATACAGACTTTTAGTTGACCCTGTAGTTAGTAGTTGATTCAGAAGTACAAAAGTATTAAATAAGAAAATATGTCATCCTTTATATGTATTAAAATAAGTGGGCTGTTGTTTCAAATATTTGGGAATCACTAGTCAAGAGCTAACAAAAAGCCATCAGTTGTGCCATTATAGTGGGTTCCCCTTCCTCTCCCCCACCTCACTAACCGAAAACGCTCCTTTATATTGAAAATAGCCAAAATTTATCAATAGTTTATCCAAACTTCTAGCTAAAAACATTTCTATATTTGGAAGTCACTCTCACAGAAATATCCAAATTTATGCAAGTTTCTCTGATTTTGCACCAGACCAACAGACACTTCTATTTCTCACACCACACTTGCGGACACGATTTGTTTTCTTATTTTTTCTTGACAGGCATTGCTCCCTGTGATCTGTCATCGATTCAATTGCCCAATTATCGTATGTATGTATCTACGTATAAAATCAATTCTGGCCAAAGTTAATATCAATCATCATTTCATATCTTTAATGACTTCAATTAATATAATAGTGTAATTCTATAAGTAGTATAAGTAATTATATTAAATAGTGAGTGGTAACCTAGAGCAGTGTTTCCAAACTTTAGTGTTCCATGGAGCATTTTAAGCATTCCTTTTCTCATCACAAACCACCAGGATGAAGAAATTTGGGACCTACGCTTTTAAAAATGCAAAATTTCTATCGTCCGAGTGATCTTACAGACCACTTGATAAGCCGTCATGGATTACCTGTGATCCACATATTGCAGTTTGAAAAACACTGGCATAGAGGGTTTATTAGTAATTTTAAATTTGTATGTCTGCGTTTCAAAATTTATGTGCCAACTTTTTGGGGGGGGGGGGATATGGGTTTTTCCAGTGGCATAGCCATAGGGGGCACACTGGACATGTGCCACCCTTTAAATCTTTGGATAATGCTTTGATAAAAGAAAATGCGTCGAATTTTTTCTACCTTTTCTTTAAAGTTTTTCCCCATTTCATCAATAGGGTAAGTCATGGGAGATGACCATAGCTTTTTGAAAATATTCCTGCAGAAAAGCTGTTAAAAAAATAACGAACATTGTGGTTAAACAATAGTTTATTTTTAATCTTTACAAAATATTTCCAAATAAGTGCACATTTGGAAGAAGCTTAAAAAAAAATTATTGTGCTGTGAAAAATCATGAGGACAGTTGCAAAGCAGGGTAGCTACATTCTGCTTTATTTAAGTTCTCCTTTTTAGTGGCCTTGTATGTCAGCAACAGATTATTGGGTTTCATTTACGATCTAACACAGTACTTACGAGGTATATATGTTGATATAGCGGATGCCTTGGAGAGGATAGAGTTTGCTATAAGGTAGTTAAAAAAAAATGAGACAAGAAATGGAAGAAAAGTTCAAAGTCATTTTTGAAAAAGCTTCAGATTTGTCTTTCTTGTTCCAATGATCACCTTTACTGCCTAGAATAGTTGGAACACAACAACACTGGTCAAATGCAATTGTGACCTCTCCTGAATAATACTTCTGTCGTGCGGTTTTCATCCCCTTTCTTGGTGAAATAATTTCACGGCTTCATGAAGGTGGGGAGAGGGGGTTCCGAGTACAAAGAAATTCTTCTTGATTTACAGTTCATAGTCGCTAGTAGTTCCATCATGTAAATGTTCTTCAATTTGAAACTAGCAATTGAGTACCATTTCAATGATTTAGTGAATTTAAATGCTTCGATTTTTGAAGGAGAGTGGGATGTATGGAAGACGAAGTGGATGGAATCTGAAAACCTTCCAAGGTATGCTGTGACAGCTCTTTTTCATTGGAAAAAACTGTACTTCCAAATATTTACATTCTTCTTGTAATATTGGCCACTCTTCCTGTATCTACAGCGACAGGTGAGGACATTTTCGACTCTAAAGCACATGAAGACATACTTAAGAAATATTACTGGCTAAGAGCATCTAAATGGTCTTGTTGTAATGTCGATACACAGAGAAATCAAGGTATCAGATGAAGAAATAATTCATTTGCAAAAACAAGCGTCTAAAATTGTAATATACATAATTATTTTTCTGTTCAATTTTAAATAAATTATCAACCACTAATTAGATTTTAATGCACAATGATGACAATGCTGTAGAACAACATTTAAAATAATAAAACAATGTATCTTTGGAGCACAGTTAAGACGTTTATTTTTATCTTGACGTTTTTCGAAGAAATTTTCTGAGGAAGATAAAAACATCTGTCGAAAAATATTTCAAGGTAAAAATAAACACCTAATCTATGCCAATCATGTATTGCTTTATTATTTTAAGTGTTAATTAGATGTTTAAAAAATATTGTTTCTTTCTTACGTTCGAATCATTCAACTACTTTATTATACTCCTATGCAAACATTACATTTTTTTTTTTTTTTGCGTTCTAAAATTATACTTATAAATCAATCAATTAGTAGAATTAATAATATTTAAATAATAATAATTTAATATTTACGCCTTGTATAACTATTGTTTAGCGAGAAATGTTCAGTGTGATAATCTCTTCAATAAACTTGCTTTCGCCTCCCCATCTCCCGAAACTGTATCCTGACTACGCCAGTGGGCTTTTCTCAGTAAATTCTAGAACCGTTTTAGCATTCCACACGATGAAGTAGATTAAGGACCATTGTATGGATTAACTATTTTTTATTAATTTGGCTTTCTTTGGTAGGTCATTTAGTTCCTCGCTGCTTCAAAACCATGATCAAGAAAATAGTATCCTTGAACGATTAAACTGAAAATAAAGATACTTGTATGATGTTCTCGAGTAAGTTAAAACCCAGTGATTTCTACATTGGGCAACCAGCCCAAAACCTGTTGCCTAACGAAGCAGAAAGCGAGACATTGATAGAATCAAGTCAAAGTGGCCCTTACAGTGGAAGTCAGAAGTTCGACCTGTCCCAGAATCCAAACTCTCAAGATTTGTTCATAGAAACCCCGGGGCTAAATGAAACTGTTGAACATGACATGGACATCCCAAAATCGGCTTATGACCGATACATGCATTTTAATACTTTTCAGCAACATGTTTTCCCCAGCAAAAGGTGTCTTCAGAAAACACCTTCATTTTCAGAAGTACCGGACACAAAGGCTCAAACTAATGATGAACGTTCTAAGAAATTAGATATGATTCATAGCATGGTGACTGAAATGCTGGAGGCTCAAAAGTCTTTGAAAAATGACGTGAATTCCGTAAGCATGGAACTTATGGAGCAGAAAGGGGGTTCCACTAGGGCATTGAACTCGTGGGATGAGAAATGGAAACAAATCATTGCTGCATTAGAGCTAGGACAGAATACTGTATTAGACATCAAGAACTTGGCCGAGACAACTGCAGCTGAAATGAGTGCGCATAAACTTGAAGTGAGCAAGTTCTTTAAGGAAGAAGTTCCAAATGTTGGACAGTGCTTGGACAGCTGTGTGAAGGAGAACACTATGATAATGAAACAGGAGCTAGAGAAAACGGTTGTAGAGATATATGACCTACGTGATCATATTCTGGGGGAAGCTCATGATATGAACGGCCATCTTGCTGTAAAAGTAGAGAATATACTATATGGACATGTTACAAGTGTCACTAAACAGATCGATGAGTACATGAATGGTGTACATGACATCACCCTTGCAACCCTACACAGTATTCAAGACGAAGTCAAGAAATTGGGTTCTGGTAGAAAAGTCAACATACCATCTTATCGTTCTTTTGACATGAACTATAATAGCCATCAACTTCAGATTCCAAATAGGCATTCTTATACCATTTCGCCATCACATAGCACTGAGTGCCGCCTTCCAGGTATCCCCAAACCCAATTCTTCATATATGCCTTACAATAGGGATGACAGAAATAGTTTTATGAATAATACATTTCATGGAAGTTCCGGTAACAATGAAATGGAGAGAAGTTTTTGTGATGATATACAATTTAATATCAAGCGGAAAAATAGAAGTATGAGCTATCTTTTTCAGACAAAGCCATATTCTGATGATACTCTAAAACGAGATTTCCCATCTTACCGTCCTAAACTTCAGCCTTTGGACATGAATATTGGAATTTATGGCCCAGTTGGTACTCGAAAGACTCAAACAAATGAAGTTTTTTTATTTGATAGCATTCGTGAAAACACCAATTCGCCATCTAACATCGACAAATTTGAAACAAAGCCCAAACGAGTTAAAACAGAAAGTGAATCTACTGTATCTACGTCTGAAGAAACAGTCAAGAACACTGGAATGACAACAGGCAGTAATTCCTGTTATCTGCTGCTTTCAAACAAAAAAGAGCGTTCTAATGATAAAGCCAACAATGTCCAAACCACTCGACTACCTTCCCCGATTCCTAAGTATCAGAAAGGATATATGCTTCGGTCGCGACCCAAGGGAAGTTGTAAGGAGAATTCAAAGCAAATTTGCTTGCAGGCCACTTCAACAATTGAAAATGTTTCAGTACTTGATGAAGATGATAGCTGTGTCATCATTGACAAAATATAACACAAACCTTGTAATGAGATACATATATGTCATGGTGAGTTTTAACAAGTTTGTTATGCTTCAAGGAAATATGCAACCAGTTCTCTAAGAGTCTGAGCTCTACAGCAAAAATACTTAACGAGTTCATGTAAACCATATCCAGCTTATCAATGAATAGTTTGTCCTTAGCACAAATGCCATACTTCGTTACTTAGTTTATAATGAACTTCTGTTAATTATTAAAGCATTTTCACAAGTGCACTCTTCATATGTTTGAAAAAGAGAAATTCATGCTCAATGGGGTTATATTGTATTTTTAGTTTTAACTGTAATTTGTGTTTATTATTAAGTTATATATTTCTGTTGTTGAAACTTCAATGTATATCAGTGTTGTTTATGATGTGCAACTTCACATTTTATTGTTCATGCAGCTTATGTGTTTCTGAACTAGTCTGTAGGTTATTGCTTCATTCACTATAAATTGTTTTTGTTATAGATATTTATCTAATATATATATATATATTCCAGAATTGCTCAAATATACAGAATTTTAACAAGTGCTCCATCCTCTCTAATGCACACATTGTTATTCTATGTGGGTGGTTAAACATGTTACATTTTGCAACCTCAATAATTAAACGATAATGTGAAATTGAGGGAGAGAGAAAAAGTGCTTTATATTATAAATATTACACTTAATTTTTGCATATACATATGAGCATTATTTTAAACATTTGAAAATTTTAAGCATTATACTTGTTTAGGTTGATGTTTTAGTATATGTATATATTGCACCCTTGCAACGAAAGTGTTACAACTCAAAAAATCCTAACCTTCAGAAAACTATTTCTGACTGAATTGAGAGATGTTGTGCTCATCTAGGGACATGTGCCAACTAGCAGAAACCTGAATAACTTATGGCTTAACTTTTTGCCTGGGAGGAGGCAGCACTGTTTTCTACATATGGTTGTAACATTGTAATTTTCACCGAATTTTGAGTTGTAACACTTTCGTCGTAAGGTTGTGATGTATTACTGTTGGTGCATATTTAGCATATCTAAAACCTTTAATCCCCCCAAAAAAAAGAAAAGATTTCCTTGGGGTGATTTTTCACCGATAAGCATTCATGTAAAAACAGAGGCATCAACTTGAAGAAAATATTGTGGGGGGGACCCATGTAGGGGCTGCTCAAGGTTGTTTTTGTATTTGCGTGGCCTGGCACGGATTGCTTTTTGGTCCCTTGGCTTTTTGGTTTATATATTGGTTGCCAGTTATTTCGCAGAATGGTATAGTACATGGACTACTATTTAAACCAAATTGCAAAGAGACTGGTATTAAATTGATCGAAATGCACGTTGCAGCATATGTATTTATTTTATATAAATCGAACACTACGCAGATTAAATTAAACAACAATGTCAATCAATCAACGTTTATTGGCGTAGTGATACCAGCGCCGATGTTATGGCGTGATTAGATGGTGAAACGTTCGAAAGAAAATAAATATTTCTGCGTTCGGTGGGACCTGAACCCACGACCTTCCACTTGCCGGGCGGAGGCTCTATAAATATATCATGATAAATACTAAAAATATCATGATTAAAGATGGATTGTAACCCCATCGTAATGAAATTTTGTATATTTAACATAGGAATATATGAGTTATAGTAGCTCTGTAACCCCTCCCATTAAGCCTATAACCCCCCTCTTATGAACTTTCTGCGTATACCCACAACAACGTCGGACCACCATTCTGCACATCACTCACCACCACAGGCATACACCCAGAAAGTTCGCAAGAGAAGATTCGAACTACGACTCCATTGTATTTACATGTATACTATACACAATTTCATCGCAATGGGGGTTACAACCATAATCGACCCCTCTTACGTATGCCAGTGCCACCCACTTCTTAAATAAAAACGTTCATTATTAACCAGAACGAAAAGTCACTCATATCGACTTTATCAATTCATGGATAAACCCACCGCAAGGGAGATTATCTTTATACAAGGGAATCATTATCTTTACAAGGGAGGTACTTTATCGTTACAATTTAAGCTTACATAATAGACTTTTTGTATGAAATTGGCATGTATAGTTTGCATGAAATTTTGCACCATATTGATCGTAACTACTAAAACCACAAAATAGTGCAAAAATTAAAATTAATAAAAATAAAATGCAGTGATAAAATAAATATTTTTATCAAAAGGAAAATAAATATAATCTTAAAGTTCGCAAGATAAGACAAAGAAAAAAAATAGCATATGCAGTCATCTCTTACCACTGAATTTAACTATGTATGTATTTGTTTTGC
>QLNU02015359.1:49557238-49573333 GCA_006491805.2 Dysdera silvatica | reverse complement strand
AATTAATTTTGAAATATTTTAGTATCTTGTATATTTACTAAAGGAAATCTTGAAGGAGGTAATGGTGTTTTCCTTACCCCCACACTAAACACGGTGTTGGCAAGTTGGGCCTAGCCCAGTAAAACTTACCCAGGTTTTCCGAGCGGGCCCACTAACAAAAATCCACTCAGTTTTTGCTACAAAGTAAGTTTTTGTACAGAATCAAGTACATATGTTAACTTTTTTAAAATTGTAATCTCTATGAATTTCCATATTATATCGTAGTTTGGAAATGTTACAATTTTGTATTAATATTTACAACCTTATCTTGTAAACTTCTATAGTTATGTTAAAACTTGCTTATAATGCTTTTGCTGCTAATAAATGGAGGGAAGCAGCATCAAAATATGATACTATTGTCAGCGGCGTAGGCAGAAAGTTCATAAGGGGAGGTTATAGGCTTAATGGGAGGGGGTTGGACTAAAGGGCTAAACTCATCTACGCCTATGTTAAATATGCAAAATTTCATTGGGATGGAGGGGGGGGGAGGGGGTTACAACCTCCAAAACCTCCTACTGGCTACACCTCTGACTACTCTGGATATTGCCATCTATTAAACTGAAAGGAACTAAATATTTATTTAGAGAAACTGTTGAATATTCTTTCTAAATTTCAAAACATGTACCATCTTCATGTAAAAAGGTCTTTTACAATATGGTGCAGGCTTCCATTTCGGCGAGTGTTTCCTTCCATACATTTTTTATTACTTGGATTCCAGTTTTCTCCTACTTTTTTTTTCTAATTTAAATATAAGTTAAAAAACGATTATTTTAATGAGTTTTTTTTATTGTTTCTGATTAAAAGTATAACCATAGACATCAACGTAGAGTTCTTAAAATTATTGGGGGGCAAGCACATTTTATATACGTTTATACATTACAGTATATGTAAAATCGCAATTTATTTCAGATTATTGGGGCGGCTTGGGCCCCACGGGCCAATATAATTGTATGCCTATGAGCACAGAGCATCCGAACGCTAGCAAGGTACAGACCCACCCCCACCCTTAATTTAAATACAACTTCATTTTTTCTAATTTAAATTCAAGTTTGTTTTTCTCTAAATTTAATTTAATTTTTTCTCTAATTTACGTTCAATATCGGGTTTTTTCTCTACTTTAAATTCAACTTCGTATGACTTTTCTGAACTCAACGTCAAAACGAACGCATATGCCCATCACAATGCTGCCATTTTGAGAAAAGTAATTTTCGTTAATTCGCAAATATTTTAAAACTGTTATAACTGGAGAAAATTTGCCACTTGTTTACAAAATTCATTAAAACGTAACATTTGCTTTTGAGCTAGCCCACCTTTAATTTTGTTTACCTGTCGTTTGAGGAAGGAAAATCAGGATTAGGATAGGAGAAAAATGTAGGTAAGGAAACGCTCGCCAAAACGTAAGCCTGTACTGTATTGTAAAAAAGCACCAAACATGCGTTATGAACTTCTCTTTCATACACGCTATCGGTGATATTTATATTACTATATATAATATAATACATAAATATATATAATTTATGGCTGATTCAAGCATTAATATTAGTGAAAAAGTTTTAAAAAGCCTTGCTCGTTTAGCTAAAGTAAAGAATCAATCAGTTCAAGAGCTAGCAGAGCAATTTATACAAGAAGCAATTGAAAATGAAGAAGATATGGCAATAGCCAAACTCGCTATTCAACGTGACACTCGAAATGCAAAATTCATCAGGCATGAAGACATCAACTGGTGATAAGTATTTAATCTGCTATGAGGAAAATGTAGTTCACAAAGACATTCCCAACCTTCCAAAGACAATATGGTCAAGGATAAAAGAAATCGTAAAAGAGCGTCTTACACTTTCTCCTGAAAAGGCAGGAGATCCCTTGCTCGGTGAGTTCAAAGGACATCGTAGAATACGATCTGGTGATTATCGTTTGGTTTATAGGATAAGTAAATTAGAACGTACAGTAATAATTACTGCAATAGAGCATAGAGAATACATCTATAAAAGTTAGAACTTTCCTATAAGAATTGTGTATTTCATTATACAGCCCTCCTTCCTGATCCATTCTCTACCTTAGGTGGCCTCGCTCAGCTCAAAAATAACTTTTTTTTGGCTACCCCCCACTATAAGTTATATTATATTATTTATATATAATATAACTCATTGGAAGAGGCGACGAAAACAAGATCTTGAGTTTGAGGAGCCTCCGATTTAAGGTGAAGAATGGATCAGGAAGGAGGGCTCAGGGTCGATGAGGACGTCAAGCCAATATTTGATTATCTCAAAGACTATAAAAACTATATCAATAAACTACTTGCAAATACCAATGAAATAGAAGGAATAACAACAGGAATAGAGCAGCTTGATACCATAACAGGTGGTTTAAAGGAAGGAGAACTCACTGTGCTTGCCGCTCGTACTTCAATTGGCAAGACTTCAATAGCATTATACATGGCTCTGCAGGCCGCAAAACGGCTAAATGACCACGAGTATATCTGCTTCTTCTCACTTGAAATGTCAGCAAATCAATTAATCAATAGAATAATCAGCATTGAAGTCAATGAGACAATAAATAACATTCTCAAGAGCCAGAATATGGATCTTTTATATCGAGGAATAAATCAAATAACTTTTCTAAATATTCTCATCGATAACTCAGGCAACATAGATTTAAATGTCCTCAGAAGAAAAATCGCATCAATCTGTAAAAGATACAGCATAAAATGAATATACATTGACTATCTGCAGCTACTTAGAGGATCAGGAAGAACAGAGAATAGAACTCTTGAGGTAACAGAGATCAGCAGAACTTTAAAGAACATCGCTAAAGACTTTGAAGTTCCGATTGTAGCATTATCACAGATAAACCGTAAAGTGGAAGATAGACAAAACAAAAGACCACAACTAGCAGACCTGCGAGAGTCAGGGAGCATCGAACAAGATGCCGATATAGTTTTACTGCTCTACAGAGACAGTTACTATAAAACCGACGCTAATAACGAATTAGAGATAAACGTTGCAAAGAATAGGAGTGGCTCAACCGGCAAAGTTACAGTGCCTTATCAAGTTAATACTGGCAGGATATTAAATTGAAAAATTGCAGAAAATAGTGTATAATTATTAGTCTTTTTAAATCCATTTGCTATGGTTCTGTTAAAATTTTTAGATCCAAAATTAGACCTAACATTTAAACAAAATCTTTGGTACTGAGAAAAACAAGAATATCCTTATTCATTTTTTAAATGACATTTTAGGTTTTTCTCTTAGCAATGAAGTACAAGAAATAGAGTTTCTCAGCACCATCATGGATCCTGAGATTGCCTCTGATAAGCAAAGCATTGTTGATGTTCTCTGCAAAGACTCTCAAGGAAATAAATACATCGTAGAGATGCAGGTTACTCGTGACAAAGGCTTTGAAAAATGTGCTCAGCTATACGCTGCTAAGGCTTACTCAAGACAACGATGCGCTTATACAGATCTGAAAAAAGTCTTTTTTATTGCTATTTCAAACAAGACACTATTTCCTGATGAGGTTGAGTATATCTCTACTCACAGTATACGTGATATAAAAACTAACGGCCATTACTTAAAAGATTTTCAGTTTGTTTTTGTTGAGTTGCCTAAATTTGAAAAAAACAAACAAGGTAGATCAGCTAGAGAGTACGATAGAGCGTTGGTGCTTCTTTTTCAAACATGCAGAAGATACTACAGAGGAAGATCTAAAAGAGATTGCAAACAAAACACCAATAATAAAACTAGCGTACGATGAGTTAGACAAGTTTCATTGGAATGAAAAAGACCTGTTAGCATACGAAGAGAGAGTAATGGATATACAAAAAGCAGCAGCTATTCTCGCATACCAAATGGAAACTGCCGAAGAGAAAGGTAGAGAGGAAGGTATGCAAAAAGGAAAGATTGAAGTAGCAAAAGCAATGCTAGCTGAAGGTATGAACACCGCAACTATCGCTAAGATAACCGGGTTATCGATTAGAGAAATTGAGAAATTAACGTAAAAAAGAGCTTTCACAAAAATTTGTAAAAGCTCCCATATAGAAAATTAACGCTGAATAGAAGAACCTGCTTGTATCTGTTCAGGAGAGTGGCAGAATAAGGTAGACAAGGTAATCTAAAAAGATAACCATAGAGCAAAAGTGAGGTACTGTGGTAAACCTTTTAGAACTTTGCAAGAATTTACAGCAAAAAATAGAAAAGTTAGAAGCAAAAATAGGAAGGCTGGAAAGAGAGAATGAAAATTTAAAAGCAGAAAACAAGGCTTTAAAGATAGAGAACGCTGAATTAAAGGAAAGGCTAGGTTTAAATTCAAAAAACTCTTCTCTGCCTAGCTCAAAAGAGCTATACAAAATAAAAAAGGACAAACCAAAAAGCGAAAGGAATGTTGGCGGTCAGGTTGGACACAATGGCAATTATCGCGCTAAAATGAACGCAGATGAAGTGGTAAAAGTAGAGTTGTCATCTACTTGCGAATGTGGAGGGGAGATCGCAATATACAAGAAACCGTACATTCATCAAAAAGTTGATTTGCCAGAAATTAAGCCTTATGTAGTGCAATACCAGCTGGAGCATGGTCGTTGCCGGAGATGTGGGAAAAGGAGAAGCAGTAAGTTACCAGAAGGTGTTACGTCAGATACATTTGGACCAAGGGTTAAGTCAGTAATTGCAGCGTTCAGCGGGTTTTACAAAAATTCAAAACGCGAAATAGCGAGTGTCGTAAATGGTATCTTCAATTTGAACATAAGCGTCGGTAGCCTATCAAATAGCGAACAGAGTTGCTTCAAAATGCAAAAAAATGTATGAGCAGATCGAACAAGAAGTAAGTACAAGTAACGTTCTTCATATCGATGAAACCAGCCATTACAATAAGGGTAAGCTTGGTTGGTGTTGGATGTTTGCAAGTAATACGGCAAGTTTTGTGAAGTTGACAGAGTCAAGGGGAATGAAGGTTTTACAAAATAGTAAGTTCTGCAATCGCAATAGCTTAGTAGTAACCGACAGGTACGCAGCATACAACTACTTTGCCGATAAAAATAGGCAAATCTGCTGGGCGCATTTATCAAGAGATTTTGAAAGGTTAGCGCATAGTTGGAACATCGAAGTCAAAGTTCTGGGCTGTTACTTAAGAAACGTAGCTACTGAATTATTTGCACTGAAAAAAGCTTTACTAAGAAGTGAAATAGACGTTTTAAGATTTACTAGACATGCAAAAAAGTTGCGAAAACGTACAAGGTATTACTTGAAGGAAATATTCCACTTACCTGAAGCAATAGGAGCTTCTCGGGTTGCAAAAAATATTTTGAAATCTGAAAGAATGATGTGGAATTTTTTAGGTGAACCAGAAAATAGTCCGCTGACAAATAACCACGCTGAACGGCAAATTAGGCATTATGTCGTTTACCGTAAAAACTCATATTTTACACAATCGGAGCGAGGAAATGCATTCCTTGAACGGATAATTTCGTTATACTTAACTTGGAAACTAAGGGGGCTAAACCCTTTTCACAATCTTCCGTCGTTTCTTAAACCACTGCCCTGAACGGATACACCTGCTTCTTTGACATTCGCTTTTTCAATATTTGTCAAGAGTTTTGCAGTTTCAGAACTCTCTCCTTGCACTTCTGAGGCAAATTCTTTAAGCGCATATTTTACTTCAGCCACAAGGTTTTCTATTTTAGAATTTCCGTGCGATAGAATTTTTACTTCTTCACTGGAACTTCTATACAGCGACTTAACAAGGGAAACTAGCTCTGCTAAAGTCATTTCCTTATTTTTAACACCACCAATTCTGATTTTTACATCTTTATTTTCCACGAGATCTTCAAAAGTTAAATCCTCACTTATATTGTCACAAGTTACTGTACCATCATTACTGATATTCACAGTAATGCTGCAATCTTCATTGTCTACCTTCCAATTAAATTGGATTTTATAGGATCCATTGACTACCTCGTAAAGTCTGCATTTATTTTCGTCTAATGAGATGCGTAATCCTCTCTCCTCTTCTGGAGAGTTTAACAGCGTAACAGCTGTAACTTTTGGATCAGCACGACAGGAAACATTTTCAAGAAATGATTCATCAATTTTAAATTGTTCTGAATCCTCGCGCAATAACAACCATGCAGTAAACGATTTATCCTTCCTTCCCCTTAATTTTATATCTTTTATAGAACTAAGAGGTATGTGTTTAGCAATTTCCTTTTTAATTTCATCAATAAAAAATTGAGTTTCTTTATCACTTTTGTCTAAAAAATTTTTCTCATTTAGGTGACGTTCAGATGATTTAGAAAGATTTTCTACAGCACATTTGTAAGTGATATATTCATACTTACGTGTGTGCTTATTTCTCACCACTGGACTCTTATCCGATATTGTTCCAGAAATGTTTTGACTATGAAGGACTGGAACTATAACTTCTTCAGAATTTTTAGTTTTCTTCTCACTAGACCAAATCCAGTTTCTTAAAGCACTTAACATAATAACCTCACGTTAATTTACACAATTAATAAAGTATATCGATGTGAGCTATGCTAAGTCAACCTGAATCTTTTATGAAAATTAACGAAAAGATTATGCTTTACGTGATATAAAATTCGTCATATCATACCACTTCTAGTAGACATCAAGCTTAAAATTTAAGGGGAATTTATGTAAAGGGAATCTCTGCCCTTTACACTCATTTTTATTTTTAGTAGAATTCAAGCGCTAACAAAAAAACCTACTAGAACCTATGAAGCACAAAAGTACCACGAGGCATCAAAATAAAGAGTATCAAAACGAAAAAAAGAGTCAAGAAAAAAAAAGCATGACTTCTCATTATCGTGTGCATCACAACTTCAGCATACGTGGAAGCGTTCACATAGTTAACATAAATACGTCGGTGAAGTGTGACGTTTCAATATGGCGCTGGGCACAAACAAACTGCCATTTGCTATGTTATGCTTATGAGATAGATTTAAAATGTTCTCATTTTATGAAATTTCCGTGTTTTTTTCGGATCAGCCGAAACTGATCGAACGTGCAGAAAACGCTATACGTTCTTCACATGTTCGATCTTTTTTTTATGACCCTGATAATGAAGAAATGCGAGAACAAATTCATGCTTCCATGAAGAGTAAAGTATATAGTATTCAGATACTGTACCCAGTCTGCGTTTATGTATGCATATATATACACATGTACTGAAAGAGCAATTTATTATATGCACGTATATTATTTTTCTGGAAGCGATACATATTTTGCTGTGTAACTCTCAGTGCGCTTATAAAAAAATTTTTGCAGGAAATTAAAGGGCCATAAAAACACTTGACAGATTCGTAACAAATTAAATTTTTTTCAATAATTTCATGAACGAAGAAGATAAATTGTTCTTTCAGTGTGTATATATACAAGATCCGTTTTTTTTCAGGGGGGCTTGGTCGTACCCCACTTCAAGGAAATAAAAAATAAATAAATTATAAAAATTTATTTTAAGGGGCCAGCCTTAACAAAAACCTGACTACGTCGTTGATGGGGGTTATAATTATGGTTCAAGTTATTAGATATTCTTCCATATCCCCTACAGACAAAAAATAAATGGAAAATTAAATATCTATAAAATCAAAACTGTAAATTTAAGGAGAAAAGAATTGATTTTCATAAAAGATCAAAACATTTTTTAAAGAAAATGATTGCGGCATCAAGACTTATTAATATAACAAGAATTCTGAACAAAACTACCCAAAGTATATGGACATGTTTTGAATATATATACATATATTAGCCCTCCACCAAAAAAAAAAATTTTTTTTTCAAATAAAATACAACGAATTAAATGGTTGGTTGGTTGCTTGCTTTTTGATTTTACGGCTCAAAGACTACAGTGGAAAGCTAACGATGCAAGAGACCGTAGTCGGAGACATTTCCATTTCGCCATCGTCAGTGCTCAAAGAAACTGTTACAGTTATAGTGAAGTTTGTGTTAAGTTTTGGTTCTGGTTAAGTCATGAGCACGCTAAGATGCCACGAGGTGTGGCTCTCTTGTTTTTTCTGTATTTTAGAATTCGATTAGTAGTTTATATGAATGTGGGTGTTCGTAAAATTGTAAATAAAGGTATGTTTACCCGTGTTAAATTTGGTGAGCTGTGCTAGTGCTTGAACTGCCATCATCAATTTTACGAAAGCGGAGTTGAAGTAGGTGATTTGTAATTTCATATCCCGAACCCGACGAAAAAGATAAGTACACTTTGATAATTTCAAGCGTATTTTTTGATATCTTTTAACATTTGGCATCCCTGCCGGGATAACGACAGCATAATTTGCTGATATTATGGATCTCCTGAAACATACTAGAACTCCGCTTAGAGGTGGTTTTTCTAAAGCAGCTACTAAGCTTGAAGAACTAATCAAGTCGCCCGAACCTAATTCGGAAGAATTAGCTGTTTCAGTTTCACAGTTGAGTGAAAAGTTCAACAGATTAGGAAGTATAGACGAGAAAATTATTGAATGTTTACAAACGGATGAAACTTTGAAGGCTACTGAAGATGATTTCTGTGCTGAAATCGAGTCAGTTGAGACATATAGAGATAGATTTATTAATCTAAAAACGAAAGCTGAGAGATTGTTACAGCGAATTGATTGTAAACATACGCGTGCTGAAAACAGCGATAACGCTATTTCTAAGCGGAAGTTTAAGTTGCCAAAAATTGAATTGAAGAAATTTAACGGGGAAATAACTGAATGGCTTGGTTTTTGGGGGCAATTTAAGAAAATTCACGATGACTCCGAAATCGACCCTGAAGATAAATTTCAATATTTAATACAATCTACCGAAGTTGGGTCTCGGGCAAGGGATTTGGTAGAAAGTTTCCCACCCACGTCAGCTAATTATCCCAAGGCCATAGAATACTTAAAATCACGATTTGGAAAAGATGAAATGCTTGTCGAGGTATATGTTAGAGAATTGCTAAGTCTTGTACTCAGTAATAATATGAATACATATAACAGATCATCTTTATCTCAGTTGTATGATAAAATTGAAACGCATTTAAGGGCACTCGAGACATTGGGTGTGGCTACGGATAAGTATGCCGCCATGTTGTATCCTCTTGTAGAAGCATGCATTCCGGAGGAAGTTATCAGAACATGGGAACGGTCTCGTGGTTCTCTTAGTGCAAGCGAGGATGATGGGACATGTAACAAGCTTCAGCTACTAATGAAATTTTTAAGAAGTGAAGTTGAGGGCGAAGAAAGAATTTCATTGGCTAAGAGTGGTTTCGGTATAGGTAATAGCGTTAACAAACAAAAGGTTATTTCTAAGACACATCAAATACCAAAATCGAGCATTCCTACCGCAGCCGGCCTGCTGTCAGAAAGTAGAATTCATAAAGGCGAATCTCTGCTTAAAAATTGTATATTTTGTTCACAAACACATGAATCGCAGAATTGTAGATTAGTTCAAAAATGGTCACTTGACGATAAAAGGAAAGTAATCTCCCAGAAAGGATGTTTGAAAATAATACGTTACAAATAGATAAACACCGTTCAAAATGTCATGGACCACATATTGTTCTAGTACTGGCTGGCTTTGCCATCAAAAAAATATATAATTTCCCATATTTGTGGAAGAACTTCCTTAAGATATCTAATGAGATGAGTTTAAAAAGCATAGACAGCAACTGTGTTGTGCTCCAAACAATCACTAAGAATGCAAACACGCTGGCTATAGGTACTTTTTTTTTTCTTTTTTTTAATAATGATAATACACAATTGGATGTCCTGTAGCTTGCTGGTTTACCCAGTGGTAGCCCTGAATTTCATCTTGCGTGATAAACAGATAGTTTTCAGCAAAGTCTACCAAGACTATACATGCTGAACTGCTGAGGCTTGCTTTCGTTTCTTTTAAAAACTGACTCTGGGTTTTTGAAATATAATGACGTACCTACATTGATACCCTAATCCCAGTAGTTAAAAGTGACAGTTTTGTCTTTTCTAACATATACAGTAGTGGACAAAATTGTGGAAACCCTTTGAAAAAAGATTATTTTAGAGGTTTGATGGCTAATAACACCACTTTTTTTTGTACCAATACTATAAAATTATATATCATTGGAAAGGTAATTTAATCAAGATTGTAATGCAATAACATTTATGAATCGTATTTTAATAGAACAGCATTCATAAAGAAGAAAGGTGATATACATAGAAAAAATGAGATATACAAAAATGTTCACCATACCAGTTAATACTTAGTTGGGTAACCTTTAGCCTTAATTACGGCCTTACAACGCTTTCCCATGGAGTGAACCAAGTTCTTTAGTTCTGCAGCTGTTATAATATGAAACCAAGATTGAATTATTGCTTCTGTTAATTGTGTTTTATTGCTGGGTTGCTTCCGACTAACAAGCTTCTTTAGCCGGCTCCATAGATTTTCGATGGGGTTAAGGTCTGGGCTATTTCCAGGCCATTCCAGCAGTTGAATATGATGATCTTGAAACCATTTTTTGCACACACGAGCAACATGACATGGAGCTGAATCCTGTTGAAATATAAATGCTTCATTATCTTGGAAAAGATCACATGCAGAAGGCTGCAGCTTGGGCTCAAGTATTTCATTTATGTATCTTTGGGCATTTATATTCCCATTGATCACGCAAATTCTGCCCACACCTCTTGATGTTATACAACCCCAAATCATAACACTAACTGGGTGTTTCACGGTAGGTGTAATGCACTCAGGATGGAAATCTTCTCCAATTCTTCTCCATACGTATTTTACGCCATCACTACCAAACAGTGAGATTTTGGTCTCATCACTCCAAATTACACTGTCCCATTGTTCCGTTGTCCAGTTAACATGGGTTTTAGCCCAGTTTAATCTTTTCAACCTCTGTTTGACAGACAAAAATGGCTTTTTTCGTGGAATTCTTGCATTTAGACCACATTCATGCAGTCTGCGCCGAACAGTCCTTGCACTTAACTTCACATTGCATTGCGCCATTTCACCTTGTATACACAGAGATGATTTTTTCCTGTCACCTAGGCACTGTCTTTTAATTCTTCTATCATCACTTGCTGTTGTGCACCTTTTTCTGCCTTTACCAGTCTGGTTTTGTAATGACTGAGTCTCCTTATACTTCTTCAAAAATTTAGAAATGCCACCTTTAGTTAAGTTTCCCCCAATATTTCTTCTAATTTCTTCATAACTGTAGCCTTGTTCACTTAATATTACTATTTTACATCGCTTCCTAGGTGACCAGTCAACTCTTTGCGCCATTTCTTTAATTTTATTACGTTTTACAAGCACACTAAATCAAAGAGCACAAAAAAAAAACAACCAACTTGATAGCAATTACAGAACACACTGATAAATGTCCTGTAACCTGTTGGCTCATTGCCAAAACAAGATGACACCTGATTGGCTCTGTAAACACTCATGCTCATTGGCCACATTCAAATGAAGGAAAGCTACTTCATATAAATGTAAGCAAGCTGTGCTTCTTTTTTCTGGTTATTTGGCTATAACTTTTGATAGAATACAGATAATTGAACAAATGTTATTGCATTACAATCTTTATTAAATTACCTTTCTAATGATATATAATTTTATAGTATTGGTACAAAAAAAAGTGGTGTTATTAGCCATCAAACCTCTAAAATAAACTTTTTTCAAAAGGTTTCCACAATTTTGTCCACTACTGTAATTTAAAAAGAGTTTTCAAATCAAAATATGATAAAAACGTATTATTTTATCTATTATGCAAGTATACAGTAGGCTAAAAAATTATATGTAAGTGTAATAAAGGAAATATGTTCAGTTGTAAAAACAATGCATTTTTCGTCATTTTTTCAACGTTTCATGTTTTTCCCGTGATCGGTGAACCACATACATGACGATGAAAATGTTCCAAACTTTACAGAATTATTTTTTTTTTATTTGGAACAAAAAAAATATTACACGGACAACAAAAATTGTTGAAAAATCAAAAAAGATGGGGCATTTGATGCACCCCAATATCAATAAATAAATATATATGCACACACACATTTTTAAATTCTATAAAATGTAAATTCCTTTTTTAATAGAAATGTAGAAAACATTTGTCACACTGGGTTTTTTTTTCTTTATTTATTTTAAGAAAAAAAAGACACCCATCCCCCTCCCGCGATTATTCCACAATGAAGCTGTTTGTTCTGTGACGTGTGTCACACTTTTTAGCACATTCTGATTTGGGCATGTTAGAGATGTACGTTCTGTTCCTATGAGATCTGTGCTGAAATGAGTCAATGATTACCCTGAATGTCTATTAGAGAACAGAAGCAGTTGAACAGGCAGGCAGAGAGATGAGAGTGTCTCTTAGTGGTATTTCGTTGAATTTTTTTAAACAGCAGCTTATCTCTGGACAGAGCCACCATTTGGGTAAGTGGTGCGTTTGTGCAAAGTTGAATTTCAGAACATTTTTCTGTCTTTGCACTATAAAATTCCTGAAATAAAATTGCTAAAAAAATAAAAAATTTAATCAACCAATTCCGTTACTTACGTTGTCAGCAGTATGTGGCTAGTGTTGATATCCAAGCGTTCAGAACATTAGGATGGCAGTTTAGATGTTGTGTTTCGAGTACATCTTGTGGCATAATCATTTTGTTGCCCAATTTGTTAGTTTTAAAAAGGCTTGAATTTGAACATGACTTTGATGTGTTTATTTCACATAATCTGTACGATGTGGTATCTATATAGTATGATGATAATAATTTTCTGTGTTATTTATTTTTTGCAGCTTGACTGGATGATCATTTATTAGAAGCTTCTTCACCAAAAAAACTCGTTGACAAAATCAATTTCTTCCTGAACAAAAAAAAAAAAAATCCTGTTCCTATTATATATAGTTTTTTTCTTCTGCTGGACACATTTTAATTAATGTGCAGTAGCAGCATATTTCATGTTTTATGTCATTAAAATGTTTGGTTACATGTTTTTGGTCATTTATTTTGAAGTTCTTTTATGTAAAATGCCGGATAGATTAGGATTAAGAAAAATTAGAATTTTGAATAAAGAATGGAATTTATGCAAAAAATAGTAAGCAACTTCAGATGGTGGGTAATCTCCAATTGTTCGCTACCCCTTACCCCTGAACCAAAAAAAAAAAATAAATCACAAGTTATACACATATGTATAGTACACTCCTAATATATTGTCATAAGACGGTTCTCACTCCCTACCAGTGCTCTGCAAGATGTCCCTGAATACATGGCCCACACGTTACGGGATTGTAGGGGACATCAGATAAACCATATTGGCTGAAATTCCCATATCCGCAAAGAGCCCGATGTGGCTGTAGAGTAAAAGTATTATTTACATCCTCATCGTTGTTATGCAGGCAATTACATGAACAAAGAAAATTTTTAATACATAATTTAAGTGATTGTCATAGTAATACAAAACAGGGACAAAAAAAAAATCGGAAATTCCCTTCTCTGGTCTTGAGTAGCATTGCCATTTAATCATCAAGGGTATGGAAAATGAGAAAAACAATCATATTATTAGACTGAAGGCAACTGGAAATTATCAAGCATGTGTAATGGATGTAAGGAGATGAAAATAAACAACTTTGGTCCGTTAAACCAATGTCCGAAAATTGGTAATTCAGGAACTACAAGGATATTATTTGCATTCACATTAGTTAATCATGTAACAAAATTTAGAAAATTTGCCGTTCCGGCCTAGAACCATATTGGAAGAGGTTCCATAACTTACTATGGTCAAAAAGAACTTCCCATGGCTAAATTTATGCAATTCGGGAATTTTTTATGGCCCAAACGAAAGTCTAATGTTTAGGACGTGAATTTCACAATTACATTAATTTGGCCCTGGGAAGTTGTTTTGGACCATAGTAAGTGGTGGACTCTTTTCCAATACGGTTCTAAGCTGGAACGACAAATTTTCCAAATTCTATTACATCAACTAATGTGGATGCAAATAATAACATCCCTGTAGTTCCAGAACGACTCATTTTTAGACATTGGTTCACTGGACTAAAGTTGTTTCTTCGCATGTTTGACAATTCCCGGTTGCCAGCTGAACCAAATGTCCATCTCGGGTCGTGCAATTCTAATAAAATTTTTTTTTTTTAAGATAAACAATTTTTATAAAGGTTCAATGAAATGTCAATAATGTGCTACTATGTTTATTTCATCCCTTGAGTTAGAAATATGATGACTAGTCAAAAGATACTTTCATCACATAACTGAATCATTATCTGAAAATCTTTTTAAAAAAATGACATTGGGAAAAGGCACCACCTTGTTTGTGTTTTTACGAAGTTCGGCTGAATCGAATATCACGATATCTATTATTCTAATGAGAGCACAATTCTGAAATAAGTCATTTTGTATAAAAGTGTAATGAAGTGCTGTTAAAGGCATTGCCATCTTTTTCTTTTATTCATAAGTTTGAGATATTAGTCGAAAACTGACTGATGCTATCATGCAGTAAAGTAATTAATAACTGAATCAGTTTTTATTTTAATTTCTACGATTTAGCAATGGTTCAAAAACATTATATAAAATCCTGACAGAAAGCATACATGAATTAAGCTTTTTATATGATGACAAACCGTTAGCTCATTAATATTGAAATCATATTCTGTGCTATTCCTGTTATATTTATACAGTGAAACTTGTTTATAACTAAACTGAAAGAAGCCACAATAATGTTTTATGTGTGTGAACTGCCATATATCGATATCGGCAGATCAATATTACGAAGTTCAAAGGGGGAACGAAAAACTTCGATATGTTCATGTTATATAAGCAGGTCTGGCTATGTATTTAATATAAACTTAGTCTAAAGGACTGAAATATGTACAATTTATATTAGAACAGATCTTATAATTATTTATTTTCATTCTTGTATCAGAGTGATTTCTATTTTTAGCAAATAATACCAAAAACTACTAGTTTTAGTACCATTTTCCCAACCTGATAGTTGGCATTAGGTCAACCCTTTCCCTTAAGATTTGTGAAAAAAAAATCCCGAACATAAACAAAATCCCTTCCTATGGAATCAAAAGGGATTAGATGAAGGCATTCTAACTTTTGCTGGTACTTGATTGGTTGAATTTTAATTGATTCCCATGAGATGTCCCATTCGAAATAAACAGTGCTGTTTGTAGATGTTTTTCCTCTGTTTTCTAATAGCACGTAGTTTTCTTTAATACTCTACTAAGCTCTGTATTTGAATTGTTCTAAAAAAAATAATTTTTAAAAAATGTTAAAAAGAAAAAATAGTTGGCTAATATGAAATTACTTAAATTCCTTTGAATACTGATAACTAAAATCAGTCTCAAAAGTTTATGGACAACAGATGTTGTAAAATGAATTTAAAAAAATTAATGTATTGAATTGAAAGCTTGCATGAATAAGTATAATATAGATCCACATATGTAAATAATTTTTAAATTGCTTTTGATACAAAAATTAATAAAAAATAGTGTTACAAAATTTAGGTCTCTCAAAAGTATAGGGACAGTGACACAAAATTGTTTTAAAGTTTTGTATTGTGTGCATTCACCTGCACTTCGAAAATTTAGTCAAAGGCACATCAGTGTTTCCAGTTGCTATTCGCTATTTTTTATGTAGCTTATCTATATACCCGCTATTGCTGTTATCTGTGTTTTGTACACCAGACTAATGTGAATGTTATAGTGTTTGTTTTTACATTTGTGTAAATTATCGATACAAGAACCAAAAATGGCCCTTTTCAGGACCAAACAGAAGTGAACATTAGATCAGATGGAATTAGATCCAAGTGCAGTTCTTAATTCTACTTGCATAGCTACGTACATAGGTACGGAAGTTGTAATACATGTGTAAAAATGTATGGTAACTTGAAATACCATATTAAAAATGTCATCCATCAGGACTATGCACGCTAGTTCCACCTCATAAGTCATTTAATGCCAAATATCATATTTGATATGCATGTGGAAAAATGTTCAAAACAAATAATTTGAGGCATCATATAAAAAACTCATCCGTCAAAAGTAGTAGTATGTATTTATATTCTGTGAGGGAGTTGTGGTCATTCA
>QLNU02015359.1:49539884-49557138 GCA_006491805.2 Dysdera silvatica | reverse complement strand
ATTAAGCAGATCGATCGGTGCATGAAAGGTGTACATGACATCACCCTTTCAACCCTACACAGTATTCAAGACGAAGTCAGTAACTTGGGTTCTGGTAGAAACGTCAACATACCACCTTATCGTTCTTTTTGACATGAACTATAATAGCCATCAACTTCAGATTCCAAATATGCATTCTTATACCATTTCGCCATCATGTAGCACTGAGTGCCGCCTTCCAGGTATCCCCACACCGAATTCTTCATATATGCCTTACAATAGGAATAACAGAAATGACAGAAATAGTTTTATGAATAATACATTTCATGGAAGTTCTGGTAACAATGAAATGGAGAGAAGTTTTTGTGATGATATACAATTTAATATCAAGCGGAAAAATAGAAGTACGAGCTACCTTTTTCAGACAAAGCCATATTCTGATGATACTCTAAAACGAGATTTCCCATCTTACCGTCCTAAACTTCAGCCTTTGGACATGAATATTGGAATTTATGGCCCAGTTGGTACTCGAAAGACTCAAACAAATGAAGTTTTTTTATTTGATAGCATTCGTGAAAACACCAATTCGCCATCTAACATCGACAAATTTGAAACAAAGCCCAAACGAGTTAAAACAGAAAGTGAATCTACTGTATCTACGTCTGAAGAAACAGTCAAGAACACTGGAATGACAACAGGCAGTAATTCCTGTTATCTGCTGCTTTCAAACAAGAAAGAGCGTTCTAATGATAAAGCCAACGATGTCCAAACCACTCGACTACTTTCCCCGATTCCTAAGTATCAGAAAGGATACATGCTTCGGTCGCGACCCAAGGGAAGTTGTAAGGAGAATTCAAAGCAAATTTGCTTGCAGGCTGCTTCAACAATGGAAAATGTTTCAGTACTTGATGAAGATGATAGTTGTGTCATCATTGACAAAATATGACACAAACCTTGTAAAGATACATTTAAGTCATGGTGAGTTTTAACAACAAGTCTGTTAAGCTGCTAGGAAATATGCAACCAGTTCTCTAAGAGTCTGAACTCTACAGCAGAAATAGTTAACGAGTTCATGCAAACCATTTCCAGCTTATCAATGAATAGTTTGTCTTTAGCACAAATGCCATACTTCGTTACTCAGTTTATAATGGACTGTTAAAGCCGAACTTCTGTTAACTATTAAAGCATTTTCACAAGCTCGCTCTTCATATGTTTGAAAAAGAGAAATTCATGCTCAATAGGGTTATATTGTATTTTTAGTTTTAACTGTAATTTGTGTTTATTATTAAGTTATATATTTCTGTTGTTGAAACTTCAATGTATATCAGTGTTGTTTATGATGTGCAACTTCACATTTTATTGTTCATGCAGCTTATGTGTTTCTGAACTAGTCTTTAGGTTATTGCTTCATTCACTATAAATTGTTTTTGTTATAGATATTTATCTAATATATATATATATATTCCAGAATTGCTCAAATATACAGAATTTTAACAAGTGCTCCATCCTCTCTAATGCACACATTGTTATTCTATGTGGGTGGTTAAACATGTTACATTTTGCAACCTCAATAATTAAACGATAATGTGAAATTGAGGGAGGAAAATTTTAAGCATTATACTTGTTTAGGTTGATCTTTTTGTATATGTATATATCGCACCCTTGTGATGAAAGTGTTGCAACTAAAGAAATCCGAACCATCAGAAAACTGTTTCTGGTTGAATTGAGGGATGTTGTGTTCATCTAATGACATGTGCCAACTAGCAGAAACCCAAATAACTTATGACCTAACATTTTGCATGGCAAAATGCAGCACTGTTTTCTACATCCGGTTGTAACATTAAGTCATTTTCACCGAATTTTGAGTTGTAACACTTTCGTTGCAAGGGTGTGATGTATTACTGTTGGCACATATTTAGCATATCTCAGAACTTTCATCCTAAACAAAATGATTTCCTTGGCGTGATTTTTCAGTTTTTTCACCGAAAAGCATTCATGTAAAAACAGAAGCATCAACTTGAAGAAAATATTGAGGAGGGGGGAACCCATGCAGGGGCAGCTCAAGGTAGTTTTTGTATTGGCATGGATTGTTTTTTGGCCCCTCTTCCAACGAAAACGGGGGATTTTCACAAACGCATAGTGAGCCATATACCCTATAAAAGTGGCGAAAAGTCTCTGAAAGGATTTCTCTAAACTTCTCTTTTTAGAGAGATTTTCTATTGTTTGGTCAATTAAAAAAAATTTGAACTTGACTTCAGTTCGGTGTCCTCATCCAAACAGGGCTCCGGCGGCCGCCCAGATTGCCTGTCCCTTAAGTGGTCCTCGAACCCATGTAAACCCCAACCTTATCCATTTTCTTAGGTTTGATTTTCACTCTTAAGAGGTTTTTGCCCCCATCCCTATAATTTTATTAAAGGAAATGCCCAAATGTTTAAATAGACAATAAATAATTATAGACATTTTTTTTTAATTTATTTAAATTGCTTGGTAATTGTTACAATACTGCAGGCTTGTGTTAGTGTAATATAGGTCTGTTTTCACTTAAATGAAATTTCGTTGCCTCAATCTTTACAGTGGCAGGAAAAACATGAATGATAACAATATATCTTATATTTTATGTCCCTTTTATATTCAACTCTGTATTTCTTCGTTTACTTTCCATTAATTTTGAGACAGCCCGGTCTCCAAAACTACTGATGGGTCCTAGGGCCCCCTTTAGTTGGCGTCTCTATCCTTGAGAGATTTCTTGGTGGTCTTTCTATGATAAACATTTGCTTATGAAGTAAGTAAACAGTAAAAACCATGAACATACAAAATTATAATAGCAAGAAATTGGGTCACTATAATGAATTCATAGATTTTCATGTACCTTTGACATACTTTACAATTGAAATTTAGTTATATGGTTGCATAAAGGAACCCCTTTTGTCTACCATGTAATAAATTCAGGTTTAAGTTATGCTGGTAGTGAGGGCCTGCATTTTTGTGTACCAGTTCGTATTCCAAGATTTGCTTCCTTAGATGATACAGGTTCAGATCTCTCAGAAAAGTGGTGGATTGTAGCACAGTTCTTGCACCAAGAAAAATAAACTTAGTTCAAATGTAATGTCTTAGTTTTAGATAGACATATTTTTAGTTATTTTCCAGGCTTATTGGGCATTGTTATTTTTAATTATTATTTGATATAAAAAATATTATAGAAAATAGAACAATTATATTGTGCTTTTAGAGGTTTTGTGCAAAACGCTTTTATTGCATTGAAAAAGCTGTAATATTTGTGAATTTATGTAATATTTCAACTTTCCATTGTTTCTTTATTATGGGACATTTTATTTTTTTTAATTCTAATTTTCTGCAACTCAAAAATAATTTTAATATAACGTGCTCTGTATCTATTTACTTTGTAACGTTTTCTCGTGGGGTTGTTTCTGATATGCTTTTACATTAAGTTATAATAAAATGTACTTTTAAGCTGCGTGTCTCGACTTTTCATTTCTTAACACATGTGTAGCACAAAAATTAATTTTACACTAAACTGTCAGGCTAAATTTATACTGAATAATGTCGCAAAGTTCCCAAGATCTCTCCCTTTACTTTATTTAATTCTATGCATACTTATCTCTTTACATGCCATTTTCTAGCCATGCCACACTTTTACCTTGATGAAGATGGCATTTACATTTAAAATGTTATATAAAACTGGTTTCATATTGCTTCTATATACATTCTATAACAAAAAAAAATCGACGCACCAAAAAGTAGTTGTCCGATTGCAATAAAAATTGGTGGACGTAAAGAACATACATAGAAAAAGAAACGATTAAAATTTCAGAACAATTGAATGATTTATTGCAGAGTTTGACCGTTACAAAGGGAGGAAGTCAATAAGGCGTTGGTCCACCTCTGGCCTGGATGCAAGCTGTCACCCGGCGTGGCATAGACTGATAAAGATCCCGGATGGTGTCCTGCGGAATTTCTTGCCAAATTGTCTCCAACTGTCGGGCTAAATCGTCAACATTCCGGGATGGTTGCAATCACCTTCCCATAGCGTCCCAAATGTGCTCTATGGGAGAGAGATCAGGAGACCTAGCTTGCCAAGGAAGTATTGGGCAAGCTTGAAGACAATTCATAGCAACACGTGCCGTGTGCGGCCGGGCATTGTCTTGTTGAAACGTAAGTCCAGGGTGTCGCAAAAGGAACGGTAACACAACCGGTCGTAGAATGTCGTCTACGTACCGCTGTGCTGTAAGTGTGCCAGAAATGACCACCAAAGGGGTCCGGCTATCAAAGGAGATGGCACCCCAGACCATAACGCCCTGTTGTGGGCATGTGTGGCATGCTATAGTAAGGACAGGATCCCCACGCTGCCCTGGACGTCTCCAGACACGTCTGCGGTTGTCGTCAGGACACAGTTGGAAACGGGACTTGTCACTAAAGACTATACGTCCCCAGTCAGCGCAGTTCCAAGTTGATCGAGCCCGGCACCACTGTAATCGGACTTGACGGTGTAGAGGCGTGAGAGGTAAGCGGCCTAACGGTCGGCGCGAGCGTAAATTCCGCTCTCTCAGTCGTCTGCAGAGGGTCATGTTGGACACATGTGTGCGGGCCACACGTTGAATAGTTGATAATGACGAATCCGGTGCTGTGACAGCTGCTCTGACAATCGCTCTGTCTTCCCGTTCTGTTGTGGCCCTAGGTCGACCGCTGCCGTCCCGACATCTGTCGTTGTTGACCCACTCTTGCCAGCACCGTCCAATCGTCGCATCGCTTCGACCCACATGTCCAGCGATTCTTCGATTCGTCCAACCAGCCTCTTTCAAACTCTGACATATGCTCGTAATGAGCACGAATGTTTCGGCGAGGCATTGTTACAGTCGACGTAAGATATCCGCAGTCAAAATGCAACAGAAATTTTGACCACATATTGAGAATCGCTCCTTATATACACCTGCTGTATGAGCAGTTCCAATGCTCTGGAGTTTCCGCTATTCATTCACTGGACACCAAATTTTAATCATTTGCATGTTCGGTCAAAATGTCTTTGCATACGAAATTTCATTGCAATCGGACAACTCCTTGCTGCATCAATTTCTTTGTTATAGAGTGTATTTTTCTTCTTGACACTTGCAAGCGAGTAATGAAGCTAAGTGGAAACTCAAGTCACCCATTGTTTCTCATTAGTAAGCCCTGCTGATATTGAACTCTGATTGATCAAAGGTTTTCAGTGATCTTTCTTCACAGTAATGTTCAGCACTTGGTATGAATATATGGAATATTTTTAAGAATCTGTTCAATTTTTATTGTAAGCGGATTTAACTGTACTACGCCATGATCACTGAATGGCATACATTGAAGAACTACCACATGTTAAAAAATCACTTCCTTGTTCGCTCTATTAAAGCTTTCATTTGTTAGAAGTCAAATGGAGGGGAGAATTGAAAATAGTAACCAGTTTATAAGGTAAGCCTACATAATACGTGTTTTGGAATGCACGAGTACTGTGCCTTAAGTTTTAGATAAGTGTTTAACTTATTTGAAAATACAGTAGACTCTGGTCTATTCAGTCTAACGTGGCGGAAGGGCTGGAGTTCTATATATGCTCACCTCCTACCCTATACATACCATTAAAAACACCCTTTTTATACCAAAATCTGTGAAAAAAATGAACAGCCCTCGTACATCAAATAAAATGTAATTAGAATAAGTATATAAGGCTTCACCACCATATCTTGTGGAAAAAGTAACTTTAAAAAAGAAATAACAAAAATTGCCTGTCTCAAAAGTATATGGACATGAACATTCTATTGAAGTTCATATTTGCATAGTTTCACAATAGCTGTGATTTGTTTGAAATGCTTAATCAGGTATACTGTTAATTAAATTTTGAAGATATATTTGAGTAAGGGAAAACTAACTGTCCAATTTGCTGTTTTAGTTCATCAAAAATTGCAAACCGACGACCATGTTTATATACATCACACGTTAATTGTGCCTAGACATTTTCCACAGGATTTAGGTCAAGGCTTATTGCGGGTCAATCCGGTACACATAGTTGGTTAACTATAAACCATGTATGAGTAGACACGGATCTATGCATTGGAGCATTGTCTTGTTGAAATACCCAATTATCTTGAATGGCTTTCGAAGTTGGCAGAAAGACACTTTCAAGAATGTGCCGATAGTCCATTGAAGTTTGGAGACCTGATAGAAAAGAAATATCCATTATACCGATGACACCAAATGCATCCCACACCAAAGTGGAGCCACCTCCTTGCTGCTATCTGTAAAAAGTGCAGGGCTGTTGTCTTAAATCATGCTTCATCATCAGGACCATCCAGGTTGATTTTTTTACGAAGGTCTACAGAGAGGAAAAGGATTTTCCAGTTTTGCATTGGGCGCATGGATTAAAATTCTCCCAGGCAAGAATTCTAAAGCTGTATACCAGAATAAGTGACTAAATAGTTAGATATGGCTATTTAAATAATATAGAAAAAGTAGCTGAACATCAGTCCTGCATTTATTGCTTGAACACGAGAATGTGTTTACTTCCTGATAATAATAATAATCGTCTTGATTGTACTTTCGCTTTTAACATACCATCACTTACTATTATGTTGAATGACCACAACTCCCTCACAGAATATAAATACATGCTACTACTTTTGACGGATGAGTTTTTTATATGATGCCTCAAGTTATTTGTTTTGAACATTTTTCTACATGCGTATCAAATATGATATTTGGCATTAAATTACTTATGAGGTGGAACTAGCGTGCATAGTCCTGATGGATGACATTTTTAATATGATATTTCAAGTTACCATACATTTTTACACATGTATTACAACTTCCATACCAGTATGTAGCTATGCAAGTAAAATGAAGAACTGCACTTGGGTCTAATACCATTTGATCTAACGTTCACTTCTGTTTGGTCTTGAAAAATGTCATTTTTGGTTCTTGTATCGATAATTTACACAAATGTAAAAACAAACACTATAACATTCACATTAGTCTGGTGTACGAAACACAGATAACAGCAATAAGGGGTAAATAGATAAGCTGCATAAAAAATAGCGAATAGCAACTGGGAACACTGATGTGCCTTTGACTAAATTTTTAAAGTGCAGGTGAATGCACACAATACAAAACTTTAAAACAATTTTGTGTCACTGTCCCTATACTTTTGAGAGACCTAAATTTTGTAACACTATTTTTTATTAATTTTTGTATCAAAAGCAATTTAAAAATTATTTACATATGTGGATCTATATTATACTTATTCATGCAAGCTTTCAATTCAATACATTAATTTTTTTAAATTCATTTTACAACATCTGTTGTCCATAAACTTTTGAGACTGATTTTAGTTATCAGTATTCAAAGGAATTTAAGTAATTTCATATTAGCCAACTATTTTTTCTTTTTAACATTTTTTAAAAATTATTTTTTTTAGAACAATTCAAATACAGAGCTTAGTAGAGTATTAAAGAAAACTACGTGCTATTAGAAAACAGAGGAAAAACATCTACAAACAGCACTGTTTATTTCGAATGGGACATCTCATGGGAATCAATTAAAATTCAACCAATCAAGTACCAGCAAAAGTTAGAATGCCTTCATCTAATCCCTTTTGATTCCATAGGAAGGGATTTTGTTTATGTTCGGGATTTTTTTTTCACAAATCTTAAGGGAAAGGGTTGACCTAATGCCAACTATCAGGTTGGGAAAATGGTACTAAAACTAGTAGTTTTTGGTATTATTTGCTAAAAATAGAAATCACTCTGATACAAGAATGAAAATAAATAATTATAAGATCCATTCTAATATAAATTGTACATATTTCAGTCCTTTAGACTAAGTTTATATTAAATACATAGTCAGACCTGCTTATATATAACATGGACATAAATCGCAAATTTTCCAAATTCCGTTACATGGTTAACTGATGTGGATGAAAATAATAACATCTCTGTAGTTCCTGAATTACTAATTTTCGGACATTGGTTTAACGGACCAAAGTTGTTTATTTTCATCTCCTTACATCCATTACACATGCTTGATAATTTCCAGTTGCCTTCAGTCTAATAATATGATTGTTTTTCTCATTTTCCATACCCTTGATGATTAAATGGCAATGCTACTCAAGACCAGAGAAGGGAATTTCCGATTTTTTTTTTGTCCCTGTTTTGTATTACTATGACAATCACTTAAATTATGTATTAAAAATTTTCTTTGTTCATGTAATTGCCTGCATAACAACGATGAGGATGTAAATAATACTTTTACTCTACAGCCACATCGGGCTCTTTGCGGATATGGGAATTTCAGCCAATATGGTTTATCTGATGTCCCCTACAATCCCGTAACGTGTGGGCCATGTATTCAGGGACATCTTGCAGAGCACTGGTAGGGAGTGAGAACCGTCTTATGACAATATATTAGGAGTGTACTATACATATGTGTATAACTTGTGATTTATTTTTTTTTTTTGGTTCAGGGGTAAGGGGTAGCGAACAATTGGAGATTACCCACCATCTGAAGTTGCTTACTATTTTTTGCATAAATTCCATTCTTTATTCAAAATTCTAATTTTTCTTAATCCTAATCTATCCGGCATTTTACATAAAAGAACTTCAAAATAAATGACCAAAAACATGTAACCAAACATTTTAATGACATAAAACATGAAATATGCTGCTACTGCACATTAATTAAAATGTGTCCAGCAGAAGAAAAAAACTATATATAATAGGAACAGGATTTTTTTTTTTTTTGTTCAGGAAGAAATTGATTTTGTCAACGAGTTTTTTTGGTGAAGAAGCTTCTAATAAATGATCATCCAGTCAAGCTGCAAAAAATAAATAACACAGAAAATTATTATCATCATACTATATAGATACCACATCGTACAGATTATGTGAAATAAACACATCAAAGTCATGTTCAAATTCAAGCCTTTTTAAAACTAACAAATTGGGCAACAAAATGATTATGCCACAAGATGTACTCGAAACACAACATCTAAACTGCCATCCTAATGTTCTGAACGCTTGGATATCAACACTAGCCACATACTGCTGACAACGTAAGTAACGGAATTGGTTGATTAAATTTTTTATTTTTTTAGCAATTTTATTTCAGGAATTTTATAGTGCAAAGACAGAAAAATGTTCTGAAATTCAACTTTGCACAAACGCACCACTTACCCAAATGGTGGCTCTGTCCAGAGATAAGCTGCTGTTTAAAAAAATTCAACGAAATACCACTAAGAGACACTCTCATCTCTCTGCCTGCCTGTTCAACTGCTTCTGTTCTCTAATAGACATTCAGGGTAATCATTGACTCATTTCAGCACAGATCTCATAGGAACAGAACGTACATCTCTAACATGCCCAAATCAGAATATGCTAAAAAGTGTGACACACATCACAGAACAAACAGCTTCATTGTGGAATAATCGCGGGAGGGGGATGGGTGTCTTTTTTTTCTTAAAATAAATAAAGAAAAAAAAACCCAGTGTGACAAATAGTTTCTACATTTCTGTTGAAAAAGAAACTTACATTTTATAGAATTTAAAAATGTGTGTGTGCATATATATTTATTTATTGATATTGGGGTGCATCAAATGCCCCATCTTTTTTGATTTTTCAACAATTTTTGTTGTCCGTGTAATATTTTTTTTGTTCCAAATAAAAAAAAAATAATTCTGTAAAGTTTGGAACATTTTCATCGTCATGTATGTGGTTCACCGATCACGGGAAAAACATGAAACGTTGAAAAAATGACGAAAAATGCATTGTTTTTACAACTGAACATATTTCCTTTATTACACTTACATATAATTTTTTAGCCTACTGTATACTTGCATAATAGATAAAATAATACGTTTTTATCATATTTTGATTTGAAAACTCTTTTTAAATTATATGTTAGAAAAGACAAAACTGTCACTTTTAACTACTGGGATTAGGGTATCAATGTAGGTGTGTCATTATATTTCAAAAGCCCAGAGTCGGTTTTTAAAAGAAAGGAAAGCACGCCTCAGCAGTTCAGCATGTATAGTCTTGGTAAACATTGCTGAGAACTATCTGTTTATCACGTAAGATGAAATTCAGGGCTACCACTGGGTAAACCAGCAAGCTACAGGACATCCAATTGTGTATTATCATTATTAAAAAAAGTACCTATAGCCAGCGTGTTTGCATTCTTAGTGATTGTTTGGAGCACAACACAGTTGCTGTCTATGCTTTTTAAACTCATCTCATTAGATATCTTAAGGAAGTTCTTCCACAAATATGGGAAATTATATATTTTTTTGATGGCAAAGCCAGCCAGTACAAAAGCAAGAAGAATTTCATAAGCATTTGTAATCATAATTTGGATTTTGGGCTGCCTGTGGAGTGGAATTTTTTTGCCTTTTCACACACTAAAAATGCATGCGATATTGTGGCAGGAACTACCAAGTGAGAGACAACTAAGGCAAGTTTACACAGAACAATAGATGGCCAAATTTTAACTGTTGACGATTGGCACCAATTTTGTTGTGATAAGATAAAGGGAATAACTTACACTCATGTAAAAAGTGAAGGTCTTTTACCATAAAGTGGAGGTCGTCGTTGTTTGTGCAAGGAGATTATTGGGAAGGGTAGCAGCACTGTATTCCCAGACAGGCTTTTTCATCAAATGTTAGCACGACCAGTGGACCGAGAAGGGACACTGGGAGGAGGGGGCATTGCGGGGAGATTGTCGATCGAAACAGGCGTACAGAGACGCACAGCTCACATGATTGTCGTCATTCAACGTCGACCGGAGACCACCCACGATCAGTCCGCCCCGAAGAGCGGCCGAAATAGATGGATGGCGCGGAAGAACACCCCGGGCCAGCCGGTATTCCTACAGGAGACCACCGGACACCGTTGAGTGGGTGCGGTGCAGCGAGCAGCAGAGAACAGGCGAAAATCATTCCCCGCAACCAGGGCGCACGAGACCAGAACAATCCGGACAGGCATCACATGCCAAAGTATCATCCACTGTTTGCGAAAGCTGGCCCCCAAGCGATCGCAGCGGACGAAGACGATGACTGATGCCCGCCATGGACGAAAGGCCAAGTACGGCCCCAGAATAGCAGAAGCAGACATCGATCCACCACCGCCCGGCGGCCAAAATGAATGTCCCAAACACTTCGTCTTAAGCGAGCTGGAACCGACAACCGCCAGTCCGGACAACAAAGAAAAGACATCCGCACGCCACCAGAGCTGAGACCGAACTCCCATAAAGTGGAGTTACAAGATAGATTCGACAGCTGTGAACCAATCATAGGAACAAAGCGATTTCATCGATTTATCCTCCGTTCTTAAAGTGTTATGAGATGCTTTTTGACTTCAAAATGTGAAGAGCTTGAGGACCTTCAAGTGTGTAAAGCAGTGCCATTACCCTTGAGAAAGAATGATACTGTTGCATACATGCAACAGTGTCTAACATAGACACAGTGGTGGTTCGATGAAGTAGAAGACACCAGTTTACAAAACAAAGACATGTTTATTCACTTTTACTATCCAGCAGGACCAAGAGAACATTTGAGAAGTTATCAGAAGATAAGGAAAATAGCAGACATTCTCACGAAACTCACACCAATGGAAACATAACAAAAGTTACTGGGCGATCTTATAACATTTCTGAAAAATTATGTAAAGAGATATCCCAACTTTTTAATAAGTGGTGAACTTTTAAGACCTCTGAAATAATGGATGCACTATTTTCATTTATATATCCTCATAGTTAGTTGTAATGTACTTTAAAATTATATTCTTGAAGAATAACCTTATGTTACACTTTTTGTGCAGTTTACTACAATACAGTACTTTACGTATGAAAAAATTTATATTTTCTTAGCTTCCCTACAAGAGATATTTACCTGAAAAAAACCACCTGCATATTTGTGGGTCTCTGTAAAAAAAAAAAAAAAAAACACCGCAAATGTCAAATTTCACACATAAGGAAAAGATATAGTTAAGTGGTGTATTTGACAAAAACACAGTTCACAATGTTCCAAGAATAAGTTTTTATTTCAGAGTTTTAGCACAAATCATAACTGAAATATGCAGTTTTCCGGGAACCTCTAGAAATGCCAAAATCAGCCCATGGCATGAAACAAAAATGGGCACCATTTTTAAACAAGTGAATAGAAAATAAAAATAATCATGGTTTTACACTACCAATAGATAGAAGTCATAACTTGCAGACAATAAAATATTTTAAAAGTGGTCAAACAACCACTGCTGGACCATCTATTTGATATGGTTTGACGCAATTACGATCATAACACCATCTCTATTATAGAACTCAATGAATTTGCCCTCCTCCACTCACTTTATATCACTAAATTCTGAAAATTTTCGTGAAACACAACTGCCTTCCCATACATTGGAAAAAAAATATAAAATAAAACACCATCAAATAAAATAAATTCATTCACATAAATATATCATTATTTTATTTTACAACAATGCGTGTAAGATAAATTATAACAATGAATTCCATATTTCCCTGACTTAGGCCTTTGTATTTCAAATTTTCTTGACTTTTTCCGTCCGAAAAAACTTCCCTGACTTTTCCAGATGAGTAGACACCCTGTTTTATTAGGGGAAAAAAAAGTGGGAGAGGGATTTGTTTGGAGCTCAAATTGGCTAAAATGTGCAGATAATTCCATTCCCTCAAATTTATTTATTTTTTAAATGCGTTTCATGGCACAACGATAGCTAGATCATGGGGAACCAACAGTTTTCCAAGTACCTTGAGCCAGCCCTTGTTGTCTGGGGTACCGTGCTCAGCAGAAAAGCGATACACCATGTACGATACCATTGAAATTGATTTGGATTAACGACATGATAGATGCATTACCACTAAACCATTGTAGGACCCATTCCACCATAAAACATGCTCCTTTTTATTTGGGGGGGTGAGACTACCACCATTTGGACAAATTTGTCTTCAAATCGACAATTTTTCGTTTCTGTCCATACAGCTAAAGATCAAAGCTACATACATTCTGTATAATATAATTCGATTTCCTTGATCCTTTCTTCATACTCTCGAATTTGCTTTTTCAATTCTTCTTTTTTAGTTTCAAAGTCAGAGTCATCCAAATGAGTTTTATCAAATTTTACTCTAAAATAATTAGCAAAAAAAAAGAATGTCATTAGGTTCGTTATATACTCAATTTTTTAATTGGGTTCTACTTTCATTAAAAAAGACAAATTAATTTGACAATAACACACACACGTAGATTATTATTAACCAACAAGCCTCCACAGCCGTATATATGCATTTTGGTATACTATTTTTTCTTGATTTTGTAGTTAACCAACAGATATACAGCTTTTATTTATAAACGCCTTTTTTTTTTTTTTTCAGTTTGAAGCCAACTATGGCATATTTGCGAATTTGCTAGATAATATAACTTCGGAAGTAAACATGCATGATGACTATTTTTCTCAGCTAATTTAAACTGATTGCATAATTTTTACTGCCTTTAGATTGGTAAACACTACACCCCTTATATCTGAAACCCAGTTTTTCGTACTAAAAGTGATTTATATGAAGAAAAACCCAATTTTTTTCAACCCAATTGAACACTTGAATTCCTGTCACAAATTAAATTTAGGAGTGTGATTTATTCCATTGGAAATAACTGTTTCCAAGTGATAATAATAGAAGTTTCCTTTTTTTAGTTACGTTGGGAGAAATGGGCAGAAATGGCTGGTGGCTAGGTGGTTAACATATAAGTACTGAAGTAATGCTATAAAAAAACCTTGTTAAATATGTTTCAATGAAAATGGTCAATCTGCGATGAAAAAATCACTGATCCAATTTTAATTACAGTAGAGAGACGATTAACAGAATTATCCTTGATATGGTACAACAACTTTCCATAATCCATAGTTAAGGATGAAATAAAAAAAATCCTTTCTATTTTATCATTGACAGTTTAAGAGCAGTCATTTTCAGTGTATTTAAACGTAAGATTTTTACATTATTTCTCGGAAAAAATCTCTTTTTGCCTTATAACTGTGCATACATTTATTATGGCAAAATCAGAGGTGCATTAGCCTATGGGGGGGATGGGGGGCTGGTGGCAAATATTTCGAGGTCCTGAGACCCAAACCCCAAAACAAAAAATTGTGTAAGGAACTGAGGACTTTTTCGGGAAGATTTCAGTAGTAAATTTTTAGTGAGTTCCTTAAACCGGCAATATGTAACTAATAATAAACTCAACGTTTCAAGAAAAATCAGATATTTATTCAAAAAATTTAATAGTAATAAATTACCTTAGTGCTTAAAAAATGTTTTGTATATAAATTTGTGTCTTGGTTTCTCTTTTCTTTGACAAATTCATCAATTACTTTTTGCAATATCTATTTCATCCAAAATTTTTTGTTCTAGGTATAATATGGCCATGTTGTTCAATCTGTCTTCCATCGTACTATAAGTTTACTAACCATACTAACAGTTTTAACATGTTTTAAAACTGAAAAAGATCTTTCACCTGTTGCATTTGATATTGGCATTGTTAAAAATATTTTCGAAATAATATCTACATTAGGAAAAGTTCCACTCTCTTTGTACACTTCGAACTATTATTCAATAGCATTTCTGGCTATTTATTTATCAACACTTCTGATTATTTATTTATCAGTTTCTTACGTTCTTATTATTTCTCCTTTCATAACAACATATATTAATATTCTTTGCAAATGTTCTTGCAAACTTCCTTTATCATTTATAACTTTTTAATATCACTTGAGATATTATATCGGGCTTCCAAACATAAATTTTTTACCATCATTCATCTATATAATTATTATTTTTCGTAACTTCTACAAAAATAGAATAAATAGTACTTACAATTCGATTGGACTCTTTATGTCCTGGTATATATATCCAAGCGAGATAAATACTTACTAATAAATACTTCAATAATAATCATTAATAATAATAATTCACCAATAATCCCATTGATCATTCACCCCATAATAGACAAATACTCTCTTTCCCCCTTTTTTTTTATTTCTAAGTTTTATTTATTCTACAATAAGGATTATCTCTTTAAAATAATGATATTAATAATAGTTCGACGGGAGTTTTAGAAAAATTAATACAGTCGGAGCAGGACCTAAATGTCCTCGAGGATTTATCCAGAAGATCCGATTTTCGCGCGGAAATATTTTTTAAACAACGATCCAATGACGTCCAATAACCTTTCAGCATTCTTACGCTCAAGGGTATGCATGTATACACATACATACACAGGATAAATATTAAGGCATGTGCCCAGAGGTTAAATCAAAGTCGTTCTTCTCAGCTCTCTTTATAAGAAAAATGGCGTTGTTGAGAACAGGGTTTCCGCCATTGAAATTTTATTTCATTTAATTCTAAATTTGTTTATTTAATTATACATGGCATGGGCGCCCATATTGGGGAAGAGGGGGGGGGGCTCAAGCTCACCCTTAGCCATTCAAAAATTTTATTTGCCTAATTCTGCTATGCATTTACTTTCAAAAGTTTTACAGTCACATTTTAAAATAAGGTACTTTTTAGCTCATTACTAATTGTCAAGCAGTATCAATTATTTTTGTAGCATTTTAGTATCTTGTACATTCACTAAAATGTTTGACAGCCTTGAGAATTAAGTAATTTTTCTCGGCCCCCTCCCCCACCGCCGGAAGTACTCACATGGGCACCCACGGTACATGATGAAACTACGGAATGACTAGAGCATGGATTATATGCACTAAGAAACCAGCAAAATATGCACTGAGCCTCAAAATATCCACTTAAAATGAGTAAACATTTACTTAAAAAATTTTAACGCTTGAAAATCTTATATCCTGTATTTTAAAACAAATAGATTTATTAACAGCCAAGTAGAAAAACTCGATATACATTAAATCATATGTTTTATATATCACAAATCCTATGACTGTATATCGCAATGTATCTCTCGTTGTTCTAAGCAGTTAAGCTTTATCTTCTATCATGTAATAGCATTTTTATGGCCCAAAAGGGTCTTCCTCAGAGCTACAAAAGATACTGAGCAAAACATACATTTTTGCTGGTTTTTATTACGAATAGTTTATCGATGATAGAACGATGTCTATCACTGAAGGAAAATGGTGTGGAAATTTAGAATAAGTGTTTGTTTTAATTTGACCTTCAATCAATTTCCAGTCAAACACAGTAAAACTCAGCTTTGGTTTTCCTAACATGGATGGTGGCTATAATTCAGCTACGACAACATTTTGGCGTCCTAGGACGTAATTAAAGACATATTAATTTAAGCATAATTAAAGACAATTAATTTAAGACACAATTAAACGTGTACATTTACGAATTCCATTGCCTTTCCACTCAGATAAGAAGTAAGAGGAAAGTTTAACTTTAGTATTGTGGTGAAATTTTTCAGATGAGAGAATAATAAAATTCTGAAAATTGCTAAAACCCTTAAAATATGCATTTATTCTGGAAATTCATGGTTTTTGTGCATTTATATTCAAAAACACTAAAAACAGCTAAAATATGTAATTGAATATATTACGGGATCTAGTTATAACAGTAGCATTTAATCATTCCACAACCATTTTTGCAGTGGCGCACCTAGAATATTCTCAAGGAGGGAGCCCAATAGTGTAAGGAATTATTGGTGGAAAAAATGGCCAGGGACCATATCAATTACGGTTGGTTTTTTTTATGTTCATTTATCATTATTAAATTACTACTAATTTGACAGTGCAATATACTTAAATGATTAAAAATGGTGGATTTTTTTGTACAATTTTACAATGGCCAGCTTTTGTTTTCCACAAAAGATCACTGTTTTAGTAATAGGTTTAAAAATAAGCCTATTGTGCAAAACTTGCTTTTGCTTGCCCTCTGTCCACTACTTGATCTACGGAAGCCTTTTTTCCTTTTGCGACCTTCAAAAAACTCATCGGCTTTGTGAACTGAATCCTTATGATAGAGAAAAGTTCTATGTTGGCTGAACTTCTTCAATGGCATTTTCTTCCAATTATTAAATTCTTTTGAAACAAGTTGACCTGTGGCTTGTGTCGATCTTAAACCGACTTCATGGGGTGAAAAGAGAACACACAAAATTTGCTATAGGCACTGTCTTCTGCATTTAGGCAAGTTATGTTTACTCAGTTCAGATGGACAGAACTTCTGACTGTGGTGAGATTTTCCTTGACTTTATACAGCACTTGTGACGGTCGTGGGA
>QLNU02015359.1:49528553-49539784 GCA_006491805.2 Dysdera silvatica | reverse complement strand
TTTAGTTGCCAAAATGTTTTATTGAGGTGAAATTAAAAACTGCAAAGAAAAACTCTGATTGAATAATTTTATGAAGTCATCTTTTAATGAGAGTTGCATTCTTTCATATTCTGCCATTGAGCAGTAGGGCAGAAACGTCAATGACCCCCCCACCTCCCCCCAAAAAAGAAAAATTATGGAAAATGTATGGGTTGCTTACAAGAATTTTATGCTAAAAAAAAGTATGATTTCGTCAATCCAGCTCTTTAAATGCAATAGAAAATCGCGGTGTACATGGGAAGGGGAGGTGTTATGATTATTGAAAGTGCATTATGGTAAAATAAAATAATGTTTTTACGAAGAATTATTTGACAACGAAATTTTTATTCCTATGCTTGTTGATGTATGTGTTTCTGTGTCTGGCAGTGTGTGTGTGTGTGGGGTGGGGGGTTGTCGAGGTTGTATCACAGAATTTTTTAGAATTTCAAGTTGAGACAAAAATGGGCGATAACACTATAGAGGGGAAGGCAAATCGACGGAATTCTACACATTTAAATTATAATTGAAAACAGATCCAAGCCTTTTAAAATTTTGGGCACTTACCCATATATAAACCCCTTTCTCTCCTGCCTGCAAATGCTTTGAAATTGTGCAATTAACCAAGTTTTAGAAGAACCAATTGATGAATTAAAAGTTAACTTAAAAGAATATTCCATTCGCATGGGATTTTTTAATATTCTCTAAATTTAGAGTTTTGTAACAGAAAAAAATGGGAGAAATTAAATAAAAATGGTAATCTGGAGACATTGTCAAAAAAATAGGAGAGAATCCCATAAAATAGGGAAGAGTTAGCAGATGTGCACACAAACAGAACTCTCAAATGGCTAAATGGGAAATCATGTAACAAACAAGGAGTTTCCAGCATTGGCGGATCCAGCGAGGGGTGGAGGGGATGATAATAAATAGGTCTCCCTTTTTCCCTACCCACCCCCCACTAGCTTCACACGCACCACTTCTACAAGCCAAGACATTCTAGACTTTGCCATATCATACTTCCGCCCAACTAATCCGACCATTTCCGTAGGTGACCAGCTCACTTCTGATCACCTACCGGTCTTTCTCTCCCTTGACATCGCCACTGAACTACCCCCCTCCCCTTATCATTAAAAGCATCAACTGGAACCTCTTTCAATTTCATCTAAACACCTTTTTACCAAACCCCCTCATCCCCATTATTGAAATACCCCAAGATCTCGACCACCTCGTTCGAATGTTCACTAACACAAGTACCAACTGCTCAAATCTAGCCACCAAGAGCCATCCACCCAATAAACCCTTCGCACCCTCAACACACATTCGAGACCTCATTTGGGATAGAAGCTGCGCCCGTAAAAAGGCACAATGCACCAGGGCCCCAACCGACACTTCCTAAACTTAAAAATATCTGTCATACAAAAAATAAGCACACATACACAACAACGTTGGGCAAATACAATATATAACCTTTCTACGAAAGACGGCTCCATATGAAAATTCCGCAAGAGACTTCTTGGACGAAAGCCACCAACTGTTAAACTGGTCACCCCTCTGGGTACCTTCTTCCATGTCCTCGCAAATTCGTTCGAAAAGCAATTCTCTCTCTCCACCCCCCACTGTCATATCCACTTCCATGAAATCAACTCAAGCACATTGGAAGAATCTCCCACAATTAATGAAGATTTGATAGAAGGTTGGGGGTGGGGGCTCAAAAACATATTTCGATGGCATCACAGTTGTGCTTAGTGAGAATGGAGTTGAGGTCAGGTGACGTTGCTGGCCAGGGTAGCAAGTTTAGATCTGTTGAATGTTCATCCAACCATTCGGACACAATTTGGAAGCAATGGCCGGGTGCTCTGTCGTGTTGAAGGAAAAGGTGCCTAGTGGAATGCTGAGGATGAACAAATAAAGGCACATGG
Source organism: Dysdera silvatica (assembly GCA_006491805.2). Classification (NCBI taxonomy): domain Eukaryota; kingdom Metazoa; phylum Arthropoda; class Arachnida; order Araneae; family Dysderidae; genus Dysdera; species Dysdera silvatica. The sequence continues at coordinate 49,537,850 of QLNU02015359.1, read as the reverse complement.
TCAATGGTAACATTGACACATGAGGAACAATGTCACACATAGTTGGCGTCCCATTTCAGTCCATGTAAACGATCTTTAAACAAGAATGGTACCTTACCAACTTGAAGAGTACCCTGATAACAAGAAGGATAAATTGCTTCATGTGGTCTACACTGTCAACTATGTATGCCAACTCATACTATAGATATCCAGATCATCATTCATTGAATGAATCAATGAATGGTTTTGCTCATCTATTATAGATGAGAAGTCTTGTTCAGTGATTTGGTCATTGAATGATTTGGTACACCGCTAAATCATACTCTGCCAATGGCATGTACCAACGTGAATATTGACTCATCAGGCCAAGCCACATTTTTCTACATTTCTAGGGTCCAGTGGCAATGTTCCAATGCTGACCTTTACACCTGATGATGTGCAGTTAGCAGAGGTACCCTTATGAAACAATGGCTTTTGTGCCCCATAGCAATGAGACAGTTCATGACACTGCACATCAGCAATGAATTGCCAAGTGATCTGCACCGTGCCCGTCTATCTACTATTACAATGCGAGCTAGTCGACTCCGCTTATCCACATGCCATTGCAGGGTTTTCACTCAAATTGGAGAAACAAATTCCCCTGACTTTTCCAGCAAAACTCTCTGACAAACCATAAGTAACTTTCAACTAAACTTTGGTTGCAGAGAAAATAATTTCAAGTTCATGGGAGATTTAGCTTTTCACAACAGAAGTTGAGATGGTTTTCCCAGGTTTCACCAAAAAATCTCCCCTTTACCCTTCCCCCTAACCTTAATGCACAATTTTAAATTCCCTGACAATTCCAGGTTGCACGAGAAAACTGCCATTATCCACAATGGCTGGCCCCGGCAGGGATGGTTTTACAAGTATCGATGCACTCACGGAACATGCTTAAACACAGTGGCTTATGAAAATCTAGTGCTTGCATGACTTACGAGAAGAAATGACCTATCAAGACTCAAACAATTTGCTCACGATAAAGTGCACTTAGATCATTTGTTTTACAAGCGTACTGTGTTCGACTATTACTGATAACACAAGTCTTACTATTATTATAGTCTCACTATATGTTATTGGATTGCTGCTTACGTCATTTTCTTTCTGCTCACAGATATGCCAACAACACCAAATTTGAATAAAGCCAGCTGTCTCTACTATTCAATTGAATAAGCTTATCAGATTCAGTGTATATATATTGTGACATCTCCTAATAATATAGAATGTTCATCATTGACTTTTATATTTGAGTAATAATGTACTGAGGAGAAAAGAGTTTTTTGTTGTTCGGTATTCACGAGAAAAGAAAAAAAAAAGTTAATTTTTGTATATTTTTAACTATTCGAGTTTTTGAGATTGAGAGTTGATTTTTGCGTGGAGAAGAGATGTTTTCGAAAGTAGAATAAAGATTAGAATCTTCCGTTCTGGAATTTAGCATTTTAAGTGTTTTCTACACTGGAGACGTTGTCTTTGTGATCTTAATCAAAGACGTTACAATATAGGTAGATATATAGTATTTTTAAAAATGTAAGAAAGTTATGTAAAATTGAAATGACAGGAAATTGACAGAAATAGAGATAGCAGAAACACAGTAAAAACATTAAAAATAAAAAATAAAAACAGAATAACAATAAATTAGTAAAACTTTTCACTACCAATAAGTTTAACAACTTCATGAGAAACACAAAATTACCGTTAAGTGATTAAAAACCAACAATTTAAGAAATGGAGAGAATTTGACGAAAATAGCATAATAAGTGGAAAATGAAAAAAGGGACACATGTAGGAACTTTTTCAAGAAAGGCTCTAAACACATGGTCCCTAAGCAATGGAATGTTTTTATATAGAAAGTAGCTTAAGCCAAAAAATTCTACGCCTCCCGACATTCCTAGAGAGAAAAACGAGCCGAATTAAAACGAATAAAATTTATGAAAATGATAAAAAATTGGGGGATATACATTGGGATGCAGACGGAATAACGATACAGCGAACAAGGTGTGAACGAAGTTAGGCTTAAATGGAAAAGAGCAGAGGGGAGGGCAACAAGGCAGCAGAGTTGCCAGCCTAAAGCTAAGGAAGCCAAAAGCGTTAGGAAAGCCTCCAAAATGGACAGATTTCAGAGCAATCTTTTTGTTTTTTTGAACCTATTAAAAAAATAAGCAATAAAACGTTCCGGTATTAGATTGCCTTTTAGTCTGCATTCGAGCAATTTAATAGCTTCTAAAAGGCTTGTCCCCAAACCGTGTTTAACAGGCTATATCACCATGAATTCCATTGCCAAGGGACCACATGTTCGGAGCCTCCCTTGAAAAAGTTCCTACACGTGGTGTCACTTTTTTCATTTTCCATTTATTATGCTATGTTTGTCGAATTCTCTCCGTTTCTTATCTCAAATTTTTGGGTATTAATCACTTACTGCATTTTTGTGTTTCCTATGATGTTGTTAAACTTATTGGTAGTGAAAATTTTTGCTAATTTACTGTTATTCTGTTGATTTTCATTTTTTTTTATGTTTTTACTGTGTTTCTGCTATCTCTATTTCTGTCAATTTCCTGTCATTTCAATTTTATATAATTTAATTACATTTCTAAAAATACTATTTTCATCATAAAAAATGCAATTGCAGCTTTTGCGCAGTCACCTTGCTTCTTTTCATTTAATTTATTTAATCCTTTAATATGTGAGAATGTATCTGTATATATATATATATATAATAAAGATGAGCACAAATTGCATTTTTCCTTTTTAAGGCAATTCCCATTTCCGAACTTTTTTTACAGTCCACAAGGGTTTTGTAAAAACGTGAGTCCGCTGTATATATATTCAAAATTAAAGAAGACAAGTGAGGGTAATTAAGATTGCTGTATTATTTTATTATACACTGGAACTTGTGCAAGTATTGGCATTAAAAATGTTATGTAAAAACTTGTGTATGTATGTATGTATATATATATATATAACATTTTTAATGCCAATACTTGCACAGGTTCCAATGTGTAATAAAATAATACAGCAATCTTAATTACCTTCACTTGTCTTCTCTAATTTTGGAGTATATATACAGCGGACTTACGTTTTCACGAACCCTTGGGGACTGTAAAAAATGTACGTAAATGGGAATTGCCTGAAAAGAAGGAAAAATGCAATTTGCGCTCATCTTTATTTGTATAAACTCAAAGAAACTTGGTAATTTTTGTTTCATAACAACACTTTGCAAAACGCACAATTCCATAGAGTTAATGCTGGCAAGCATCTCAGAGTTATCTGCTTTTTTTTTTTAAAAAAAAAATGCAGCCTTGATACCATTCTGTGGTTTCTTTGATAGTGGTCTTGAGATCAGGAATATAGTTGTAAATTAAGAAGCGGTAGAAAGCTCTGCCCTTTATGATATTGTTGGGGGGAGGGGGACTGAGGGACAGAATGGAGTGGGAGAAGCCTTAAAAAAAAAAGCAGTGTCGGAATGGTCTTCCAGTTCCACTACACCTCTGCTTGAAATGACCTCGGCGCATTCTTCATCCTCATTGAATTGTTTCTCATCGCATTCAATACTTGATTGACAATTTCATCATCTGATATTACTTCTCTGCATGCTTGTACATTGTCATCTAGAATCAGAAAGTCCTTAAAAGTAGTCTTCAGGAACTTGAGGAACCGTCCAATGAAGTTTCTGCATTAAGGCTTCGTCTGTACCGGGATTGCGAACCCTGCATGTCGAAACGAGTTAGCAATCACTGCTTCGGAAACATCATTCTCTTATGGTTTTTCAAGTTACAGGCACTTTTAGAAGCATCTCCCTATGTTTTCATTTAAAACAATGTATAATACCCTGATCCATGGGTTGTTCAATCAGTTGTAGTTTTGGAATTCGTTCAAATTTTCAGTGTTCAAAGAAAAAGAATAAAAAAAAAGTGACAAAACTGAGTTTTTAAAATTGAGTTTTTCCAATTACAGTTCCTCAATTGGAGGAGAAATTAACGTTAGTTCTATCGGCCATTTCTTGGGATCAACTCATTTTTTTGTGAAAACAAATAATTCACAAATGGAGGTTAATAAAAAGGCAAGTACACTGTATACTTAAATATATAATTTACACCCATGAATTATAACTGCAACAATTGCACATGTTCATGGTGTAAAGGTTACGAAAAAAGTATATCGTAATTCATTTTTAATGTGCTGAAAACTCCTCTTCCCAGCAAACTTATAGATAACCTTTAAGAGAGAAAAGCTGAGTGTAGACCATAGCTCAGGCGGTAGAACACCCGACATGTAACTGGAAGATCGCAGATTTGAGTCCTGTCGGTAGAAGCTTTCTTTCTCTCAAATTTATATAATACATATATATAACTCCAACCAAAATCTCTAATTTTTCTTTTCTTGAAATATAAAGGTAATCATGCATATAGAAATTTAAGGAGTGGAGCGGAGGAGAATGCTCACATGTTTTTTTATACCACTCTTTGGGCTGAGGGTTCAGAACCTATTTAAAAATGCAAAACTTTAAACTTACATTCCAGATGTCTGAAGAGGCATCGAACTGCTTGACCTCCCCACAAATTGTTGGCGATGGATGGCCGAAGATTTTCAAAATACGTCCAAGGCTGAAATGAGAGAATAAAAAACCATTAAAAATTAAGAAAAGGTTAACGGGGTAAGAGGGAGGTGAAATGAACTTTACAGAAAAAAAGTTATCCTCAGATAATTACTCTTGTAGTCGGAAGAGGGTAACAGCAGACTTGCCATGAACTTCCCTAATCCCTTTAACGTTCAGACTAAAAAAAAAACAAAAGAAGGTACAAGTCAACTGTACATTATGAAGTTAATTATAAAAAAATCCACACTGAACACAAATATAGTTTTTGGGAAACATATGCAACTTGCAGTCGACTTTTAACTGCAAAATTCCTCATAATACTATAATGATGTATTTTGTTGACTATAAAAACTTGCACAGATGTAATTTTTTCCTCTTTCAGATTGCATTCTGATAAAACAAACGATAGCTTATAACGCTTCAACTCACTGTTTTTAGCATATAAAAACGTCTGTCGATTACAGCAACAACAGTGGACAAAATTGAAACACTTCATCTATAGTCTACTACTACTCTATTAATGATCAGCTTGTTCCTGTGAATCAAGCAACTTAAATTACAAGGATCTGGTTTTATTGACAATAAAATTTAAGCCACTGTATCAGTCAAAGGAATTTTAAAAGAGGAGGGCCTTTGTTTTAGTCTGGCTAATACTCTCATCTTTACTTCAATGTATTTTGTACCTCGGAAGAGAAAACAAGCATATCAGTGTAATTCATGCTGAAGAGGCAAAATTAGACAAGTTGGTAGGTAGGGTATATACAAGCAATTGATTATGTACAGAAGCGTCGTTGACATGCTATAGCGTGTAAAATATGCGGAATAGAAGGAAAGGACTCAATATTAGAAAAATAGCGCATCCCTGAAACCCGCTATTTAGTAAGGAAAAAAGTGTTTTGTTTTTATGGAATCCACATTTCCCCAAAAAAATGCCCATATTTTTTAAACACAGCGAGTTCTTAGGACCCAGTTTATGAGCACCTAGTGACACCCACGCATATAGAAACAGCATTACAGTTAGGTGGTTCACAAAAAATATGTTTCATTAACAAAAATAATCACCATCTCATCTGCCTAAATAATTCTTGATATTCTTCTTCAAAAATAATCTTCTTATCAAGTGTTACACCGTTCTGATGTAACTAAAACATAATCGAATATATAATTAAGCAAAGAACCACAAAATAATAAAGAAAAGACAAGAAAGACAACTGATATGCTTAAATAACTGTGGCACTCCTTTTTCCACGGTACTTTTCAATACGTTACATCATTTTTCAAAGACATGCTGATTTTTCTTCAATACCACATTACAAAGATCGACCAAGGCTTACCACAGCTATTAAAATGCGTGCCAATGGTCAGTATACAAAAGACAAAGTAAAACACGCTATGTGTAGAAAGACCCACATTTCAAGAACTGTTGAGGAAATGTTCATGCCTTATATTTGTATCTCGATTTTGGGAAATTGCTCTAATGCAAATTCTGCACCCTGTCCTACACTAGAATTAAGGATGTTTCTTAACTACCCCTTCATTAGTGCAAAATTAGTCCAGAAAAAACCCAAAGATATGAGATTAACTTTAGGAGATTCTGAAAAGAGAGTCGTAAATATGGGACACAAATTTTCTTTGATGAAATGATTTAAGTAGTTCTCGAAATATTGTGGAATCTTTTTATAGATGATATGTTTGTCTTTCATCTTAGCCTACATGCCTCCTACTATACTTCCTTTTGCATTTTGACCAGTGACAAAAAAGTTACTAGTCATGGGTCATCTGACAAAGGAACAGAACATATCAACCTGCCGCTCAAATTAAGAATCAGGACTATGATAATTTTATAGAGTTTTAAACCCTTGTTCGAATCATGCAACTGTTTTTCTGTAAAACTTAAATTTTGAGAAATTATGGGTGTTCAAAGTTCACGATATGGCAACAAGTTGTAGACGAACGTCATACCTTTGGAGATCAAATTTTTTACGCACTGAGTTCAGATTTATGCCATTGGTCAGTTTCTTCCTTATTAACGGATAAAATACTAGTTGGTGTGCTAGCTTTTATTATGAAGGGTTGGATATAACACGTCGCTGTTTTTCTCGAACTATAAAGCATGTGTACTTATTTTATATAAATCGAACACTACGCAGATTAAATCAAACAACAATGTCAATCAATCAACGTTTATTGGCGTAGTGATACCAACGCCGATGGTATGGCGTGATTAGATGGTGAAACGTTCGAAAGAAAATAAATATTTCTGCCTTCGGTGGGACCTGAACCCACGACCTTCCACTTGCCGGGCGGAGGCTCTACCCACTGAGCTACGAAGGACAATATATAATCTCTTTACGAACGTATATATATTGTTGCCAGTTATTTCGCAGAATGGTGTAGTACATAGACTACTATTTAAACCAAATTGCAAAGAGACTGGTATTAAATTGATCGAAATGCCCGTTGCAGCATATGTATTTATTTTATATAAATCGAACACTACATAGATGGTATGGCGTGTTAGATGGTGAAGCGTTTGGCGATGCTTTCTTGGGGGTGGGATACAGACCCGGCCTTCCGCTTGCCGCGGTGGATGCCGTCGGATTCAGGTCCTGGCAAAATATTCCGGCGTTTCTATCATCACTCATAAGATGTTGGTATCACTACGCCAATAAACGTTGATGGATTGACATTGTTGTTTGATTTAATCTGCGTAGTGTTCCATGTATATAAAATAAATACATATGCTGCAACGGGCATTTCGATCAATTTAATACCAGTCTCTTTGCAATTTGGTTTAAATAGTAATCTATGTACCACACCATTCTGCGAAATAACTGGCAACAGTATATATATACATAAAGAGATTATATATTGTCCTTTGTAGCTCAGTGGGTAGAGCATCCATCCGGCAAGTGGAAGATCGTGGGTTGAGGTTCCACCGAAGGCAGAAATATTTATTTTCTTTCGAACGTTTCACCATCTAATCACGCCATAACATCGGTGCTGGAATCACTACGCCAATAAATGTTGATTGATTGACATTGTTGTTTGATATAAAGCATGTATTCACCTTTAAAGCTAGCATGTATTCGACACTGATGTGATTAGTATAAAATTTGAAAAATATTTTTCAACATTTCAACAAATTGGTAGGTAATATCCATAATGAATTTGATCAAAATATTGAAATCGACTTTGGATTTGGCAATCAAGAAATATAATATACAAACATTAGTAATAACAGAAGAGGAATTATCAAAAAGTAAAGCTATTTTGGCTAATATTCAGCGGTTTATATACAGAGCTTTGAAATGGAGGAAGTTAGCTTAGATTTTGAGGAGAACTCTCTTGAAAACACAAGTTTTGAGTCTGACAAACTGGATAATAATTCTGATTCCGATTAGGATTATAGTCATGGCACATTTAAAAACGTTCCTGTTAATAATATCCTTCTGGATAAGATGAAAACCAGCATAGAATTTTATGATACTTGCAAAAAATAATAATAATAAATAAACTTCACTAAACCAAAAATAGATATCAGTGGATCAAAAATAGCAAAGATATATCAAGATTTAGGAAATATATTTCAGAAAATGCTTCGAATTGGGAAAAATTAGTAATTATCCGAAAGGATATGATATCAAAATTATTTTATTCAAGAGAACGTAATTTGCCAGTCCATGATATGGATTTGAAAAGGTGGGCTTGTTTGAAAGCCAAGAAAATTGGGATGGGTCATGCCACGCCAAATCACCCAAGCTCACAACCAGACCATTTCAGATTTTTATAAAATTTGGCTCATTTGTTCCACTTGCATAGAAATGAGTAAATGCACAATAATTAGTCACTATTGGTATTAGTTTTTGAAATATATAACTTTGAAAATGGGTATATAGTTCAAATTTTAGCCTTTCTTGTACGAAAAATTTTCTCATAACTTTCGTCCTAATTAATGTAAAGACTTGATATTTGTATCTTTAGAAAGTATTTAATGTGGGCTTTCTTATGATATGCCACATGAATATATAATTCAAATTTTTATTTTCAAGGTCAACACCTTTGACTTTATATATCTCAAAAAAAAAAGGTATTTTAATTTTTTAAAAAAATGTATATGTTATTTTTCCATTTATTTTCTACAATGTCTGCGAATCTCATTCTGGGACAGCCGTGGGATACCGAATAATTAATTTAAACATACTGTGCTTACACACGTTTTCTGCCATTATGTGTATTTTAATTTTATTTTAGAAAATTATATGTTATTTTTCCATTTATTTTCTACAATATCCATGAATCCCATTCTGCGACCGCCATGCACTACTCGAATATTCGAATTAGAAATTACATTTATATACCAAAAATGGCCTTGCATGCACATTTCTTAAAAAAAAAAAATACTTACAGATTTTGACAAATGGGTTTTTGGCTGCAATCAAAGTGTTGTTAAAAAGAGTTTTACATATTTTTTACTGACATTATTTATTGACCCATTTCACATAAGTAGAACATTCTCCGAGGGGAGGGGGGGTATGTAGGATGGACATTTCAATAGAATTTTCTGGAGAACAGGGGAAAGGAAAATCTGTGCTTAACTTTGTTATCTGTTATTGTCACTCACTGACAATTTAACTAAAGCAACTATAGATGTTTCACATCAATCCTTCTCAATTTATTCATTAATT
>QLNU02015359.1:49501728-49524223 GCA_006491805.2 Dysdera silvatica | reverse complement strand
GCCTAACAAGATGCCTATAACGTTTATACCAATGTTGTGGTCATCACGCCCTAATAACTAGTCTGTTGTTTTCAATTAAACTGCTTACATTTACTTTCTCGTGTACCTTAACCTTTTTAAAAGAGAAATCAATACAAATGGTAGATACTGAACATATGAGTAATCAATACTATCATTTGTATTGATGACTAAATTAATATCAAATTATACAATATTTATTAAATTACAAATGATAGGTATCTGACAATTTTCAAAGCAGTTAACATGTTAGGTAATTCATACATATAATTTGTAATCTTTTTTCAATATCAATATACTAGTAGTCAGTAATGTCTAATTAAACGTGTTTTGTGATGAATGTTGTGGATTCTTCGAACCTTTACACTGAAAACGAAATTTTCGGATTATCCAAAATTTCGCTTACTCGAAATCGGGTGCGCCTTTTTCATTTAGAATAATTAAGGTTTTACTGTATTGTTTATAAATCGTACAAATTAAACAAATTTTAAACTATAATAATTCTGATATATATAACATCAAGGCTGTGCAAAATGTGGGTTTGGAAGTACTGCCTCCTCCCCTTCCCACCCCAAGTTGAACGTCATTCAAATTCCTCAGGATAAAAAAAATCTATCTACTCTCATTTTTTAGTAAAAAACCCTCCCTTTTTTAAATCCTACGTAAGGGCCTTTATAACATCATTATGATTTTATTATAAATCTTAGCACAAAAATGCAGTCAGAAAAACACAGTTTTACTATTTTTTGCAGTAGAAACACAATTTTAGTCGTTTTTGAAACACTTTAATAAAGGTGTGTTATGTTTAAAACATAATGAACAACATTATTCGTAATTTACAATAATTATGAAATCTGAGATTTAGCACTAGAACCGCGGCACTTTCACTATACCTAGAACTGCGGCCACAGTCATTTTGACCGTCCTTAAATATTCTTTAAAAAACTACGATTTCGTTTTTGTTTCAGCAATACTAACGCTTACATTAAATCCCAATAATATTCATTTAATATTTTCAATAATTAGATTAACTTTAGCAACTAAATAGCAATATTTTGTACATCTTTTCTTTTCAGAAAACTATTCTTTAAAATCACACCATCAACTAAAAATAATCTTAAGCCACTTGCAGATTTAAGGAGTGGGTGATGGGACAATCGCCACTTCCCCCTTTAGCTGGGATTATGTCATGAAAAATGAAAGGACTTTTAAATTTATGATCATAAAATTGCAAAAAAGATAAAGTAGAGAAGTAAAATTTCAGCTATTATCAATTTTAAGTTAAATAAACTGGGACAGAAATTAAAATGAATGCCAAAATGATAAGCAAACAAAAGCTATGTGCAATTTTTCAAGGTTATTTGACATCGATTACAACTAACACTTCTTATCCGAATCAATTATTTCGAAGGATGTTTATATTTTGGTCGCACGGAAAGCAAGTGTTTTTTAAGGCCATGTGTTTTATATTACATTCTTTTTGATTTCACGAATTGATGGAATGTTAATAATTGATTAATAATGTTAATAATTAATTAATTAACATTAATAATTGATTAATAATGTTTTTGTGTATCTAATTCATTCATACATGTAAATAAACTGATTTATTGATTGATAATCAAGCCAAATTATTTCGTTTCACATATTGAAATTCAATCAGCCAAAAAAATCTGAATAATTCCACGATGTTCGCATAATTATGATACATTATTAATTAGTCTGAAATTCTGAAAATTTTCGTGAAATAACCCCCAGCCCCAATGGTGGATCAAGGAAGTGGGTGTGTGCCTCCCTGAGAATGATAAATTTACATTAAAAATTATTATTTTCAAATAAAAAATAAAACTAAACTTACAAGTGAATTTTCAAGCGAACTTTTCTTTTAATTATACTCTATCTACCATGAAACTTAGTCAATCTGCACTCCAGGGGAAAAGCGCCCCTTCACACCTTTTGTTTTTATTTGAAATTCTGAAGGGAAAATAAAAAGTCTAACCGCTTTGTCCCATTAAGCATCGAAAAAATTTTTTTTTCCTTATGAAATAAACTAAATTTATTTATAAAAATATCGTTATTATATCTTATAATAATTCACATATGGTAATCATAAATGTCGTCTCTTCCCTATCCTCCGCAATTTTTCATCGCATTTGCGGGGGCAGAACGGCAGAATTTTATTTGTTTTTGCTGATACGGTGGGAGGAGGATGACATGGACGTAAATAGCTTCGAAGTTTAGGGGGGCTATTTTTTTCTAGGGGAGCTAAACCTTATACCTCAATGCTTAGCAGAAATTTTCTAAGCAGTTAGCCTTCCTCAGTTACAATTTTCAATGTTAACAACAGCCATAATCATTACATTTACAGAAGGTCTTTACCTTGCCCCTTTATTGCGTCCAGGGAGGCAAAAAAAAAAAAAGCAATTGCGGGTTCAATATCTACTAAAACCCGCGAAAAATTAACACTGTGCTCTATGGTGATGCTTTAGGGCTAAAGCCGTGGGTTGTTATACTGGAAATGTCGCTTTATCGAGGGTATTTATATAAAGAGTATGAAATACTGAAATTTCAGGAGGAAGAGAAGGTGGAAGAATCGATCTCTCAGATAACCGCTGTTTAAAATCTTATCCCCTGCCTCCAAACATATCATTCAGTGTCTTCTACTGGTGGATCCAGCATCATTTCACGCGCAATGTGCATGTTCATAGTTCTGGATACTGTAAAATAAATTAATATATTTATAGGGTTTGAACAAGTATACATTTTTCTCTGATTGCGTAGAAAAATCACCTTCTAAAACCGATATAAAGTGGTGACCTGGACGTGATCATTAAAAACACCTTCTGAATTTCATTAATGCTGCATTGCTGGGTAGCTGACAATCTAAATTCCAAACAAGTCTTTTATATTTTATCATAATTGTTAGCTTACATAGTCGGATTTTACAACCTTCAAATGTAGCCAATATCGTTTATATTTAGGTTTATAATCGTGCATCATTTACATCATTTTCGCATCACCAATGTTATTGTAATTAACAAAAATTAGTAGTGATTATTCTGCTTCATGCTGATTAGCATAGAATTATGCAAACAGAAATTGTGGGTATGATGTTATTAAACAGATATAAAGTATGCCTAAATGTACACACTCTCTTACTAGCATTCCTCACACAGAGGTTTTGTGCCTTGTTTGGTTACGGCACGAGTTGTCATGATTAGAAGTTATTTTGTTATACTAACCAGTTATTTTACGTTAACGATTAGTAGTGCAATAAATTGTTATTTGTTTAACAACTGGATAATTCACTTTAAGAACTTTCTCTTGCGCTGAGATAATATTTAGCATTAGTTGAGAAGCCGATTCATTAAGTATTTTTTAAATAAAATATGGTTTGGACATGGAGTCGAATGTTATCCTCCATATACTGGTGACTTAAGGAGGACTCAAGTTACAAACTGCTATCTTTTGGGATGTGTCAGTAAGTATGCCGCTGTCCTTTCGACATCTTTTGAAGTGAAACTGATTTTCAGAAGTTCGAATGGAAGAAGGAAATGGTTTCTTCGATGAATGGCAAATTTTTATTGTGTTTCCAGCATAAATATAAGCAACCAATACAGTTTTCTCAACTTGTTTAAGATGTCAAACGGTTCTTCAGCTTATTTATGTACTTACATATTATTTTCGGCTTTTACTTTATTTTTTCAAATTTATTCACGGCTTATTTTAGCATTTATTTATGCAAACTTTCCATTCAATGCATTTATATTTTTTCACATTTATATCATAAAATCTGTTGTCCATGTACTTTTAAAACAGACTCCATGTCCAATTTCTCAACGTTAGTCGAGTCTTATGCAATTTTCTGAAGAGCATATCTACCACACAAAAAGAGACTCGACTATATACGTATATAAAAAAAGAGAGTTCTTACACTTTAAAAGGTTAATCTAAATTCAAATTTTATATGTATTTTAAATCCTTATCTGAAAAGAAATAATGTGAAAGGTATTCAACTAAATCTTAAATTTTATTAAAAATGGAAGTTTAATATATTGGCTACCAATTAATATAGATTCCAATGATAATTTTTAAACGGAATATTGAAAGCCATCATCGCCCACTCATGCGGTTGATAGTTTTAATCATCAAACTCGTTTACAAAGATTTATATTATAGATGAAATGTGCATATTTAATAAGAAAAATACCTTTTTACATATCTTTCGATGGAACCGTACTCCTGGCATATTTTTTCAAACTCTTCGTCGTCGTCATCGAATAGTTCACTAAAATTAAAAAAAATTTGGATAATGCTACAAAACATGATGGGATAAATCATCTAAGCAGGAAATTCTTGATCCTCATTTTTTTGAGCCATTCATTTAATCATTCACACAATGAAAATGGTCATTCCCCATTAAGAGAGTGGTAATTAGAATCAAAATCATCATTCCCTGATCCACATGAAGTGGCAATTAAAATGGAAATTACCATGCCCATTACGGAATAATCGCATCTTTTCTTTCTCTCACCACATACATTTATAATTGTTTGCAATAATAAAGTGATGGACGCTGACAAATGTACTATCATATACATACTTGTAATCATCAGATGATACAGTACTTCGTTGAGATGTTATCGATGGTTCCATTGTCGCTATATTATTTCTAGCATAGGAATTATTGGAATTTTCAGCCGTAACTGAATTTAAATAAGCCATAACTTGCTGTTGATTATAACTTGGATTGGCCGTTAAATTGAAGGAATTGCTCTGTTGAGATGGAGTGCCGTTAGTAGACCCTTGGTTTGACCCGTAACGAAAAGGAACATTTGACACAGGTTGCGAAAACACATTATTATTATAAGTGGGTAACTGCTGGTTCTGTGTAGGCTGACCGTTCAAAGTGAGAGTTTGCACAATTGCAGTCAGTGCATCAGCACTTGCTGGATTTTTTGACAAAGTACGAACCACATTGAGAAAGTCTGCCGTTTTCGTAAGATCCGCTGTGGCAAGAATCGATGGTGTCTGCACTGGTAGATGAAACTGAGGTTCCTGAGGAAAAAGAAATAAATTCATTACATAACACTTTGAAAATCACACACACTCATTTGTTTTGTATCTGAAACACTTGTAAAACCATTAGAAACTGATCCTGATAGCTTAGCGTGATTGTCATCCAAAATACTAAACACTACTGACATGGCTCAATTTCGGTAATCGACTATCAACTAAGGCTTTTAACAAGAGGTGAGTATTGATTGAATGGAAGGTTTGTTTCAACTTTACTGTACAAGGACAGCCAGGATTATACTGTGCCGGGACCTACAGTTTTCCAAGGAATCTGAACCTCTAAAGGTAAGGGGAACTAGCCCATGGACTACAGTGAGCAATCAGAATAACTTTTTTGGTGAAGTACGGAGTCAAACCAGGGATGAACACATTAATATCACACCACCCCTGGGCCACTGAATGCAGAGAAGAATCGGATATGCAGCAAAATTTAAGCCAGAAATTCATGGGACTAAAAGCAGAACTTCTGTTTGTATTGTATGGTGTAAGGAAAGCTAAGATCACGCTATATCAAGGCCATTAGTTTTATTTACATGGTAGGGTTTTCTTAATGAAATTTATCTGCTTCTTGTGATTCTTTTAAGCCATTGCAGAGACATGTTGCTCTGTGGTTCTGATCATCACTTTCGGCTCACTTGGCTGCAATAAACATGATCGTAGGTAAATGTAGTGTGGTTTGGAGGTAAATGTTAAGCCATCTGTTCCAACCCAGTGCAGCTATAGGAAAGAAAATACAAACAAGTTGCATCGCCAGGAAACCTGGGACAGAGAGTAATTTAAGATAACCTACTTTTATAATCAGGCTATGCTGTAATCTGCAGCCTTCTTAGATCATAACATAGACGTTAAGATGCAAACTAAGAAAGCTGACCAGTCTATCAAGGAATTGGTTGAATCTTCTTCTGTTCTTTGACATTTTAATGAAGTCCGTTTTAAGATTATAATAAAAAAAAGGGCGAACAAAGCCATCTTAAAAAGACAGAAGGATTTGTCCTGTAAAATTTAGAACCACAGAAATGGGCCAGAAGGTGGCAGGTTCACTGCCTCTGCAGTAATCTAAGTATGAAATTTTATTTATTAATTACCAAAATGGGACACAGGTGCCCAGAGTAAGCAAATGCCATTGGGAAAACTTTCATTTATAAATTTGCTTGATGCAAGGTTGATAAGAACCTTCTGTTTGCAAAAGAAGCCCTATACCTGTGAAATGCAATAAAAAGAGACATACCTTACTTGATTTCTCATTCCGTTTCTTTTTAGAATTTTGATCAGATAACGGAATCTTTATCATGACATTCATGTGTCCGACACATAAATGAACTTAATGACAAAATAAACGAACCAAAAACTCCTAAGGATATGGACAACTAATGCAAGATTATAATGTTGCCATAGCAAATGCCACATAACAAGACAGAGCCATAAAAACAATTAAAGGTAAGTAGCCAATTATCTAAATTTTAAAAGAATTCTACTTCCTTACGTAAATAATGAATAGCAAAATTTATTTACATTATGAGAATTAATCATAAAATTAAGATCATTGTTCTACAGAGATTTCAACTAAAGAGTAATCAATGCTAATGAAATATCGGAGAATATGCACCTGATTTGACGAACAGTTGGCCGTTGAAGAATCATACGTGAAATCATCACAAACACGTGCATAACCTTCGTCGGCTAGGAACTTGTTTATGTAAATGTCGTCGTCTCCTGAGCAGTCGCACAGCCATAGTGAAACAACATTCGTGTAAGACTGTAATGAACAGTAAAGTATTAAACCACATTATTATTTATTTTATTTATTTAAAAAATTCAGGCAAAACATGCAATAGTTATAATACACAATAATGAAACATACAATAAACACAAATTAGAAAATACATAAAGATGAATGAAGGCTGTATCAGAATAATTTGCAAATACAGGTCGATAGAGTATGTATATATAAAAAAAGAAAAAAAAAAACCCCGCAAATTAGTGATTGAATTTAGAGTTAAAAAAGTAATTGCCTAGTAATATAATTATAAAGTTATACAAATGCAGAAACAGACAAATAAGATGAGAAATTTGTGGCCAGGTTGGCGTCAGCCCCACTTTTCTATTCTTTACAAAAAACTAGTTTTGAGCTTAAACAATATAAGCGTACGTTTTCTTCTAAAACGAAAAGGAATATGAATTACACAGGTCTGTGAGATACTAATTTTTAATTGTTTTCTGCACCATTTTTGGTGTTTCTAATGTTCTTCGATACGCTGAGTTCAGAATTACCGAGTTTTTTCCCCTCTGTCATGTAAGGTTTTTACACAAAGTGAGGATGAAGGCCCATGAAAATCACACAGAAGACCTAGCAGAGTTAAACTATATTTACGAAAAAACTTAAAAATAGGATGTATTTTACATTTTATTGCTTTGTTATGTTTGTCATAGCCACCATGGTCAAAAATCATTATATTATCTCTTTGCCTTACCCTCGAGGCTCAATTTAGAACTTTTTCTCTTGTGTGCTGCTTGCACCTCCTCCCTAGTCAGCATCCAGCAGTAGTCTCATTATGTTAATATTCCACAGGTCTTGATACCTACAATCCAGTTCTTTTATGTCCTGGTGGAATCTCTCTCCTTACTCTTCACTTACAGTGCCTAGAGTTTCTGGGAAATAGCTTAGATTGCCGGTAAAAAAATGGATCTCCTAGCTAACTGAGCAGCCCACGGTTTTGAAGTTCTCCCGCATATTTCCCCACGATGTTCTTGAAGTCAAGGTCTTTCTGGTTGACAAGAAACTGCTTTACAACTTCCTTGAAGGACTTCCATACCTGTCTCTCAATGTCTTCCATTTCGATTTAGAAGATTTCGTCTGTCATGAGTTTTCGAATGTCAGGAAATCTCCGGAAATTTTGATGTGGTGGAAAAAAACAACTTTTTCCCCCCAGAAAAATCGGAAATTTGGGGAAAAATTGATTTTGCATCAGTTTTTCTGATTTTTATATTGACACAGCAAATTTAATATCTACACGCTCTCTAATCCGCAACTCTCTAATTCTCAAGTAACTCGGTAGGTTTTCAACGTTAACAATAGCCATCATTATTGCATTTATGGAAGGCATTTACCCTACCCTTTTTATTGATTGCAGATAGACAGAAAAACCGAAAGCAACAGATGATCCAATATCTATTGAAATCGGCTAAAAATAAAATCCAATTCCTTAAATTATGATATATATAAAAATTATGGAACAACTTTGTTAATGGATACAACAAATAGCCTTATTAAAAAAAGTGTGTGTATCGAAGAATTATTGATTCAGAAGTTGCAAAAGGCTCTGCCACTACCTAATGGCTAAGAAAATTGGTCTCGATATATATACAGTGAAAATCGGTTATAACGACCTTCAAGGGACCGTGCAAATTCGGTCGTTATAAACGATATCTTTTTAAAATCATAGTAGCCTATAGTATAATACACTCTAGAGTTTTATAAATTATTTTGATAGTAAAAAGTATTAAACTGTTTAGTTTCAAAATTAAATAAAAATATATTTAATTATAATCAATTTCATTTCCCTTAACGTTAAATTATATTTATAGCCACACTAAATACATAGCACTTTATATTTTTTTAAATTGAAAAAATTCTAGAAAATACTAAAGTATATAATGTAGAAAACAAATCTAATGAATAATATTTATTATATTATACTAATGACTTCCGAACAGTGCCGGTTAAAGTGTTTTGTGGGCTTTACACTGAAAAAATAAAATAGGCCCCTAAAGAATATGACCCTCGTGATATTCAATTAATAAATCACTTTTTAAGGTTTATTATCTTTAATATTCAGGTTTAGCAGTAATAAAAATGTCTCGGTTGTTTGTAAATAAACAAGATTAGAATAACGCTTAAATTTTGATAACTAACCCACATTGTTCCGATTTATGACTGTCAAGTCGCGTCGTTATATCCGATACGAATTTCCCTACTTAGAATCTACGTAGACTACAAAATCGCTGTCGTTATAGCAGGTTTCGTCGTTATATACGATGTCGTTATAACCGATATATTTAGTATGGAGTAGAATAGCAAACCAAACTTCTTGTAAAAATTCCGTCGTTATATGCGGTTGGTCGTTATAAACGATTTTCACTGTATATTTTTTTTTTTTAAAGTGAATTTCATTTTACCATACAGGGTGAAATAAGAAATTGAAGAAAAAAGTTTTCGTTCCTATAACAAAATTCTTATATCACGTTTTCCAGCTTTAAAAAATGTGCATCAATAAAATTATGCATGGTGTTATGCTATCTCCAGTGAAACCAAAAAATTAAAATACCATTTATTCATTAACACGGTGATACCACAGCACTCATCGGCTTCGGAACTCACTGAATTTGAATTCACTATTTGACGCAATCTGCCAAGAAAAAATTGCTTCAGCATTCGACACTTACTTGGCACTCATCTCAAAACTAATAACGTCATGCCCCACATCCAATCTTTTCCCCCCGAGACAAAACAAAGACCAACGCATTGGTTTCAGAGTAGCTCATGCTCAGTGCAGAATCTCACATATATTTCACTGTGTACTTTCTTGAGGTTTTTTTTGTTCATTTTAATCTTATTTTTGTTCTCACAAATCATCGTGAGTTTAAAGATGATTACTGATACAACTAAGCAAAAAAGGCGATTAGTAAGAACCACGGTAGAACAGAAAAGTAGCGGTGTGTCTGATCTTGCTGCCCAGTACAAAATGCCTAGGACAACCATATCTACGATAGTGAAAGAGAAAGAAGCTATTAAAGGAGCCAGTGTTGCTAAAGGTGTGAAGGCTGTGGTTAAACAACAGTCACAAACATTGGAGGAAATTGAAGACGGGGGAAGAAAGGAAGTCCCAACTGCACTGCTAAAATAAACGTGTTCCAAATGGATTGGATTACAAAACGTTGTTGAAAAGCATAACCCTGACAAAACTCTAATCGAGATGACTTGTTTAATGATAAAGCAAGGTCTCACTTCCGAAACATTAGGCTGAAGCAAGTTTCTCTTGAGAGGTTTCTAGTGAAACTCTCCAATTCCATGTCTCGAGCAGGTTCAGCGGTGTTAAGAGGCCAAAAAAAAAAGAAAAAAGAGAAGGAATTCCTGTGCAAGTGCCGGATGTTTTATCGAAAAAAGATTCCCCTTCAAAGTAACTAATTTGATCTTATATGCACGTAATTATACTTTTTTTATTTGTTTGTCTAGTTTTAAAGTTTTATATAAAACAGCCCTATAAATGTATAAATCACCAAGTAAAATGTGAAATTTTTGATCATTTTCGCCACTCCTCCTGCCTTCTGGAACCAATTAACGACAAGTACAGAGGTATCACGGTATTTTGGAAAATGAAATCGAAATATTAAAAACTTTCAATTTTAATAAATCAATATATTCAAAAATTGTTTCGATCTTATCATCCCCCACCCTCTTCCAGTGGTAGTTCTAGGCTGGGGCCGGGGCATGTCCCCTTCCCAATATAACCAAATTTCATTATACTGTGTATGTGCACAGCTGCCATTAGTGGCAGCTGTGCACATGATTAGGAATTTGTGCCCCCCCCCCTTTTTTTTAAAGAACCTCTATTGCCATCCACCCAAAATATAGCTTTTAAATGTGTATCAGTCACGGCTTATCTCAGCAAAATTACTGTAATAATGTGAAATAAATGGAAAATTTGTTTGTTGATACCCTGGCCATTCTAATAAAGTACAGCTAATGAAAAAACAGCCGTTCACGAAAAGGATGCAAACAGATTGAATATGGAGTTACAGCTGGGTGTCAAATTTTAAAGTATATATATCATTGGAGAAGTTAAAAAAAAAAACCCGGATGATTGCAAATGATTAATTTTTTCCCCTCAACTGAGAAAGTGAGATTCTTGAAATAAATGCGTGAATTTTATGTGTCACTAAAATACGTCATATTGTACCTACGGTGCAGGGAGGCAAAACTCAAGAGCATGGAAGAGAATGAAAGTAAGGTCATTTTATTACAGAGTTCATAAACTCTGAAGTATGGGTGTTGAGTTGATACATTTATTACCAGGCCCCTGTTAAGGAGGGATACAGGTATCAGAGCTTTTTGAGGCCTGTGACACTGATTTTTTTTTTTTTACCCCCTGACTTGGAATTTGTAGGGACCCACGATGCTAAATATGTTTTTACCAGAGGACCCATTGAGAAAATCAGCACAGGGGCACCCACTATTGTTAGCATTAAACTTGCTTATTACATCCAGGAGTATGGTTCCAAACATGGTTTTATATTTATTTATTTTTTTAAATCATCAATTATACACTCAGAATTTTGCCCAGTAAATATAATGTAAGTAATTAAAAAAAACTTTATAACACAAAAATGTAGTAGTACTTAGCCAAATAGTTGTATATAACAAAGTGGTTCAAAGGGTTGTGAGCAGTGACAAATGTTAGGAGTCAAGAAAGTTTTACACCAAACTAAAAACTTAAAAATACGTTAGTGGCCACTGAAGTGTTAAAATATGAACTGTTACCACAAAAATAAAAATCTTGTTCATAGCTTACTGGGCAATTCACAACTTGTGCCATCAGAGTTTTATCACTGCACATTGCCAAAAGTTTATCTCGAACTCTGATAGTCCATTCCTATAAATATTACAAAAAGCAGACAAAATTTAGTTTAAGAGATTACTTTGCCCACATTTAACGAAAATTTATTGACATAAATCAATTACCTAACAACATAAGAATGAGACAATACGGAAAAGTCATTCATAAACAAAATGATGACAGTCACAATGAAAAGATAGCCAATACAAGCAGTAGCATTATGTCCGTAGAACGTCAAAACTGCAAAACTTTGCAAGTCAAGGATATATGTTAACACAATCTTCAAAGTAACATATAAATAACTTACCCCTTGTATTGGAGCTATACAAGCCATCCGAGCTTTGATAGCTTGAGCCGGCAACATTAAAAATTCTTGTCTAAAAAAAAAAAGTGAATGTTAATATATCCACACACATTATAAAATGAGATCCGCAGTTAGTAAGAAATAATGATGGCATGATTATTAAATATATATTTCTCACTCATCATATTTTCTCGCTTTATTCAGCCTATTGTAGCAAGGTTATTTAGCTGTTTTAAACTATGGTCAAACCCACATACAGAGTTTGTCCCAGAAGTTCCCGGAATGATTTTTTGTAGTTGGCAACGCTGGCTGACGGGGCGGAGAAGTTGGTGGGGGATCTGAGCTTGGAAACGAGACCGGTATCAGTCGCCTGCGGGCAGTTGTTGAGGCAGGGTCACGCTCCGCGCAGAGGTATCTACTGCACCCTCGTCGATCAAAAAATGGACCAGTTTTTGGAGCAGCGTTATGCAATCAAATTTTGTGTGAAACTGGGTAAAAACGGGGCGGAGACACTCGAAATGCTTCGGAAAGCCTACGGTGACGGGGCGATGAAAAAAAGCCAAACTTTCATGTGGCACAAGCGGTTCCGGGAAGGTCGGGAGTCCGTCAACGACGACGACCGCTCTGGACGCCCGTCGACATCACAAACGGACGACTCGGTGCAAAAAGTGCGTCAAGTTTTGGACAATGACCGACGATTAAGTGTTCGGGTGATTGCAGAGGAGTGTGGAATACCCAAAACAATCGTTCATCGCATTTTAACGGAGGATCTTCAAATGAGGAAAGTCTGCTCGAAAATGGTGCCAAAAGTCCTGACGAGTGAGATGAAGGAGCAGCGTTTGTTGAAGTGCCAGGAATTGCATGAACGCTACGAAACGGACCCAGAATTTTTGGACAGAGTGATCACAGGGGACGAGACGTGGATTTTTCAGTACGATCCCGAATCAAAGCGCCAGAGCAGCGAGTGGCACACCAAGGAGTCTCCTCGCCCGAAAAAAGCAAGGATGAGCAAATCGCGAATCAAGGCAATGCTCATTGTGTTTTTTGACAGAAAAGGTGTAGTTCACAGTGAATTCGTGCCACAAGGACAAACAGTCAACAAGGAGTTTTACTGTGAAGTGCTCAAACGGTTGCGCAACAGGGTTCGACGCGTCCGAAACGAAATTCGCGACAATTGGATCTTGCACCATGACAACGCGTCAA
The DNA here is from genome assembly GCA_006491805.2 of Dysdera silvatica. NCBI lineage: Eukaryota > Metazoa > Arthropoda > Arachnida > Araneae > Dysderidae > Dysdera > Dysdera silvatica. The sequence goes on along the minus strand of QLNU02015359.1, from coordinate 49,511,008 downwards.
CCCACACCGCGCTCATTGTCTCCGAGTTGCTGGCCAAAATGGGTGTGGCAACGCTGCCCCAGCCGCCGTACAGCCCCGATCTGGCACCAGCGGATTTCTTTTTGTTCCCAAGGATCAAAAGAACCCTGAAAGGAACTCGGCATGGGACGCTGGAGGCGGTAAAAGCAGCCGCGACGACCTCACTGAAGGAGATTCCCGTTGACGACTTCCAGGGCGCCTTCAATGATTGGGTGAAGCGTTGGCAACGGTGCATCGAAGCAGGGGGAAAATACTTTGAAAAGTTCTGAAAAGATTGTAAACTGATATTGAATAAATGATTTTAAAAAAATCATTCCGGGAACTTTTGGGACAAACCCTGTATGAGTGTGATGGGACTGACACTTTTACTTGTTGTGAGTTCTCATTATGAATGAAAGAAACGTGAAAACAAATGTCATCATTTACTTATATTACATATTGCATATTTAAATATCAGAATTCACATTTTTTTGTGACATTTTCGTCACACTCTGCCGTGATACAAATTAGTGGCGAGTCAGTGGATATGTCTTCATTACTTCCATTGTCTGATTAAGGATGTTCGTTTGTGGTTTTACGGCTCAAAGACTACAATGGTCATGCTGGGCCTGAACCTACTGTTTTACGCGGAATCCAAACCGCTTGGACCTACAATTTTCTAAGGAATCCAAACCTCTTAAGGCCTAGGGAACCAAACCCTGGACTACAGTGAGCAGTACAATCTTTATGAGATCTCTGAGTAAGCGTTCTTTGCACCGTTGGGAGTTGAACCCAAGTTAATAGCGCACTAGGCTGATGTGTTACCATACTGTACCACAGCAGAGCTGATTCAGAATAGTTAGCAGCTTGCATCTCAGTTACAATACCTTCTAAAATAGTAATATCAGCATTGATTATGAATCTATAAAGGTTTTGAAGGTACAACGTCAGAAAATCAGTCCCCTTCAAATTAGGATGCGAGTCCCTGGGCGTAAAATGTTTTCTACAATTTCTGAAAAGGGGGATACAGATGACCGCAACTGAAGTTTTAAACAAGAAACTGAAAGCTGTATTGCTATCTAATGCAAATAGCAAGTAAGCAGTAAGTGCTTAGTAAGCAACGGGAACATATTCAAATTCGCATTAAAAGAAATTAGGAGCCTATAAAAAGAACACATTTTTCTATGATAGGGACCAAAGGTGACTTCAATTCGATTTGTAGACAAGAAGCCACAGTGCACCTAAAAACTAGAGATTAGTGCTCAGAAAGCACTGGGAACATGTTTAAATTCAATTTAAAAAAACAAACTAATAGTTGGTAGGAGAAGCATGTTAGCTAGGATTCGCACAAAAAGCACCACAGGTGACCAAAATTCTACTATTGAACAAGAAATCAGAAGCTAATCTGCATCTAACAGAACTAGATCACTGGTAGTAAGTTTTTTTTGGTTTGTGCATGCCGAAGATTTACAAATAATATTTGTGCGTTGACGTGCCAACCAGTTTGTAATGAGGGATAGCAATGGAAATGTATCACTGCAGAATTTTATGGAAACAAATTCAGAAAGACGAACTCATGGCATGTATATACTATTGTACAAATTAATGAGATCTTTGCTGTTGTACACTAGGTGCCAAATGTGTTATATCTGGTTCATATTTTACCACCTTTAGTAATATACAGGCCAAGCTGCATTTATCCACCATGCTGCTTCTTCAACCATTTTTTATAAAATTCATTTCGAAAAATAAAGACTCACAAGCATATGTAAGGAAAACATTTGATAATGATTATCTTTAGTGTTCTTAAACAACCAAAGGTTTTGGAAAAAGCATTCCAAGTCTCCATTAGGGAACTGCTTTAGGCGGCCACCCTTCCCAAGTCCTGTAATGCTCAACTACACTCATTTCTGGCTGCCAACCCTTGTTCTTAGAATGTGCTATGTATTTGTTGGTTAATTTATTTTCTGCAGAAAGGCTTAAACTTGTACATTGTAACAATTAAAATAAGATGTTTAATAATTTATAAACTTATAAAATGATAACATTTGCAAATCATTGACATGCCAGTAACATTTTCACACATGCCGTGAGTTTGCTATCCCCAACCAAGATTAATACTCTAGTGGCATCAGAAATATGTTCAAAATCAACTTCAAAAATTATTTTGACTCATTTTTCAAACTTGAATTTGAAGGTATTCCCGATACTTTCGAAGCATAAATTTAGGTGCATTAGATGCATCATAATTTCCAGTTTCTTGTTAATTAGTGCTGATAATTAATTCTCGGTCACTCTCCGTGGGATTTCTAAGAAATGTGGCTATCGTTCTTACATTAGAGTTCATGGTAAAGATTTTTTTTTTTTTTGCGATTTCTGCAAAGGGCACCAAACTGAACCTTCTTTGCTCAGGAATCAAGCCTTCTACTATAGTGGGCAGAAAAAAATGGCACATGATTTACACAGCCATGGAATCTAACCCACAATTAATGACATACTAAATGTGTTACATCTACAACACTGTAGGGCTTTGACAAACAGCATCTAGCAACTCAACAATAATGTAACACTGAAATAATGTTTGTTTGTGGTTTTACAACTAAAGGACTGCAGTGGTCATGCTGCACCGAGACCTACTGTTCTCAGAGGAATCCGAACTTCGTAAGGCCTAGGGAATCAAATCCCGGACTACAGTGAGCAGTGCAATCTTTATGAGATCTCTGACTAAGCGTTCTTTGCACTGTTGGGAGTCAAACCCGGATTAAGGGCACACTAGACAAATGTGTTACACATGGCGCCACCACAGGGCCAACACTGAAATAAAATAGTCATAACCTGGAGTAGATAAGCTCCTCGGCGAATTTGTGCTAATTATCCTTTCTCTGTTAGTTAACACCCACTGGTATAACCCTCAGACTGACTAATTACCCTAAAGTTCATATAATGATGGTTGGGTGTGTTTTTATGGTGCAAGGACAGCAAAGGTCATTATGCACTAAATAAGGTAAGGACGTGCACACAGGTCATACAATGGTAAGAATCTATGCATAAAAATGAAAATAAAAAGACACAAGGATAATATCCCTGAATGCTGTCAATGAATATGTTAATAGGAGACTGTTAACATGCTGATAACACAGGCCAATCAAAAAAATAAAAATAAATAAAATCTATGCTGACTTTTACATATGACATTTGTTTTTAACAAATGTTGGTGTGCTGATTTCAAATATGACTTTTTTTTTTTTGCATCACATCAAGTTTTTGAACTATCACATTGCGTATTTATTGCTTTAATGTTATATGAATAAAATTTTTGATCCAGCAATTCATGCGAGATTTGCTGATAAAAATCTGTAAAAGTTAGTAATGCACTGAATGATCCTTATGTTAGGAAAATTGTATTTTGTGACTGACATATTTGGATTACGATCAGGCATTGTGACACTAGAGCAAACAACAATGGGTTTGCTGAGCTTGGCATCATGTCTGGCAGACGAAATTGTTTAAACAGTCCAGATTCATTTTACTATATTTATGTGCATGTTATTGCACACACGCTTGCTTAAACCGGCTCGCCACACTACCATACTATTCTGAACATACCATTTGTATACCTCAAACTATACACAAAATACCCACTGTTTACTCATTTTCGGACATTCAAAGTACTTTAGAGAAAAAACTTGACACGATAAGCAAAAACTAATGTGATTTTTGATTTCAGCATATCAAAATACCTTAAAATGAACTCCCAGTTGTGAGTCAGTCGTGTTAGTCTGTGTAATAGTATTTTATTAACACACTGATAACATAAAAGTTATACATACTATCAAGTACACACGAATAGCAGTTGAACAGGAACTTACTTGAGGTATCTTAAAGCCACTTTTGGAATTCTGCCCACATTGCCATAATCAACAAACATAGCCTACAAAAAGCGAGACATACACAATATAATTACAATTAAATCTGTTATGCCATTTTTAAAATCTGTATTGGAACGTATTTTCCAGTTGGTAACAGTCAAAGAAAATACAATTCACCACACATTCAAACTAGATACCTTCTTTAATTACTTGAACAGACCCTTTCGGTAAACACATACATGAGAAAAGAGTCATGAATGGGATCACTGAGTGACTTAGCAGTCAAAGTATTGAAATGGTAATCCGTGTATCGCAAGTTTAGGTGCAGCCTCAGCGTGTGGCAAATTTTCATTTCTCCAGATATTATGAACTGAAAATTTTTGGGATTCCTTTAGTAGACAAAGGGTATGGCATAGGTACCAATTTCAAGAAGTGAAAAATGTGCAGTCAATCGCCATGTATGTGCCATCAACGGCAGACGAATTTTTATCACTTGTTTAGTGTTCGTATTTATGGTTGTTTAAATACACATACATACACAAAAAGTTAAATGAATATGCATAAAGAAAAATAGGTACTTAAAAAACGGTATTTCTAAAAACATTGGGCTTTTACACAAACCCTCCGAAAGTTGAAAGAAATCATTTTCTGACTGGAAAGTTAAAAAAAAACAAAAAACAGAAGCCTTCGAGTTAACTGGAAGGATTGGCACATATGGTATAGGAAACAATTCTTTACTTTAAAACGATAGCAACAAGTCTAGTGGTAGTTTTGACTTACCTTTACGTAATCCATCTCGATGGATAAAATGCATATGCGATACCAGTTGCCATCATTATCCCAAACACCGGCTCCTACAGCTCCGATAACAATATGTTGATCAAGCATCTTATATTTTTTACCTTCTTCTGACACATATAAATTCCTAAAAGCATTACATAAAAAATTATTGAATTAGTAAGTACAGTTCTGCAAAATTATAGTTTGCACACTTTTTTTACAACACCATGACTGCAAAAGCCATGCTGCACCAGGACCTACGGTTTTCCAAGGAACCCAAACCTCCTAAGGCCTAGGGAACCAACCATTGGACTGTAGTGATTAGTTAATAAGCATTTTTTTAGCGGGTTTCAATAGATATTGAACCCGCTATTGCTTTTGGTTTTTCTGTCTGTCTATAATAAAATGAGTAAGGTACAAGTCCTCTACAAATACAATAATGATAGCTATTGTTAATTGAGTTACTCAGTATATATAATATTACTCAATGTGGTTACTTAGCAAAACTCTTCGCAAAATCTCGTCACAGGAAACCATAATGAAATACAGTCCATAAGAAATTAAAAATTGGCGAACTGGAAATTGGAAAAGTTGGCGAGTTGGAATTTGGAAGTAAACTCCAACTTGCCAACATTCAACTAAAAAAAAAGCCAAATTATAACTGATTCAACCCTATTGAAACCCCACTAATTGGAATATCGACCTTAGGCAATTTTCTTTTACTTGCTTGTTTTGTCACTGTTGGAGTTTGAACACAGATTAATGATACACACTGTGAACACGTCACTACTGTACAACCGCAAGTGTGCCCCTTTTTTACTAAACTTACGTTTGAATCTGGCCATGCATATACCCTGGATTGCCTAAACTTCACAGTAAAGCATTTTGCATTTATACCTCTACGAAAATCTCTAAGGTTTAAATTTCCAACGAATTATTTTTTTTACAGAATATTTTATGTGTAAAAATCGCACAATTGATCATCTGAGATTGGCTTAATGTGATCTTTAACCCACATTACACTATCATACAAACATTCAAACTCCGTCCATAGTATAAAATTCTAAACGCACCGAAAATTTGACCATTAACCAAAACCATTGGCGATAGATTTACTGTTCATATTAATAAATTATGTTTATCTGCTATTTACATTTTGAGCAGTTAACAGACACAATAAGAGGTCTTTGTCAGTGATAAATTTTTTTGAGACACAGACTTCACACACAAGCTCAATAAATCTGATCGTCACTGGGGACCAACATTTTGCAGATGACGAGTAGAAGATCTATTTCTGCTAGGCACCGAGGATTTCGTTTTAAGACAGGCGAGTATGATTTGCCAGGATTTGTCGAACCCTGATGATACAACATTCTGTGCCAAATGAGGAGCAAAGACACGTTGTATATAAAATTATATATATGTTCTTAAATACATATGTATATACATAACGTATATTCTTAAATGACTTCGCTAGATGATAATATTGAAGAATGGAAAAATTGCCTGATACAACTAAAATAATACATGGGACAGTAATAAAGTCAGTGCTTTTAACCTTACAAAATAAAACCTTCGAATAGCAGACATCTTAGGATTTGAGCACCTATCATTATTTGAAGGTACCAACTATGTATGACAAGCATTGGGACTGGAAATTGGGAAAGTGTCTTAAATATAGGATTTTGCTGTTCAAAAGTGACCTTTGAGGAGGTTTTACTGATATATATGTATACCAGGATTTCCACCCACACAAGAAGATCTAACTATTTAAAACAGAAGTTGGGATTTTTCATAGATTCCACTTCAGAATTCGTATCTATTACCTAAAAATTTTCTCTGTTAATTTAACCCCAAATATTTTGAATAAAGCAATTTCTGGAGAATTTGAAAGCCTAAAACGTAACGCAAATACTTTAACTAGTATTATTTCCATTACATGGTGGCGGCAAGCTAACCACAGCAGTTCACGTCTAATTTTTTGCTTAAAAAGTACATGAACTCCATTTAAATGACTTACATTAACAGAAGTAGTGTCAAATCCAAATGCTTAAACCAAGTCCACCAAATGCCATCTTTGCGGAAGACCATAAATAGCTTTAGTTGAGTTTTCTCCTGTAGCAGACCCTACCTTTGGTACTCTCAAAAGATTTTCTTCACCGTCTCCAGAAACTGTAACTGGTAAAAGATCTACAGCTTCGTTTCCCATAATATCTGGCAGATTTTTTTCATTCCAATGATTCATAAATGGATATTTTGGCTCAAATTGTTTTCTAACTTCTTCACTGAATTCTTTTCTGGCTGTTTTTCTCCTCCTCCTTATAGTTGATCGAGAAATTGAAAGATAAGAAGCATTCTCTCCAAGTGATATTATCATTGGTATAATTAATCTCACTGCTTCCCGCTCTCAAATTTTATTTCTGCCTAGAGCATGTCATATAGCCGGAAAGAAGTATCTTTTTAGATTTGGTATGGCTTTTTTCTAATTTTATATCATGATTACTTTATTTCTAGCAGGTGTCCATTGTGTTACTGGTACATATTCTTGCTTTGTATCTTCACTACTTTCAAGCTTTTCATCTAAAATCTGTGATGCTGATGCCACAGTGCATTTCAGTTTTGGTCCTTCCCTTCTTTCTTCTTCTCTTTGCTCTTCTTTCTTGGCTGATTTTTTATCTTCAGTAGTCATAACCATCTTCCTCACCCCATGCTGGTCTGTAAGAAAATCTGGATCTTCTTTAATGTTTATGATGTTCATTGCATCTGCATGGGCACTGTGGGAAAGAGTGTCCAGTTTATCAACGAAGATGTCCTCTCCTTTTCTTTGAGATTCTGCACTATGACTTTTTTTTTTCAGTAAAAGAAATTCAGAATGGATTTTCTCTAATTTCTCAATTCTGTGTATTGACAATTTTGTAGGCATCGATGTTTTAGACTAAACTATACAGAGCTCTTATATTGTGACATGACTCGTTTTGAGCAGACTTAAATTTATTTAAGTAATGTAATCTTAAAAGTAGTTGTTTTACAATTGGAAGTTGATTGAACTTGTACAGAGCCTCATTCTCTCACTCCAATAAGAAAAATCATGTGCAAATGGCAAGTTGATATCATCGTATAGTGTAAATTAAACCTGTAAAAATTTCACTGGTTTGAATAAAGCAAACTAATAGGTATGACTAATATGAAGCTTAATAATCAGGTATTGGAATTGGTTTCAACTAGGTTTTTTTTTTTTTAGAATTAGCTTCAAAAAACAAGTTTGTTTTTTTTTGCCGAAAACATGCATTTGCAAACACAGTATCCAAAAGTAACCACAGAATATTGTTATGATTAATGAAACGCTTTATATGGTTTTGGTCAAAATTAACAAAATGGTTACAGTGACACCTTAACAAGCTTAACTTAACATGCTTAACAAGCATTTTTTCCGAATTGACATAAATCGCACACAACAAAAATCTAAAATAAATTAAAGGTACTAAAGTCACAAAAAAAAAGTATTAAATTAAAAAAAAGAGAAACTAAAAAAAGTCACATTAATTTAGTAGGAAATTTGTTTTCTTTAGTATTAATCATTTCACTGAGAACTGTTTCCCCCTTTGAATATGCTACTGGAATTTTGGCAATTCAATTCTATTATCAAATGTAAAAAACAGCATAATTAGCCTTCTAGCAGATTTTTTTTGACCACCCTAATAAAACATGTTAGCTTAATGCAAACCGTGGGGTCAAATTTTAAACATAAAGAAAGGTAAAAACACTTACTCCATTTTATCCATTATTTTCGTTAACCACACAGATGTATTTTCTCCTTGCAACTGGATCCAAATAGCGCTAGGAGTAAGAATAGTCCCAGTATATATAGGGAAGTACTTATTTTCAGGAACGGATGGCAAAATTTGTGCTGAATACTTTGCTCCAGGGAAGACAGCATCCCCTGGAGGCTAAAATGCAATAACACACATTACAAAACATGCTGTAAAAACCATGTTAAAGGTACATATAATGAAATGTCATTACAACAGACCTTGAAGGACTGAAATATTTTCTTCGTTATAGTCATTATTTGCTATAACCATTCATATGGTACATTAAATCAAATTGACCAAATCATTTGTTCGTTATATACATGTTTGTTGTAACGGAACTCAACTGTATACAGTGCTACGGTAAAACCACAGTCCTTCATGACACATAGCATTTTTAAAATTAATATGAAATAATACTAGGAAGAATGTATAACAGATGTCCTACTGCTCTATATCCAATTCGTTCCGACCATTAGATAACAGGAAACAAGTGAACTGGTTACAGAAACAGAGTTTTAATGCCTCACATTTATGACCTATATTACACACTAGAACATGTTCCCCAGGGGACATTATACATTAAAGCGAGGTGCACAATATGTTGCTCGCTTACCATTTTAATATGGCTTGCATATTCAGATTCATCATGTACATTAAAAATAAAATAGTTTTAAAAATCATATCATATTCAACCATTATCTATCCACTGCTGGATAAAGGTGCTTTCAACACAAGTCTATCCTGAGCAATTCGTTTCCATGTCACCCCAAACTGTTTTCTTATCTCATCCACCCATCTAGTTTGAGGACGTTTTCTACATCT
>QLNU02015359.1:49489890-49501628 GCA_006491805.2 Dysdera silvatica | reverse complement strand
TAACATCTTTGGACAAATAAATTCATTAAGTAGCTATAAATTGTACTGATTCTATCAATTAAAAAAAATAGAAGAATCAACGACATTAACGAGTTCAGGTATACTAGTATTATATACAGTGAAACTCCTTTTAACGGGCACTCATCAAATACACTCACCCATGGCAGCCCATATGAGTACTTCTGGGGTGGGGGGGGGAGAAAAATAATTACCTCCTTCTCAAGGCTGTAAACACTTTAGTGATTGTACGAAATTCTACTACCACTAAAATGCTACAAAAATAATTGATACTGCTTGACAATTAGTAATGAGCTAAAAAGTACCTTATTTTAAAATGTGACTGTAAAACCTTTGAAACTAAATGCATAGCAGAATCGGGCAAATCAAATTTTTGAACGGCCATGGGGGACTCGAGCCTGCCTGTCCACTTATATGGGCACCCATGCATTCATTCCGTTTTAACGGTCAGATTAAAAGTTGCCGGCTGGAGAAATGCCTTCGCAAGAATACCCCTTTTTTACGGTCACTCATCTTTTACGGACAAATTCTGTGTCCGCTACTGAGGGGCCTTACTGCATTAATTACTATGATGTAGCCAATATTGTTTTACATTTAGAAGTAGTCGCTTCACATTCAACGATGTAGTATTTTTGAATGCAGTAATCTCCGAAATTCTTCCATACATATCGGCATTCGGAAATCACCTACCGGATATTTTAGTTTCTAGATTTTCGCTTCTTTTTTCATCTAGTCTGAAGATATTTTCTCGGATTTCAATGGTCCTAATTTCATCTACACAAACAGATATTAATAAATCAGTTTTCTAACTTCTCTACATCAAGAGATCCATTCACCAATTTGATAACGCCATCTAAGAGAAAAAAATATTATGTAAATGCAATGTCACTTGATTCTTCAAGCAAATTCAAGTAACTTTTCGTTTTCGGTCTATATTGAGTTTATAAACTATGATGGCTACAAATCCTAATACCTTCTGCATTTTTATTTTGGAATTAGGTGTTCATGACCTATTATATTCATTTGACTCCATTAGATTTTCAGTAAACACAATCACTTGTAATTATATAGATATTCAGAGGCCATGTTAAATATTTGGTCACGATTTAAGTAATCTTTTGTGCAGTGGATTTGGGATAGACTACACCGCAAAAATGTTAGGCATACACGTAATTATTTAAAAGCTTCCAAAGTTAGAAAGATTTTTCGTATTGCCTATTTATCTTGTTGGATAAATTTAAACCTAAAATTTTGAAACAGGATAGAGCACTGGCAATATTTCAATAATAATTCGGAAATTTTAAGGGAAATATATTATTGTGTATTAAAACTGCGCTTATAATTATATGCATCTTTAGATATTGGAGTATCTACATATTCTGGTCAAGTACTTTCAGTCAGTCGATTTCATTATTTCTTTAGCTCCAACATCCCCATTTTTTTTAATTAAGTTTTCAGATTCCGAATAAACCTGACGTCACTATAATACGTATTTTTATGCGTAGGTCATTATTTCTATTCATTAAAATTTAGATTGTTTAAGAAGACGGAGAAAATACTTACTTTACTTACGCGTGATCCAGAAAAGCGAAACTGACAGTTATTAAAAAAAAGTGTCAAGTGACGAAATTTACAGCCGAGGAGCCCACTTTTTCTTTCCGCCGGTTGAATAACAAAGATTTCACAATATTTATTTCAAAGAAGACCAGCTGATGCAAAGTATGAATAAGAAATTACAGGTCAATAGAAACTCAGGTAAAATTTAATGTAAATTCAATTGGATAATAGTTTTGACAACAAGGTTTTTAACTCAAACTAGAAATTTTATTTATAGAAGAAAAAGAGACAACTCAATGCCTCGGGGTCGAACAACATGTAAAAAGCAGAATAGCAAATTATCTGAGAAGACGAAACAACTCATGAAAAGGCGAAGACTTATGAAGGTGGACAATCAAAATACCAGTTGCAAGATCGAGTATGTAGAACTTTGCAAAACTTTGCGCAAAAACATGAAAGAAGATATAAGAAAATTCAATTGTGAGTTAGTAAGGAAGGCCATTGAAAGCAACAAGAGCCTTAGGGTTGTTAAAGGGAGTTTGTCTATTGGGAAGAAACACATCATTGCATTAAAAGGAGAGGATGGCACTGTAACAAGAAATAGGGAAGAAATACTTAGAAGAGTTGAAGAATTCTACAAAAATCTATACGAAAGTAACAGTGAATTAAACGAAGACATTGAAATAGTCGAAGGAACAGCTCCTAAAATCTTAAAAGAAGAAGTAGCATTTGCAATAAAAAGTATGAAGAAAGGAAGATCCCCTGGCGATGATGGCATTACATTAGATATCTTAAAAGAAGCTGGAGAACATGTAGAAGACATACTCGCAAAATTCTTTACCAAATGCCTCAACAGTGGTAACATACCAAACCAATGGGATTCTGCAACAGTAATTCTTTTGCATAAAAAAGGTGATAAAGAGGATTTAAAAAATTACCGACCAATTAGCTTGTTACCTGCTATTTATAAAATCTTCACAAAAGTGCTAACACATCGCCTGCAGAAAAAATTAGATGCAGCTCAACCAAGAGAACAAGCTGGATTTCGAAGTGGATTCAGTACAGTGGACCATATTCAAGTATTAAGAGAATTAATTGAAAGAACACATGAATATGAACTTCCATTGTGTGTGGCATTTATTGACTATGAGAAGGCCTTTGACTCTATTAAAACATCAGCAGTCATCAACTCTTTAAGATCAGCAGACATCGAGGATGTGTACATTGACATGGTGAAATGTGTGTATAAAAATGCAAGTGCAAAATTTCGGTTACATAAAGATACCGAAGCTATCAAAATTGGTAAAGGTGTGAGGCAGGGAGATACCATTTCTCCAAAACTTTTTACTTCAGCTTTACAGATGATTTTTCAGCAGATAAATTGGAATGACAAGGGAATAAAAATAAATGGTGAATATTTAAATCATTTGCGGTTTGCTGATGACATTGTTATTTTTTCAACGAACCCATCAGAACTCCAAGACATGGTACAGGAGCTCTCAACTAGAAGTAAAGAAGTTGGACTCAAGATGAACCTACAAAAAACTAAGATCATGTTCAATAATTTCGTAGAGGAAACAAAAATACAAGTTGACAACATTGAGCTAGAAATTGCTGATTCATATATTTACCTTGGCCAGCTGATTTCAATGGATGGCAACATTATGAAAGAACTCAACAGACGTATTAAACTTGGCTGGAGTGCATTTGGAAGAAACAGTTTTATCCTGAAGGGGAAATTGCCTTTGTGTCTAAAAAGAAAGGTCTTCAACCAGTGTGTATTGCCAGTCCTCTCTTATGGATCAGAGACATGGAGTCTAACAGTTGGAGCAATACGAAAGTTACAGACAACGCAAAGGAGCATGGAGAGGTGCATGCTTGGAATAACTAGGAGAGATCGAAAAAGAAACACTTGGGTGAGAGAGCAAACTAGAGTAGAGGACATCATTGTTAAAGTAAAAGGGCTGAAATGGCGATGGGCTGGGCATATTGCAAGAAGAACTGATCAACGATGGACAACAGAAATTCTGAACTGGATTCCAAGAGACCACCGAAGACCTAGAAAACGTCCTCAAACTAGATGGGTGGATGAAATAAGAAAACAGGTTGGGGTGACATGGAAGCGAATTGCTCAGGATAGACTTGTGTGGTTGAATATGACAGATATATATTATTTTATTTCCAGTCCATGATGGTATATAAATTAAATCCCACATGCATATGCACAGTGAAATTGATAGGTCATCAAGGTCAGAGGATTTAATTTTTTGGGAGAGGAAGAATTTTACAGCATGCAAGGCTGTAACCAAGTTTCATTGAAAATTTTGTTTTTTTTTAGGGAGGACCGGTCCCTAAGACACCCCACCGCACGTAGGTCATAACTGCAGATAAGTAGTAATTTTTCTTCAATTCCACCTAGCGCTCATAGACAATGATGTAATTAAACCTTGACTTACTCTTTGCTGATTCAACTACCGTTCTGTAATAAACGTAATGCTACTCTGTAATAGGAAGTAACAATAAAAGATGTAAGATATATTATTACCCTTCTCAGGGATAACACAATTGCCAAATAATGGTCAACACACAAAGCCAATGGGGAGAGTTTTTGTGAGTTTTCGTGGGGGAATTTATAATGATTTTTATTTATGAAAAAAGGAGAGGAAGGGACCCTGGTTCGAATCAAGGATAGAAACGGTGTCCCTTTTTCTTCTAAACAAAAAATGCTCCATTGTGAGCTTATTTACACATGGGTGCTGAAAATTATTATACAATAAAAGATGTTTAAAATTACATATTCATATCGGAAAATTTAAAAGCCATCAGAATATAGGAAATTGAAATGCCTACTTACACTGGAGAAAAAATTTCCTAACTTTGCCGGGTTTTCCAGGATTTTGCCCGCAAAATTCGCTGACCAATCAAATGATTTTCGACTGAACTATTCCTGACTTACTCCTAGCCTTTAGGTAGAATTTTAAATTCCCTGACAATTCCAGTTTTCCAGGTGCATGTGACCCACGAAATGGCACCTCTACTATATAACGTTATCGTAATTCTTCAGCCCCTCAATGAAAGACGTATTCAAGAATTTAAACATCAATATAAAGGTTTACTAATTAATTATAGAGCCAAATCTTCTCATTGATAACTTTTTTTACCTTTTAAATGTTTTCACAGCAGTGACCGACATAATTTTTACTTAGTGTAGAACAGTGATTCTTCAACTGTGGTCGTGTGGAACCCCAGGGGTCTGCGGGACCATATTGGGGGTCCGCAATAACCTTACGGTGTTCCACAAAGATTCGAAAAAAATACTAAGAAAAGAGCATTTGCTCTTTAATGCTAAGAATAAATTATGAGGGGACGAAAAATTCCTTCCTTAAATGGTGAAAATTAGCGATGAAACACTAGAAATAAATATGTATGATGCGAGACTGGAAACTTTAAACTTTGGAAGGTTAATTCCTGGGGGTCTGAGATTGAGGAGTGATTTTTGAAGGGCCCTTGGTCTAGGGGAAGTTAAAAGAGCTGCTGGTGTAGAATAATCTGGCAAAAATCCCGTATATGTCTCTAAAGCTTTACAATCTGAAATTGTTAATTTACGGTAATATCTGCACAAATGAAGGTGTCACACAATTCTTCATAAAATATAGAATGTTTCAAAAACTCTCTGGCTTAGTCAAACAGCATTTGTTAAGACTTTACTCAGCTCCAAAATCGTTACAGACCTCGCTTATGGTTTTCGGTATCGACACGATGCAGCACCGTAAATTTCTTTTTCGTGACAACCCTTTCTTCGCGAAGTTTGAAATACACAATCTGTACATCGGTACAGAATAGTCTTTCACCATATTCAGGAATGAAGTGTTTTAATTTCTGCGAGACACTTTTTTCCATTTTAGGAATGTTAGATATTGAAATTCATCATTACTAACCAACACATACAGCTCCCAAGAAGTGTTAAGAAACAATGAGTTCCTGTTATCTGTAGCATTTGCTTCAGTTGCTGGTTAGAGGAGTTCAGTTACAGGAAAGGGAAGAGAAGATAGCAGGGTTATACAATGAAACCCATATACTGCATTATCTATTTTGTTTCCTACCTTCACCGAATTGAGTTCCACCTTCTCATACAGTCAAGATGGTCATGAGAGAAATTCATCACAAGTTTACAGGGAGAAAGAAAGGAGGGGTGGAAATAGGTTTAAAACCATAACAGCCATCTGCGACTATATTTGCACATATGTTCTAAACACCAGCCCTCCCCATTAGGAAGTACCCACCCACCCATTCCACTTTTATGTTTTGTACCGAGGGTGGGGAAGACCTACCTGCCTTGCTCCTGACTTGCGAGAAAAACGTTTTAGAGGAAATTCATTCAAAAATGCAGTTTTTACTCAATATACCAAAATATACAAAATAATGACTTAAAAATAACAAAAAATTCCCCAAGAAAACTACAAAATATACCATATCACAAATTCAAAAATATGCAAAAGAATAAAAAAATACGCAAAATCATGAAAATCCTAGCTCTCGCGCTCTCTCTCTCTATATATATATATACTGAAGAACAATCGAATTGAAGATGCCTGTCTAGTATTATGTAGCATCACCTTACGTTCTGATGACTGTAGTGATTCGTCTCAACAAGACTGGAAGCATTGGGAAACTCTACGGATCCATGCCCCCTGAAGGTACTCCCACAGTTCACAAAGATTTAATGGAGGAAGGGTAAGGTTAGAGCCTTGAACATTTCTCAAGATAGCATCCTAACTGTGCTTGAGGTCAAGTGACCTAGTTTGGCCAGGAAACAAGTTCATGTCTGTGGAGTGCTGACTGAACCAACCATTTGGATATACAATTCAGAAACGACACTGTGCATTGACTTGTTGAAGGAAGGTGTCTTCAGTGAGACGTTGAAGATGGGCAAACATAGTTGTTAAGGATATCTAGGAAACATTTAAATATATGTTACGTAGCAGGGGTCCCATTTCAATCCATGTAAACAACCCTCAAATGAGAATGCCACTTCCATCAACTAGAAGAGAATCCTGTTGGCAAGAAGGATCCATTACATGTGGCTTGCGCCATACCTTGCCATCAGTATGTATCAACGAGAACATTGACTCAGTAGTCCTGGCAATGTTTTCCCACACTTCTAGGGTCCAGTTGCGGTGTTTTTGTGCCTGGTGATGCATAGTCAATTGAAGTACTCTTGTGGACTCATTGCTTCTGTACCCAGTAGCAAGGAGATGGTTCAGGATAGTGTGGCTGCTTGCATGTTATGCACCAGTGTTAATTCGCTGAGTGATCTGTTGCACTGTGGTTCATCCATACACCGTTACAATGGGAACTAGCCCATGATTACCCCATTCATCAACGGTAGTTGGCCCTGGAAGGAGTAGTTTCACCGGAATTCATATAGTACCAGCTTGACACAGTGGTTCGTAGATATTCCAGTGCCTGCATGACTTCAAAGGTAGAATGACTTTCATTCATCAAGTCCCAACACTTTGCCTATAACAAAATGCATTTGGAACAGTTGTCTTACCTGCACAGCATTCGAATATTAGTGATACTGTGAGCCTCACTCCTTATATTGTCAGATTGCTGTTTACATCATTTCCTTCCCATTTACAGATCTGCTCACAGAACCAAATTTGCATAACACCAGCTGCCTCTAATTCAATTGTTCTTCAGTGTGTGTATATATATATATATACATAATGAAATAAGACAAGTGTAAAGATAAAACTTACATAGAAAGCATGAAGAAATGCATCCTTGTCAATCCCTTCAGGATGACCCTGCAATATTTTACGTACAATGGAAACAATTTCGCAATAATAATCTTTTGAACGACGAGAAGTAGTTCCCTTTGATGACCCTGCCATGGAATCTATAAGAAACAGCATCAAATAGTAAGTTTGGGCACTACATTTTTATCATCTTTTATGGCACAAGGGCGACCAAGAGATCATGTGTTATAAGTTACCAAACACCATGATCCTTTGTAACTTTCATGAGCCTCTGCATGATTTCTTGGCAAACTGTTAAGGTCTTGACTCATAATGAGTTTCCCACTTCCATTGTAGGAAAAAAATTTTATGTAAAATTTCTTGACCAATCACACGCAAGTTTCAACTGAACTTCAGTTATGGAGAAAATTATTTCATGTTCATGGGAGATTTAACTATTCAAAACGGCAGTTCAGAAGATTTTCCCTGGCTTTTCCAGGTTTGACTAAAATATCTTGTTATTCCCTGACTTATAGGGATGATTGCAAATTCCCTGACAATTCCAGATGCATGGGAACCCAGTTATGACCTACGGTAGTCTTTAATCTAGAAAAACTTAGGGCAGAATGCATGGCTTGACAAAAGGCCTTTTTTTTTTTTTGGTGCTCTAAATACATGGATACTTATGAACATCCATGGTTATGTCAACTTTACTGCTACTAACTGCTGTAAGCAGCATCTTAATTGGTTTAGTTCCTATTGCTGTTGTTTTTTTTTTTTAGTTTTTGTTTACAGAAAAACATTTTTGGAGGTTTTTTTGGTTCCTAGTTAAGTAAACGCGAAAGGCAAGGGGAAGTGTGTGTGATTGCAATCTAACGGCAGTGTTGCCAGATGGCAAGATTAAAAAATCCCAACTTCATACAAAATAATAATTAAATTAATATAACTATAATTTAGTTAAACAATATCCTATACTATATGACAAGTAAGAGTAATAAAATAGGGATGTAAAACATGCTTAATTTAGTGCTTAAAGACAAACAAATTGATTTTAACAAAAATTTGACCTGCAAAATATGTCAAACCGCTAAGATTTATCGGAGTAATCTGTGATGCAACAGTGCTTTGTTTACAAATATTCGTCTGCAATCTGGTTTTGCCAAAACCATCAGTGTTATTACGGAAATGAAATACTGGAGTATAAAATTTTTATAAATCAACAAATTTCATCACGCGTTTTGGATTCTAACGTGGGAATTTGAATCATCATCGGGGACGGATGATGTGTTATTTTCTGAGGGCTAGATGGGACATATGGGCACAACACCGGGCAAGCTGAAGGGCAGGACGTTACGTCCTTCTATTTCGCTTTAGATGAAATACTACCTACAGTTTGCCAAGGAATTATGCAAAAAATCATGGTGTGTTGTGATCTAGTTTGTCAATCCAAGCCTCTAACCCAGTGGTTCCCAACCTGGGGGTCACGAACAGGTTTCTGGGGGTTAATGCAACTATTGTCAGTTGCAATTATTTTTATAATTTCATACTAGATGTTTTTAACACTTCTATATTTTAATATGACTACACACATTGCAATATTCTACTAATCGTTGTTAACTTTATATCTATAATATACATTAATATATTTAATTAATATAATTTACATAATTAATGTAATATATATAACGTATTAATTATATTAAACTTAATGTAATATATAATTAATATAATATAATTTTCTATTTAATGTGTTTTCTTTACTCTGTTAAAAATGCTTTTATTATGCAAATGTTGCGGTGGCAGACAGAGGGGGTCACGGATCTTTTGGTTACTATAAAGGGGGTCGCGAATTACTTGGTTACTATAAAAATGGGTCGCGGCTTGAAAAAGGTTGGAAACCACTGCTCTAACCAATGAATCAAACCCCTGATTAAAGATCAGTAGAAAAACAGTAGGCATTCATTGCCATTGAGAGTAATACCTATACCTTGTGTATGCTGGACAAATAAGTTAGAACCACGCTACTGTAAGGCAGAATTTCTGAATAGAATAAATATAGGCTGTAACGTAAATGTAATAAGTTTTTCAATGAAACGGCTGTGGTGGGATGATGACCGACAATACTCATTGGTTGCTCTTTCCATTCATAAGGAAAAATTTATAAAACTTCAAACAGGCTTCATTTGAATATCTGTTCATATTTACATGGTAAAGGTGCATCAAAGTATACCTATGAGCAATCGCTCAAGTTAAAGTTGGATTTTGCGCAAAACCTTTTTTTTTTTCACAGAACAGCTGTTAAGATATGAATTGAACACTGCTTTCTGCATCGTGGTTACATTATCTTAACATAGTACACTACTCGTCCAAATTCTCTCATCCAATTTTGTGTTGTGACCAAAATGTCAGGAACACAGATAAAAAAAAAATAAAAAAAAGTTGTTCTACCTCCCAACGTCTCCTTTTCAAGCATTTCAGGTTTTGCCTCAAACAACTTGTCGTTCTTGTAGTCCTCAGGCCTTGAACGAACAAATACATCTGGCAGGGCATCAACCAGATCTACTAAGCTATGGCAGCCTAGTTCTTGTAAATTCAAATTATGAGATGTGTGAACCTAGATGAGGATGACAAAAAATCATTAAAATACCTTGTAAACGAAAAATTCATTAACAAATCTTGCAAATGAAAGCACATATACACACACACACACAGGCTACAAAATGCAAACAATTAAGAGAACCAAGTTAAAAACAACGGGGGGGGGGGGCTAAAAAGTTTGAATGATTATTTGAGCAAGGATTTGCAGTTTTCCCGGAAGATCCATACCTCTTAAGGTCTAGGAAACCAAACCCAGAACTACAGTGAACAGTTAGTCAGCAAGCTTTTTTGGGGGGAGGAAGGGGGGGGGGAGAAAAAATTGGGAGTCAAACCCGGGATAACTGCATGATAGGCGAATGTGTTACCACTGCCCCATCACGGGCTAAAAAGTTGGTGAAGTAAAATCCAGGGATTAACCTGTTGTTAGTCTTTTCGCCGAAAGGTGACTGATGAGCAATTCGCGGAGAAACTCCAATCAAAAATTGGAAAAGTGGTGACAGCAAGATCAGTCAACTGAATGGAATGGTACGGTCAGGAGAAGGGTAATTTTGGCGGCCCTCCACATCGAAGGTGAAACATACCCTCACTGGGAATATCAAGCTGCTTATTTGTGGCCGAAACTCCCAGAAACATTTTACAGTGAAGTTAAGGGGACAAAACACGCCGATGCGTAGTAAGGGTACCCCTCGTACAATCCCATTTGCCTCTAATTCCAAGTAATACATTGCAAAGATGTACTTTGCTGCTGAAGAAAATTTACTGTGCAAGTACACTGCTACGTCTATAATATGCGAATTTGAATTGTCAATTCCAGTGTATACTGCAGATTGTGAAAGGAGATTTAGTGAAATGAATATAAAAACAGATATTTGTAATAGACACCATGTGATCAATGTAAGCCATTTGATGAACACATCGATTAATGGGTCAGCGAGAAAGGGATTTAATTTTAAAACGGCATATCTGGCATGGCGTATGCACCGGGATCGAAGAACCAAATCCAATTAAAAATAATTAAATGCCATCGTTTTTATTGTTTGCACACATGAAGAGTAACGAATGCTTATTATTTTATAGTGCAAAAGCAGTAAAGGTAATACCGCATAGGAATCTACAACTTCTTGCAAGGAATTCAAAATGGAGTATGAAAAGAATTCATGATTAACTGTGTGTGAAAATATATATACCTATGTGCAAAGTATGTTTAACCCCTTTTATATGTATCTTCAGATATACATCCAATAATCTCAGTCTTCATAAGAAAGAATATTTACTATTATTAAAACTAAAAGGGGTATTACACAATACAAGCTTTCCCGAGTAGTACTGCATATAAAATGTGATATAAAAAGTAGTACGGTGCATATGAAAGGGACAGGCTTCATTACATGCATAAGATCTAGGATGCAACTACAAGAAGACTAAATGAACAAGAGATTATTGACATGGGACATATGCAAGGAACAGCAAGTACGTGCAAGCATTACTCAAATATCAAACTGAGTGGATATTCGACTCACAAGTTGCAGATTGTTGTCTCACCCCTTTCTCAGAGTTAATTCACACTATTCTAACAGTGTGAATTAACTCTGCAACCAATGAAGAATGCATCTCATCTAAAGATGAGATGCATACTTCATGTGCAATGCTACTCTCGAAAACATGCTTGTAAAGTTCATGTATCCTTCACAAAGATGCATGCAAAATTGAAAACACTTGCAGCTCATACACTGCTCCAACCATAAAGAGAAGCAGGTGCTACAAACGCCAGAAAAAATATACTGAGGTCATAAAATACATGATCACCAAAAATGTGAGAATAAT
>QLNU02015359.1:49478568-49489790 GCA_006491805.2 Dysdera silvatica | reverse complement strand
TTTTTTTTTGTCTCTTAAGAGTCATTAATGAGTTTACTGTATTGGGCCGTATATACATCAGTTGTACTTGAAAACTTTCATAGACGACGTAATTCACTCAAATAGATTATCCTATTTCTCCATTGCTTGCATCCGCTTCATTTGTTTGATTTTTTAATAGCACAAGTTTGTTGGTTGTATTTCGATCGTGCAAGGACAGTAAGGGTCATTCTGTGCCAAACAGAGAAAGCAAAAGAACAGCAAAGGTCATGTTGCACCAAAACCTATAATTTTTCGAGGAATTCAAGTCATTTTTACCTAAAGTATCAAATCCCAGACCCGAAATGTGCAGGAAAAAAAGCAGCAAGCATTGAACACACACACATATTTGCTAGAGTCAAACCCAAATTATTTGCTGGGTAGCAATATTATCGCACATTGTGTTGTTATTGTTGATATTCGTACTTAAAATTAGAATAAAGTTAAGAATATACCTCTCTAAACTGTTGCTTCATAATTTCATTAATGCCAGAGGAGTCTTGACCTTGGTTGTCTTCATGGCCATTTTCCATACCGTTCATTTCAGAGTAGTTTACTGAACTGTGATTCGAGTTTTGCGATGATTTTTTATTTGGCCATGAATAAAGCACTGTAAAAAAATAACGTTGCATACAATGAGAAAATATTTTCAATGACTAATTGTACCCACAGCCTATATGTACACACACAAGTCATGTTGAATGCTGGGGATGAATTAATTCTTCAGAAATAGAATGTTATGCAGGTTCATTACACAGAGTACCACCTACCCATACTTTTCCAAAAGGTGACAAAAAAATTGCAGATGTAGTGTTTTTGTGAACTTAGATACAGAAGATTTTTTTTTTAATCAATAGAGATGTTGAAGTACAATAATATAAATAAAAATCAAATTAACTTAAGCTGTCATTGTTTTTAGACTTTTTAAATGTCAGTCCTAATTGTAATGTTCTCTATCTACCCTACACATTTTAACATTTCACATCTCGCTCAAATGGTTTAACCATCATTTGAAGCCAGATAAAAAAAAGAAAAAGAAAGAAACTGTATAAACTTAGAAAAATCATAAAACATTGTAGTAATTAGTTGACTAAGGATAGAAAAAAAAAATTCTGGACTTTTCCAGCAGAATTCTCTGATTAATCACAAACAGCTTTCAACTGCACTTCAGGTGAGGGTAAAATGACTTCACATTTATGTTAGATTCAGCTATTCAAAACAGAAGATAAGAAGGTTTTCCCTAGACTTTTCAGCTTTGACTAAAAAGTCTCATTTCTCCCTGACCATTCGGGGTGATATCAAATTCCTTAACAATTCTCCCAGATGCTTAGGAACCTTGTTCTACGGTAGTGGTAAGCAAATAGTCCAATCAAAGAGCCTAAGATATAAAACATACAAATGCTTTCTTTTCTAAATTAAGGTAAAAAAGAACCAGGTATTTAATCACTGCCATAATTCCCCTCTTCAACATGAAGCATCCTCTGATGATGCATAACAAAACTTAGAATTCAACGGTAAGGTATTATTACACTCCTCAAGGATAACACAATTGCAAAATTTATGATCAACACACAAAGCCTTCAGGGCAAGATTGTGTTTTTCATAATAATTTCATGTAATATAGGTAATAATTCCGACACCCACGATTTTAGCTCAAACTAAAGCTTTTTTTTACAGGAAGAAAAGAGGCATCATCCCTGACCTAGATTTGAACTTGGGTCCCTTCGTCGATGGCCTAGTGGTCTAAGGTACTCCAGGTTCAACAGAGAGACCCTAGTTTGAATCTAGGTCAGGGATGATGCTTCTTTTTTCTCCTATAACGAAAAGCTCTAGTTGGAGCTAAAAACGTGGGTGCCAGAATTATTACCTACAATAAATTCCTCACAAAAAACACAATCTTGTCCTGGAGGCTTTGTGTGTTGACCATAATTTGGCAATTGTGTTAGCCCCGAGGAGGGTAATAATACATTACAACTTTTAAATACTAAGAATAGGAGTTTCGTTCCTGTCCTCGATAGCCTAATGGTTTAAAGCACTCTGAATTCAATGGACAGACCCTAGTTCGAATCGAAGTTGGGGACAATGCTTCTTTTTCTCGAGTAACAAAAAGCTCTAGTTTGAGCTAAAAGTGTAGATGTCGGAATTATTGCCTATTAGCATTCAATGTTAGAAAGATAAACCAAAGTCCATAGGTTCAAGTCTAATGCTGGACATGTTCCTTCTGGTGAGGACTCAATCTGACCTAGCGCGTCTGAGAAAAGGTAGTTAGGGTTCCTACTCATATAGCAGAAAATAAAAACCTTGACTTTCCCAGCAAAATTCCCTGGGCAATTACAGGGACCAGAAAGTGCAAGCCTGATTGCGAGAAAAATGGCTTTACATTCGTAGGAGATGTAGGTTCAAAACAAAAGTTAGGGATAAAATATCAGAACATGGCACCACCAACAATAAAGTGATTTGGCGAGATTTCTTCAATTTTGGCAACTCTCATTAATAACTGACAGGATTGCCACTTGCAGCCTTTTTGCTCTGTACAGACAAGTTTCTTATACAGTCAGTTCATATGGGTATGGTTATAGGCTTAATGGGAGGGGTTACAGAGCTACAACTCATATATTCCTATGTTAAATATACAAAATTTCATTGCGATGGGGGGTTACAACCCCCAAAACTGCCTCCTGGCTAGGCCTCTGCATACAGCTGATATACCAAGTGCATGTCAGTATACATTGAAGAAGCAAGCATTACACAATTTTTTTTTCTTTATCCATTTGGCTCAGTGTCAAATGGTTGTAATGGCGTGCTCCGGTATAGCGAAAGCTGAGACTGGTTACCGTGTTGGTTTGCATGATTTTTGTTTTCCTGAATCAGTGGTGGGTAAGTGGTAGGGGGAAGAACCACACCCATCCTGCCCTCACTGCCTGTTTGGATAGTTTCTGAGTTTTCCTGAATCAGAAAAATAATGAACCACTGAAAACCTAAGCAACCCATGAAAAATCAACCTTGACATGTCACATAAAAACCCACTTGGAGAGAAACCGTATTCTCAAATTTAACCAAGTTACATGGGTTTTCCCTACCTTTTCCAGCTTGTTTGCGAATTCACCCGTCTAAATCAAAAGTGGCAAGAAGAATGGGATCATCAAACCAATAACAAATTGCGTAATATTAAACATACAATTGGTAACTGGCCCTCCTCATACCGTAAAAATCGGAAAGAGGAGGTTCTCCTTGCCAGACTTCGCATTGGGCATTCCCATCTCACCCATAGACATCTATTTGAAGGAAAACCAGCACCAATTTGCCAAATGTGCAATGAACCCATCCGTATTTTACATATTTTAACTCAATGCCCTTATTATAGACTTATAGACTTGCTTGCACTCTTAACTCTTCATCACTCTCTGACATTTTAAATGACCATGCTGACCATACGCACGTTTTAAAATTTTTAAAAAGTACTGGTTTTTACTACAGTCTTTGATTTTACCATGTTTGGCGCAGTATAGCCCAGATGCTCTTGCGCCATAAAAAAGCCAAACAAACAAATAATTGTTCGAGAATTCCATAGAGAAAGGACAGCAAGAAGCATATCGTGTATGGACCTGCAGTGCTCCAAGGAATCCAAACCTCTTACAGGCTGGAGAACCAACCCCTGGACTACAATGAGCGACCAATAGGGAAGCATTTTTTGGAGTGGGCGGGACATCATTAGGAGTTGAATCCAGGATAACAACATGCTAAATGAATGTGTTACCACTGCCAAGCCTAACTTTTAAGGACGGTTTCAAATTCTCTAACATAGTGGTTGTTTCGACTATGGTCCATAGACTACTGGGTGTCTGTGAGACTCTGCAGGGGGTCCACGATACCCACCCAGTGTTCCATAAAGGTTTGGAAAAATATTAAGGCAAGAGCATTTACTCTTTATTGCTAAGAATAAATGATGAGGGAACAAAATATTAATTCTTAGAATTTACAAATGCTGTAGTGCAAGATTTTGCATTTGAGAAATTTTTTGTCAAATACATTCTCATAACATTTCACACGTTGTCTGCATTTAACTATTAGTAAATTTTCTAATGTGTCATCAGACATGGTTGACCTGAAGTCAGTTCTAATTTTCTTCACTTGACTGAAGACTCTCTCGCATGATTGCATTAATGGCTATTCATTTCCGAAAGCATATCATGATTGCATTACATGCTAGTCATTTTCCGAAAGCATATCCCCGTGTGATCGCTGCAATTCATTGGCAAATTATGTTCGATCAAAAACGATGTAAATAAACATTCAGCGTTAATCATGGAGGTATCGTTAAATGCAAAAAATTAAGGCTTGATACTATGATTAGACTCTACAGCCTTGAACGTCTCCTTATATTTAACAGTCTCAGAATGCAAAGTAATATCGCGTTTACCACCATGAGTAATGCTTATGTCTTTACGGTAACACATGCAGAAAGCATATTTTGGCCCCAGTCTTGATTTTTGAATAAAATTAAATATCTTCATATATTTGGCTTTAAACGTTTGGTAGTACCTTTTATTAACGGTCGACATCGTTAACGTTGTTTTCAAAAACACCTAAAAGCAAAACTTTCTTTCCGGAGCAAAGAAATACCAGATATGTCTAACACATGGCTTCCCTACACAAAGTCACATGCTTGACCAAAACCTTATGGATGTAGCACATTCTTTCTTTCCTACCGAACAACTACATATCCAGATGCGCGATTTCCATTGTGCAGGGGCATCACTCTACGTCATAGCTGGAGCTAAAATTCCCCGTCACGCCATGCATGCGCCGTCAATGGCAGGCAAATTTTTCCGTCTTTTTTACCGATATTTGCATTAAGAAAAATAGGTATTTAAATTTTTTTTAAGAAACTCAGCATTTTAAAAAACACTGGGGAGTTTGGACGAAATCTCTGAAAATCGGACGAAATCGTTTTCCGACCAGAAGATCGATAAAAAAAAAAACGGAAGCCTTCCGGGTAAATCGGAAGGCACACCTATGTGATGCCTTTTGGAAATTTTGTTGAACCTTGAAGACAATTTTGATGAATTTTGAATTTTTTCACTATTCTGCATGTAAACGTATAGGGTATGGAGATAACTGGGTATATAGATAATTTGTATGGAAATAACTGTGTCCACAGTTATCTTCTTACCCGAGAGAAATCCTAGACTCATCTGTGAACATGATTCCAATCACTTATGGACCAATTCTTTTGTTTGTTCGCCCATGTAAAACAAACCCTCTTCTGCTTATCGGTTATATATATATACATAGTTTTGTTCGATCTTTATGAAACCTGTAACCTTTTACTTTCAGTCTTCTCCTTGCAGTCTTATCAGAAACATCCGCCCCTTTATTCTTCTAAGCTGAATTGATCTCTCTCGATGAAGAAAATCCTTGTCTTTTTACAATCTTTATCAAATTTCTATCATTTTGCTCAGTTGTTTATGTTGGCCAACTACTTCTAACTTGGTATTTGATACCTCCAGTAGCTTTAAATTTGCTATAATCTTAGAAACAGTTCCTTGGGAACAATTAAGGCAAATAGCAATTTTATTTTTGCATTTCTCCCTTATTTAACTTATCAATAATCAGAGCTCTCACGGTTTGCGTTAATTCTCTCGTAGGTGCCACTGTAATGAAAGTAGCATGGCGCTGGTGTTGATTTACATAGCTGTAATTTACATATCCATAAACACGTCATGATGATTAATGACATCGCCACACGGTTTGAGGTGTAAAATCATGATGAAGTGGTTAGTTTTGTAGTTTTCTTCTTTTATTCCATACTTTTGACCCTGCACCGTTTCAGGAATTTTGATGTAACTTTTGATTAAATAAACCTTTTGAAAGCAAATTTGGTGTCTTAATTTATACCTAATTAATCTATGAATATGATGCATTTTGTTTGATTGCAAATAGCCAATCAAAACGGGGTTAAAACAGGCCCTCTTTCGTAAAATTAAAAAAATACAAGTATTCCATACTTTTGTCCAGGGGTTGTACAAAACGAGGACAACTAAGGCCATGCTGAAGTTTCCTAAGGAATACTAGCTACGAAGCTGACTCTCAAACCAGTGTGAACAGAGAAACAGTACACACTTTGTAATACCATTACAATCGAACTCCAGTTAATGGAACGGTAAATGAGTGTGCTATTACTATGTCTCCATAGAGCTGCTTCGTGTGAAAAGGTCATACTGACTCCTAAAATGGGATCATAAGATTACATCCAACCAAGCAAGAATAATAATATACAAACGAAATGGCCCTGAAATACTTAGAATACAAATTTTTATATTAAACACAATCAAAAAGGCAAATGACTTGCAGACAGGGTTACTTATTCTTATCCAGGCCAAAAAAATTTGGATGGCTAATTTTAGATTAATTCAACAAAATGCAATGATAACCTGTTAGAACAAATAAAATACACTGAAGTGGATTTTTTCAATTTTGTCCTTTAAAAAAAAAAATCTTCAACATGACTTTTTTGAAACAATTCAGAAATAACATCGATTAGTCACCTTAACTAGAATAAAATGACTGATAGTGCTTACGATTAATATGCGAATAATTAGCTGCAAAAGGATGTGAAAAATACTACGTACCTGGAGATTTGACTGTTGGAGGTTCTGGAGACTTCACCTTAGTACTGTTCAGAATAAAAATCTTGAGTTCCCCATTGGATTTCTTTGGATACAAATGGGGCACTTGCTCCAGAAAATCTTCTAATGAATCAAAATCATAAGCGTTAAAGTCCAGTTCTCGACCATAGTGTTTTTTAAAGGTCTGCTCTAACTCACCGGTGATGAGACCATCATCATGTTGCTGTATAAGATCAGACACTTTCTGGTTCAAAGTCGAGAGTAGAAGCTTAGGAGGAGATGTGACTGGAGGGTGCTTTGACACTGAAGTGGTAGGAATGACAGGAGAAGGTGGAGAAGGCACAGACACAGGCTTACGAGGAACAGAAGGAAGCGGCACGTAGGTGGACTTAGGTGGACGATTGAGTTGGTATAAAGTTGAAGAGGCAGACACCGGATGATGACCATTCTGTCTTGCAAATCTTGGCGGGGTAGTAAAAGTATTACTTGGATTGCAAAACGTATATTGAGACACTGGTCTATAAGTCCTCAAAGATTTGCCCCTTGATTTACTTGATACTTTCTGTTTCGCCACCAGCTTTTGTATGTGTGCTGTTTTCTCATCAGAAACAACCTTTAGAATACAGATACCAGCAGACGAATGAATACTAACAACATCTGGAATCGCCCTCAAAAATTCATCCACTCTCTGATACCCAAGTTCTCGATAAGGAAGTTCTTTTCCTATTAATTCACGATACTCTTTTAAAAAACGACTAAGATCCAATCCTTGCTGTGCCGGTAAAAGGACCGAGCGGATATTCACTTTCGCCGTTGTCAATAAACTATTTTGATCTGTCATTGCTAGAATGAAAACAGATGTAACAATCTATTAATTTTAAAACTAATTAAAGACAAGAATTAATGACAAGAGATGTAGGCTATCCAAAATTAAACATAAATCGAATGTAGGCAATTGGTTTACAAAAAGACTTAATAAATTTTAACATGTGTTTTAGATATACATTAATGTCTCGCTAATGCAAACTAATTGGAACCAAGAACTGTTTAAATTAACTGAAATCTTTACTACAGAATTTACTGTAGGCTATAATCATTTGATGCATGTGTTTTGATGTGAATGCGTAACAGACAACAGATGAGGGGTGGACAATGGAAAATTTTCCTTCCTTTGTGGGAAAATTTCAATTAATTTGCAACATACACTACACTATTTGTACACACTTTGTCAGTTGGCTGCAACGGCAGTCAATTAAAAAAAAAAAATCGGAATAACCACATTTTCGAATTAGGGTAATTCGGATTAATAAGACTCTAATCTGGGTGGAAATACTGCACAATTTCAATGAATACCCAGGTACAATGACCAGAATCATATCCTATATGTTTTAGCACAGAACCGAAGACAATTATTTTACCACTTTGCACTTTAGGAGCCGTCCATAAATGATGTCACACTTTCTGAGGTTATTTTCAAGACCCTCCCACCCCCTTGTCACGCGATTTCCCATTCCTTGATCATGATCTGTCATGCATAGCAACCCCCTCCCGAGACTGTGACATCATTTATGGATGTCCCCTTAGACACAAGAAGAGTTACTGTTTTTTGGTATGTTGTTTGTATCAGTCACTATGCACACAGAAAAATAATTTTTGAAACAAACATTTATTTTAAAAAGAGAACTCTGCACATATTTCACCACTAAAATTGGAGCAACAACCGAGTCGAGACACTAAAACCAGCATCTTGCTTGGAAAGCTCCACCACACACTAAACAAAACCACCAATATGTATGTATCACGACCATAATAAAAAGGCAACACTGGGTGAACCCCTTTGCGTAGGACAGTGTTTCAACCTTTCCTGCTTCATATACCCTTTGTACGAATAGATAAACAAAACTCAGGGGTCAATAGCGATTTTTGGAGAACCCCTACAAACAAAATCTTACGAAAAATTTAGTTATCCGGAATGTCGACTAATCCAAGCATTAAGCTGCCAAGACTCCACTGTACTTTATCTGAAATCAGTTTAAAAACATTGGAAGAGAAAAAATATTTATCCATCCCCAACTACACATTAGAAGTTGTCTGTCCTCAGGGAAAATAATGCTCACGGTAGGGTTGGTTTATACATTCATGATTCTTTAGCTTATTCTATTCATAATATTTTCCTTAATGAATGTGAATCATTATTCGTTGAACTCTTAGCTCCTACAAATTAGCAAAAACACATCGTTGGAGTTACATATCGCTCTCCGAGTAAAAACGCTGGCATATTTATTAACTCCCTGGACATTTCTCTGCATGAGAATCATCAACGATGTCATCACTAATGTAATTTTATGTCATCACTAATGCAATTTTATGTGGAGATATTAATATTGATTTGAGCAGCAACAGTAAACATAATAAATGGTATTTAGATATTATTAGCTCACATGGTTTAATACCTAGTATTACTAAGCCAATGAGAGTTACGGCTTCTTCATCAACAACTATAGACCACATTTTATATAATGGCTCGATCAATGATTTAACATACGAAATCATAAACATGGATGTCTCAGATCACCTTCCAGTATTTTTGACTCTACCCACAGATAAATTACAACAAAAAATGCCCCTTATTATAAAATAAAGCAAAATTACGATAAAATCAAATCTCTATTAACAAACCCTTCATGGTTGCAGCAGTTTTACATGGTTAACGATCCTAATGAAGCTTATAATTTTTTTATACACAACGTACCAAATATGTTAAAATCCACACAAAGTAAAAATAAGCAAAAATTTAGGCATATCACTCCACACAATCCTTGGATTTCAACTGCCATTCTAAAATCCATTTATAAAAAAAATAAACCTTTTACACAAACTAAGAACAATCCTTCGAATTTAAAGCTCAAAAATAAGTTTAAAAAATATAGAGATATACTTACGAACGTTATTAGGAACGCTAACAAAAATTTACTTTGAAAATCAATTTCTGCTATCAAATGGTAATACACAGCTAATTTGAAAAACCATAAACATTGCTATAAATAAACAGAAAAAAAACTACAGCTATTCATAAGCGACTTATAATCTATAGCAATAATGTATCTACGGAACTCGCACGTGACAGGGACATTGCTAACACACTAAATGACTTTTTCGTCTCAATCGGGAACGATCTGAACTCGGATAATTTCGATATTACTTCTGTTAACGCTAATAATACGAATAACTTGCTTAACTCTTTTTGCTTATATCCAGTTACATACAACGAAAATTTTGAATATATAAACGCTTTGGGAAATAAAAAATCTCCAGGGTATGATAATATTCATCCGAAAATTGTAAAGGAAAATACTGAGTTCTTTGCTTTAACTTTAACACATCTAATTAATCTTTCTTTTCAGCATGGTGTTTTCCCTAATAAACTAAAAATAGCTAAAGTTATTCCACTATTTAAAAAGGGCGACAAAACCCTTCCGGCAAATTACCGGCCGATTTCCTTACTTCCAGTTTTTAGTAAAATTTATGAAAAGCTATCTATGTACGACTTTCGAAATACATAGAGAGAAATAACCTATTCTATAAAAAACAGTATGGTTTTCGAAATGGACTTTCAACACAATCTGCAATAATGGAGCTTGTTGAAAAAATAAAATTTTCTAATGACTCAAACATGTATACTTATGGGATTTTCGTGGATTTAATGCAGGCTTTTAATAATGTAAATCACAAAATTCTTATAAATAAACTAAGTACAATTGGTATAAGAGGCATACCGTTGAACCTCCTATGTAGCTATTTGAATAACAGACGGCAATATGTTCTCTTGGGGATGTGACATCCCATCAGAAGCCAATAAATAATGGTGCCCCACAAGGATCATTGTTAGGTCCTCTATTGTTTTTAGTATATATTAATGACCTTCCAGATTGTATTAGCTTCTGTGACGCCATTATGTATGCTGAGGACACAATTGTAATCCACTCAGGTAAAAATAGTGATAGTATAGTAAGCGAAATAAATACGGATCCAGGTTTAAAGAATTTGGAAAGTTGGCTAAAAAAAATAAATTACCTCTTAATATTTAATCCTGGCCCTTAAGGCGTTATCACAGTCTTTTGTCCAGTTACTGCCTTTTTTTCTTGTTTTTCAATAGGTAGATAATTGGATATTCTATGTATTATCAAAAAATTTTATGAATTATCTTACGAACCCAAAATGCAATTTATTCTTCAAACTGACTTTTCTGATGTTCACCGAGTGGGTCGTAGGATTCAGGCTTCTGGAAGTCGTTCTCGTCTGAGGCCTATTGTGGTCAGGTTTCTTAGAATACAAGTCAGTGTCCTCATTCACTGGAAAAAAGAAATTACTCAAGGGTTCTGGTATAACAGCGAGTGAAAACTTGACTCATGCTAGAAGATTGATTACTCGTGGTTTTCGTGAATTTGGTATTTCATGGTGGTCGGTGAGGGGATGTGACTATTCCTGATCCTGATTCCCTGGTGGGAAGAAAAGTGTTTGGACGTTTCTCTGATCTCCGTTCTTATTATAAATCACTTACTGGCAAACCGTTTT
>QLNU02015359.1:49432933-49475548 GCA_006491805.2 Dysdera silvatica | reverse complement strand
AACCCCGGACCTAAATGTGGATCCAGGAAGGGGGCGTGCGCCCTCTCTGAGAATAATACGCATAAAAAAATTATTATTTTCAAATAAAAAATAAAACTAAACTTACAAGTGAATTTTCAAGCTTTGCGCCCTCCTTGAAAATTTGTGTTGCATCCGCCTCCCCCATATTCAAAAAAATCCAAACAGTCGTCGTCAAATAAAATTAATTTATTCATAGAGAAATACCAAATGGATGGGGTGCTAAATAGTTTTTTAGTGACATAAAAAACAGCGAACTTCACCTTTCTTTTAATTTCAATCTACACCGGTTTCCATAAATTAAGCAACAAATGGAAAAAACGTAATAACTCATAAAATATACAACCAATTTGGATGAAATTTGGTGAAAATCTTTATCATACCATATGTAACTAAAAAATGTAAGAACATGTGATACAAAGCATTTACATTTTGTATAAGCTATACAAATAAAAAAAAGTCAGAAATACAGGTGTCACGATTAAATAGTAAAAGTATCTCAATACGAAGTGTAAAAAGTATTTCAATACGAAGTGTAGTTACCTAGAACAACAATACAGGCCCGACAGTGTTTTTCCATGCTGCTAATGATGTTGTCAATGAGTTCCGTGAGTAGTAATGCCCATTGTTCGCGCAAAGCAATTCTAAGCCTGTGCAGGGTTCAGGGAGGAAGTGGAGGCCAGCAACACGCCTCTCGAGAGCATCCCAAACATGCTCTATGGGATTTATGTCGGGAGAGCGTGCTAGCCATTGCATTTCGATTATAGTCTCTTCTTCAATTTACAGCTGCACGAGACGAGCTGTGTGAGGGCGGGCATTATCTGCCTGCAGTACAAATGTATCGCCAATAGCAGCCGCATACCGTTGAACAACGGGGTCCATGATCTCGTCTCTATACCTCTGAGCCTTAAGGTTGCCATGAGACAACACATAGAGGGCAGTACGTCCGCCTAAAGCTACGCCTCCCTATACAGGCAAAGTACCTCCACCATATGTGTCCCTTTCCTGCATAAGAGAGGGCTGATATCGAGTACCAGCCTCTCTCCAGATGAAAACTCGCCGAGAATCACTCTGCAAAGCAAATTTCGACTCATCCGTGAAAAGTACGGACTGACTTCGAGTGCAATTAATATGCATGTATGCCTAATTCAAACGTTCCCTCCTGTGGCGAGAAGTTAAGAGCATGTATAATACTGGTCGCCTAGCGTACATTCCTCCTTCATGTAGCCTTCTGCGTACAGTCGAAGCTGATACAGTCCTTCCTGCAGCTGCAGCAAGCGCAGATCTGAGATGAGTCAGAGTAGCAGTCCTGTTTCGCCTTGCAGAAAGCCGCAAGTATCGGTCATCTGAGGAGGTCGTAACCCTTGGCCTACCTTCGCTGTATCTTCGGGAGGCTAAATTCGTGTTTTGGAACTGCTGCCACATTCTGCTGATCACAGAATGGTCGACGTTCAGCCATCTTGCAACGTCCGTCTACCGTTGGCCAGCTTCAAGTCTGCGTATAGCTGCGTAATGTAATTCTACTGGCAAATGACGTTTCGACGTCATTTTTACAAATTGGCTATCTCGAAATCTTTTCATTCACCATCGCACATTAATTGGCGACTCACTGCAAAACAGCTAGTTTTAAGCTTTTTCGCATTTGCATAAATCAACACCAGCGCCACTCGTTTGCATCCTGTATATCGATGCTACATACCTTTGCCAGTAACATATGCAAATTCCGTGAATTCTGAACTACATTTGGCCAAATTATCACGTTTTTTTCCATTTGTTGCTTAATTTATGGAAATCAGTGTATCTACCGTACAATTGCGTCGATCCGCACACCTCGTGAAAACGCCCCTTTCCACCTTTTGTCTTCATTTGAAATTCTGAAAAAAATAATATCCGTCTAACCGCTTTGCCCCCATTAAGCATTGAAAAAGAATAAAAAAAAACTCACAAAAATCTCGCCCCGGAGGCTTTCTTGTGTTGACCATATTTGGCAATTGTGTTATCCCTGCGGAGGGTAATAATACCTTAACATCTTTACATACGGAGAAAGAGAGCGTTGTTTCCTGTCCTCATTCGTCTAGCGGTCCAAGACACTCCGGGCTAAACGGAGGGACCCTGGTTCGAATCCAGGATGGGGAAAGCGTCTCTTTTTAGCTAAAATAAATACGTGGGTGGCAAAAATTATAGTATAAAAAAATTTCCTCGTCAAATAAACTAAATTTATTTATAAAAATATCGTTATTTTATCTTATAATAATGCACATATCATAATCATAAGTGTTCCTTCCTTATCCTCCGCGATTTTTCGTCGCACTAAAAAAAACATTTAGAAGAAAATTTAGAAATCGCCCGTGAGGGGGATGATTCTGTAATTTTTCCATTTTTTTTAAGTTTCTGATACTATTTCAATGCATTTTTCATAGTATAACATAGGTTTAAGGGGGAATGGTGCTCTTGCACCATAAAAATCAATAAATGTAAAAATATTAACTTTGATTGTTTAACTATCATTCTACAAATAAGCACTGTATTTGGTAAATTTTAATCTGCTTACCATTTATCGTGATATAAGTAGTTTAGATTTGTATAATTGTGATGGTGATATATTAAAAGTTACTGCATTACTTTTTTATGATGCAAATGTCACTTTTGTGGTAAACTTATAAAACCCACCTCAAGTGGTATTTTCATTAGGTTATTAATGTTTTATTTGAACAATAGTATATAATTATTATAGTGATGATATATGTATGCGTGTATAGCTGTTTTCTATATTTTAACTTCAGTTGAAGATGCTACGGTACTGCAGGTTATTCTGGCATTTTGTGAAAATCAACAGCAATGCATATAACAATTTGTGAAAATATGCAAATGCACAAATACTATTGTTGTGATCCACTATTTTTGGATCTTCAGCAATATGTCACCTTTACACTTTAAGCACAGTCTTCTTGATTAAATTCATACCTTATTTGCTTGATATTTTTTAACATAAAAAGTTAAAGAACTTTTTATATTTACTACAAATAAAAAAGGCTCTATTGGCAATAAATAGAGAAGAAACTGAAGGAAGAAATCACAACTAAAAATAGTTTACCCATCCTAAGGAGAAGGCAAAAAGGTTATATTTTTGAAAATAATATGTAAAATTATTCTGTTATAAATTATCTGTAGGGAAGATACTTGTTATATCTTGGAGCCTCCCCCCCCACTAATTAGCCTAGCTAGACCTGCAGACATCATTGTCAGTTCATTGTGAACTACTGTAACTGAGTATTGAATAAAAAAAACTTTGTTTTTTTTTTAATTCAGGGCAATATGTAGGGATGATTCTAAATGGATCTCAATCATTAAAATTAATTCAGAACATTTTTGTATTGCTATAAAGTTTTTGTTAAAGCTTTATTACAAGGACCATTACTTCACTGACTCGTTTCTAGTTTAATAGATATTTTATACCATCAGGAAACAATACTTTCCGGGAATCAACCCCAGTTCTCCTGCTTGCCAGGCAGATGCACTGTCCATTATGCTAATATCATAACCGATGTTAAGGTATTATTACCCTTCACAGGGATAACACAATTGCCAAATATGGTCAACACAGAAAAGCCTCCGGGGCGAGATTTTTGTGAGTTTTCGTGGGGGAATTTATTATACAATAATTTTTGCCACCCACGTATTAATTACAGCTCAAACTAGAGCTTATGTAATTTTGGAGAAAAAGAGACGCTTTCCCCATCCTGGATTCGAACCAGGGTCCCTCCGTTTAGCCCGGAGTGTCTTGGACCGCTAGACGAATGAGGAATCCTGAATCCAGGATGGGGAAAGCGTCTCTTTTTCTCCAAAAACGAATAAAGCTCTAGTTTGAGCTATAATCTATACGTGGGTGGCAGAAATTATTGTATAATCATAACCGATACATGTTAGCACTTTTTTTTAGTTATAAATTGTAAACTGGTCCATGCACAACATAATTGCAAAAAGAAAGCAAAATTGATGTCAAATCACATCTATAGTACTATATACATCATCAGATAAAGATATTCGGCATCTGTAGCATAACAGGCACTGTATTTGCCCAACGAGTGTAAGACAAGGGTTAGGTTTCTGGAACGTATTTTTTCTGATGGTATAAATAACATCTTAGTAAACATTATCAGTTTGATTACTTTGTAGCTAAATAATGCTATTTATAGCATAATCTGGATACTATATATAACAGCATGTGTAGAAAATTCCCTGACTATTCTGGTCTATGAGCACCCTGTATTACACTTTTACTGATGCTAAGTAAGTGCGCCTTTACTTTGTATTTTTTTTTCCTAAGATTTTCGTCCCCCCTTAAAAATACATGAAAAGACTAACAAATAAGATACAAAATTATTTTATTTACGTATACAAAATTTACACATCAATTATATACAGCACATACATACATCATCGTAATCTAAAAGCCACAAATAAGCTAGGACGCTTTACTGAATTTAAAAATAAGTCTTATAATGACACACAGCACTAACTTTGATCTTTACACATAAATAAAAACATGGCCAAAGCTACTGGCTTAGATGTACTATTTAGTCTAACAAAATAGATATTCTGCTTATGATTGCAGTGATTTTTTAAACTACATAAAAAATATACTGATGAATAAAAAAATAAATTGTATGAAAGAACACTAATTATAAGGATATATATATAGAATATAGTCACCATAGGCACCATCTCCATGGGGTCCAGGCCCATTCAGCCCCCCAATAAGAAAAACCTCAAATGGAACTGAAAAAGTACAATCAGTGAGACAAGAATAAGAAATTGAATTTCTGGAAAAACAGAGAAGCCGAAAAGTTCACAGAACTCCTTAAACTGTGATTCTATAGCAAATAGCCATATCTAGATCAAAGATGTGTGTCAATTTGGGATGTCAAGACTCAGATTTTATTTATGAGGAAACAGGACTATAATATGCTTTTTATTTGCTTCAAACAATAATTGATTATTTCTATTCTTATGTATATTTTTTCAGATTACATGTATAACCTTTTACTATCAATTCCTGCATGTGCAAATATTAAACATAATTAATAGAAACAAGATTATTAAAATACATCGTACCATAACAGTAATAAGTGCAATCAATCAAAGATGGGTATGTGCAATTATGGTATGTGATAAATAATCTTAGTATTTATGTGAAGTTAGTCGCAAGTAAATACAAAACAAACAAATTTTTTTTTATTCATTTTAATTATTTACTTATGTTTCTCGTATTCCTCACATTTGTTTAATAATATTTTTCAGTTTCTTTTATTTCTACGGGTTCATTTTCTAATTTTGGCCACTTAGAATTAATACTATATTTGACTTCTGTTCACATTTATGTACGTTTATTTGTTTATACGTGTGAAGTAGTACATATTTAATACACACAACAACAGAATTGAAGGTATTATATCACACGTGTGTGTCCCGAGTACATGCTGCAGCATAACCCGCTCGAGACCCTGCAGAAACCAAATACACACTTGAGTGACTCATCAATAAAATTTTAACCCTTTGCACTCCAGGCTATTTAGCCAAAGGAATTCAAAGCCATATACTGAATGTCGCTCCAGCGGAGCCAGTGGAGTGCAAAGGTTTAAATTACTTTGTGTAGGGATTTTGTCATCGCTCCTGCAGCTTTTCCTCAATCAGTTCCCTTTTTAAATTATTTTTAAATTCTTTATAACTCTTTATTTCTCTTGTTTCCTCGTTTAAGACATTCCACAATTTAGGTCCTCTATATTTTACGTTATTTCTGCTTTTTTTCTGTTCTTATTTTAGGTACATGTAATATTTCATCTGCTCTCAATATTAGTCCTTCATTCAAGTATTGTCCATATGTTATATTTATTATTCCATTAAATCTTTTATTTTGGATCCTTTTGTACATTTTTTTCGGTATGCAATATGCGTTTAATTTGCTTACTGGAATAATACTAGTTTCTTCCAATATGACTCTCCAATCCCACTCCTGGTTACCATACATACAGTGTTACAAGGAATTTACTCTAACTTTTTCTACTAATTTTAGATTTAATTTCCCCATATTTCCCCAAACACAATTACAGTATATAAGATGACAATGAAGAAATGTGTAATATAATTCAATTTTTATGTTTTTGGGTAAACCCTTGCTATTTTTTTTAATTAAACCCATACCTCTACTTATTTTCTTAGATATTTTGCATATCATGTTAATTCCATATTAAGTCTCTTGTTATTGTTAC
Source organism: Dysdera silvatica (assembly GCA_006491805.2). Classification (NCBI taxonomy): domain Eukaryota; kingdom Metazoa; phylum Arthropoda; class Arachnida; order Araneae; family Dysderidae; genus Dysdera; species Dysdera silvatica. Next base: position 49,469,261 of record QLNU02015359.1, on the reverse strand, counting down.
TCCTAAGAAATCTGTTTTATGAATTATACTTATGATTTCACCATTTATTGATATATTCCATCCATTTTCCAGTTTTTCTAGATTTTTATCTTTGAATATCAGTATGGTTTTTTTTTACCATTTACTTTTAATTCATTATTTGCAAACCATTGTTCTATTTTCCCAACTTCTTCCCTTGTCTTATCCAGCAACCTCTCCTGATCTTCATCTCCATATCCCTTGTGTCATCCGCAAAGAGTCATTTCCCCTTCTTCTGCTGCATTAAAAATATCGTTTATATAGAGGCAAAATAATAGCGGTCCCAATATAGACCCCTGTGGTATGCTATAGTTATTTCTTATGAAATCTGTTTTTTTGTTCATCATTAAATACTATTTGCATTCTATTATTTAAGTAGTCTCTTAATAAATTATTTATTTTCCCTCCAAATCTGTATACTTTCGTTTTTTCTAATAGTACAGGGTGATTATAATTAAAGTTCAACTTTCAAAAAGCTGTAAAAAAAGAACCACTGCTCAGAATGACCTGAAATTTGAACTGAATATACTCGAAGGAGGAGGAAATGGTATGGAATTAGAAAAAAAATAGTTCTAAATTTTAGCAATAGATGGCGCTTTAAGCGTCATAACGTAAATGGGTGTAGCTACAAGTGACATTTGAATCGCAATACGATAGCTATGGCGTGCGTTACATGTTAAACCAACTGTACTTTTCAACATGCATGACTGTATCGTTTTCTTTTTTTTTCACTGAAAAAAAAAACTTCCAAGTCATTCAACAGTTATGGCACTGTTAGCGGAAAGTCCATCCACCGTGACAGGGTCGTACCACATCAGATGGGAAAAATCGGTTTTTAATTGTCCTGAGGCTAAAAACTACATAAAAAGCAACAATGAAATCGGTTTTTAATTATCCCGAGACCAAAAACCGCATAAAAAACGATGAAATCTGTTTTTAATTGTCCTGAGGCCAAAACCACTTCACTGGCTTTGCAATGTGCGGAGGAGCGCCATCTTGCATAAAAATGCTACCCACACATGCATGCTGTTGAAGTGTTGGAATGACGTGGTTGTGCTTTCTTTGAATGATCTGAGTTAATATATCACACAGTCAATATTATTATTGTCTTCCAAAATCGATAACGAAGACATCCGGAACCTCAAACTACTTTCCAAGTTGTCCACTGAATGGGAGACGCATTCCAGAAACTCTCCTACAGTATATACACCTATTAGGAAAAAGGAGTTATTGTAAAATTTATCTCCCTACAAAATTACATTATGTTAATAAATAGTGTCTACTGAATCTTGGAAATGAAATTTCATGACCTTTTCTTGGCAATATGTAAAATACACCACAAGTGAGACTATCTACAACATGCTATCAAATCCTCTAAAACCTTTATCACATTAGTGGTTTAAGCTGGGGACCAGGGGCAAGATCAAAAGGATAGTTTTTCTAATGGATATAATGATCAAGCCTGCTGCAGATCATGGTCTTGGTTATGGTCTTCCGTTTGATCCCTAAATGTGATACAGGCTTCAGATACACATGATTATTGAACATTCTTCACATATTGGGCCACTGGATATTTTCTGGTTATTTTCTTAGGATAATTTAAAAATGTTTGTCTCTACTTCACGCAAAAGGCAGTTTCAAAAGCAAGTTTGAAATAGGGTCATTTTGTTTAGTAAGTGATTATAATGAAAAACTTAATTTTATAAAAGAAAATAAGCCCACAAAAGAAAAAAGTGTCTTGCCAATTCTAGATCTATTAAGTGGTATGGAGAATGGAAGGCATCTCATTCTTTTTGGAGCTACCAGTAATTTAGGGAAGAGGGGAATTACTTACAAAGGAAATTAATGAATACCCACCAACTTTCAATAAAGAAAGAAAAAAAAAGACCCAGGGTCCTCCTCCCCTCAAAAAAAAAAGGTATAGAGGTGAATTGTGATCACTCACGGAAAACACAGAATTTTTTCCTAAAAATAGATTCTTTCAAAAATCGGTAAAAATGCTTAAAAAGTGCGTTTTTTTTTGCCAAATCCAGTAGAGTTGGCAGGTATATTAATGTATCTTAAGAAGCAACAAAAGATTAAATAACATATAAAATAAATTGCTTTTAAATACGCAAAATTTATTCTATTAGTTTTTAAAATATAGTCAACAATTAATTTTTCTTAATGATGCTCTTGACTTTCCCTCTAAAATTTCAAACTTCCCTGACTTTTCCAGGTGCGTAGATACCTTGTGATTTTTTTATAACTATAGTAGAAAAGATTTCTGAAGTTAACTTAAACATACCAGACCCTAAATTAGTTTCAGCATTTCTGATTCTGTCATTTTGAACTTTGAAAGCTGATTTTTGCTGGTTGTTGTAATGACCACCATTATGATGCGTTAGGAATTTTAAGGATACATCCATGTCCATATCAACAAGAATTCCTAAAATGTTGATGCAAAATATATAAGCTTTATACACATATATGCATATTATTTAATATTTATTGAAGAGAAAATATTTTTATGGTGATTAAAAAAGAACATACATTGAATAAGTATTAAAGCCCCACATGAACGAATAAATAAAAAAACATTATATATACAGGGTGCATCATAAATTCGTTCAAACTTCAAAAATTCATAATAAAAGAAGTAATGCTCGGAAAAAATTTCGGTTTGGCCGAATATGATCAGAGGGACATTCGATTTTTTTCCATGCATAAAAAAAAAAATGATTTCAAAAGTAACTGAAAGAGGGCGCTCACACGTCATACTGAGACGTTTTATGCAAATCAGGCTAGCAATAAAACACCTGGCTGGAAATGGATTCGCCATTTGATGCCGGCAGCATGTTATCGTTACCAGATCGAGCGTTGGTAGTTAAACTTTTCTACAAGAATGGTGAATCCACACCTATTGCATTGCGAAAGTTTCGCACGGAGAACAGACTGAAGGCGCAAAAAAGCCCTATTTCATTGAATGGGATACTGAATTTAGTACGACGTTTTGAGGAAATGGGGAGTTTGAAGGATCATCCACAAAGTGGCAGACCATCCTTGAGCGTGGACCGCATCCATGTTGTACAAAGTGTCATGGAAGAATTGGGAGCCAAGACATCAACGGGAGTAGCATTGCTCATGGAGCTGGGAGAATAATGGGGATTCCGGAATCGTCGATTTGACATATCCTGCACGGAATCTTGAATCTGTATCCGTACAAAATACAGGCACTTCACCAGTTATTACCGGCAGATACAGATGAAAGACAAAAATTTGCTACATGGGCGCTGGCACAAATGGAACGTGACCCACAATGGTTGTTGAATGTCATGTGGACGGATGAAGCCCACTTTTCACTGCATGGTGATGTCAATACGCAAAACAGTTGTATCTGGGTGACGTCAAACCCTCGTGACTACCTCACTAAGCCACTGCATTCTCATGTGACTGGTGTGGTTTCACCACATCTTTCATTTTGAGCCCTTTCTTTTTTGAAGTGCATTGTCCTATATCCGGTTGGAAAACATGTACAGTCACTGCAAAACCGTATGTTACGCCTTTGAGTGACCAGGTTGTGCCTGCATTGCAGGAAAGACATGCATTACCTGTCATCACCTTCATGCAGGATGGTGCCCGGCCCCACTTTGCACGTGCAGTCAAGACGTTACTGTTTTCACTGAAGACCAAGTGATAAGTCAAGGTTGTAAGTTTAAGTGGCCCTCGCGATCACTAGACTTGACCCCGGAAGATTTTTGGTTGTGGGGATACTTGAAATCTTGTGTGTACCGGGGCTCCCCTGCCACTTTGATGAAACTGAAAGATGCCATTCAACGGACCGTCAGTGGAATCGATGCCGACATGTTACACTCAGCTGTAATAGGCACAGTGACGTGCCTCACTTGCCTAATACCTTGTGGTGGTGTTCATGTTGAACATCTTTTACTTTAAAATAATAAATACACAGTGTCATGTTATTGTGATCTGTTTCACAGTCCGTTTATGTTTGCCTGATTTGCATAAAATGTCTCAGTAGACGTGCGAGCGCCCTCTTTCAGTTACTTTTGGAATTTTTTTTTATACATGGAAAAAAATCCAATGTCCCTCTGATCATATTCGCGTAAAACGAAATTTTTTCCGCGCATTACTTCTTTTTTTTATGAATTTTTGAAGTTTGCACGAATTTATGACACACCCTGTATATACACCAAATTTTAATAATATCAAGAACCACATACTACTATACATATTTATAGTCATTTTCATGTCTATTTATTACATTTACTCATAGGTTTATGCAGCTCCAAATTATTTTACATGTATTTTCAGAAGACATCCACAAACATTGGAAATAAGGCATAAATTTAACACAATGAAGCACTAAAGACCAGCTAACACATATCACATCATATAAGGACGTTCATAAGAGTGGATACACATAAAGAATGAACCTGAATAAACAAAAACAAAAGAGCATAAATGAACCAGTGTAGCCACATTGAGAAACATGAGCAAACGAACACTGGCGAACATGATCCATTTCGTATGGGTAGTTCAAAGAAAAATAATTGATTGTTGTTGACAGCATTTCATAAATGTTTACTGTATTGAATGTTTGCCACCAGTTTTGAGTTTTTTCTTGCAGCTGGAACTTTAATGAACACTAAACTTTAGTGTGTTTGCTTTTACTCTACTCACATTCTGCATGTGCTTGTTAATGTTTGCTTTTGAATGATTGTTTAGTTTTTAATGACACAAGAGCATCTAGGCTATACTGCTCCAAAATGCCTGTTTATGCTTATAATTATATGTTGGTGCTTCTTAGGGATTGTTTGTTATATTGGTGTCCACCTTAATATTTTGAAACCGATTTAAATAAGGAAAAAGAGAGCACAGTTCTTAAATTAGGAATGTAATTAATAAATTAATGAGTAAATTAAGGAATTTTTAAAAATTATTTATAATTATATATATATATATATATATATGGCCTGCAAAAGGGTTGCTGGTATCTAACTGGAAGGAGACCCATACGCAGTTTCTGTTGATCCAAAAACCTTTTTTAATCCGAAATAAGGCGTTTTAGACCTGATTTGGTTTTTCGAAAAATTTCAAAATTTCGATAAAATATCGAAAAATTTCTGTTGAGGTAAAAATGTTTTTTAGACAAAAATAAAGCGTTTTAGAGATACTTAATTTTTTCGAAAAATTTCGAAATTTCGGTAAAAATAGAAAATTTTCCTTCGATCGGAAAACGTTGTTTAGACCGAAACAATGGTTTCTAGATATATTTGATTTTTTCGAAAAATTTCGTAATTTCGGTAGAAATCGAAAATTTTCCGTCGATCGGAAAACATCATTTATACCGAAACAAAGCATTTAAGATCTATTTGACTTTTTCAAAAAATTTCAAAATTTCGGTAAAAAATAGATAATTTTTTGTCGATCGAAAAACGTTTTTTAGGCAGAAATAAAGCTTTTTAGACATATTTGATTTTTTCAAAAAATTTGGGAATTTCCTTAAAAAGTGGAAAAAGTTTCTGTTGATCCAAAAACCTTTTTTAATCCGAAATAAGGCGTTTTAGACCTGATTTGGTTTTTCGAAAATTTTCAAAATTTCGATAAAGTATAGAAAAATTTCTGTTGAGCTAAAAATGTTTTTTAGACAAAAATAAAGCGTTTTAGAGATACTTAATTTTTTCAAAAAATTTCAAAATTTCGGTAAAAATAGAAAATTTTCCTTCGATCGGAAAACGTTGTTTAGACCGAAACAATGGTTTTTAGATATGTTTGATTTTTTCGAAAATTTCGCAATTTTATTAGAAATAGAAAATTTTCCTTCGATCGGAAAACGTTGTTTATACCGAAACAAAGCATTTAAGATCTATTTGACTTTTTCAAAAAATTTCAAAATTTCGGTAAAAAATAAATAATTTTCTGTCGATCGAAAAACGTTTTTTAGGCAGAAATAAAGCTTTTTAGACATATTTGATTTTTTCAAAAAATTTTTTAATTTCCATAAAAAGTCGAAAAGTTTCTGTTGACCCAAAAGCCTTTTTTAATCCGAAATAAGGCGTTTTAGCCCTGACAGTTTTTCGAAAAATTACAAAATTTCGATAAAATATCGAAAAATTTCTGTTGAGGTAAAAATGTTTTTTAGACAAAAATGAAGCGTTTTAGAGATACTTAATTTTTTCGAAAAATTTCAAAATTTCGGAAAAATTAGAAAATTTTCCATCAATCGGAAAACGTTGTTTAGACCGAAACAAAGCATTTAAGATCTATTTGTCTTTTTCGAAAAATTTCAAAATTTCGATAAAATATCGAAAAATTTCTGTTGAAGTAAAAATGTTTTTTAGACAAAAATAAAGCGTTTTAGAGATACTTAATTTTTTCGTAACATTTCGAAATTTCGGTAAAAAAATAGAAAATTTTTTATCGACCCGAAAACGGTTTTTAGATCGAAATAAAGCTTTTCAGACCTATTTGATATTTTCGAAAAATTTGCAGTTTCGGTTAAGGTTCGAAAAATTTATCTTGATCCACAAAACGTTTTTCAGACCGAAATAAAGCGTTTTAGACATGGCTTATTTTTTCGAAAAATTTCAAAATTTCGATAAAATATCGAAAAATTTCTGTTGAGGTAAAAATGTTTTTTAGACAAAAATAAAGCGTTTTAGAGATACTTAATTTTTTCGTAAAATTTCAAAATTTCGATAAAATATCGAAAAATTTATGTCGACCCTAAAACGATTTTTAGACGGAAATAAAGCTTTTCAGACCTATTTGATATTTTCGAAAAATCGAAAAAATTTCTCTTGATCATCAAAACGTTTTTAGACCGAAATAAAGCGTTTTAGACCTACTTGATTTTTTCGAAAAATTTCAGAATTTCGATAAAATATCGAAAAATTTTGTTTTGAGGTAAAAATGTTTTTTAGACAATAATAAAGCGTTTTAGAGATACCTAATTTTTTCGTAACATTTCGAAATTTCGGTAAAAAATAGAAAATTTTCTGTCGATCGGAAAACGATTTTTGGACCGAAATAAAGCTTTTCAGACCTGTTTGATATTTTCGAAAAATTTGCATCTTTCGGTTAAAATTGAAAAATTTTTCGGTGATTTAAAAACGTTTTTTAGACCGAAATAAAGCGTTTCAGACCTAGCTTATTTTTTCGAAAAATTTCAAAATTTCGATGAAATATCGAAAAAATTTTTTTGAGGTAAAAATGTTTTTTAGACAATAATAAAGCGTTTTAGAGATACCTAATTTTTTCGTAACATTTCGAAATTTCGGTAAAAAATAGAAAATTTTCTGTCGATCGGAAAACGATTTTTGGACCGAAATAAAGCTTTTCAGACCTGTTGATATTTTTGAAAAATCGAAAAATTTCTCTTGATCATCAAACTAGTTTTTAGACCGAAATAAAGCGTTTTAGACCTACTTGTTTTTTTGAAAAATTTCAAAATTTAGATAAAATATCGAAAAGTTTGTGTTGGGGTAAAAATGTTTTTTAGACAATAATAAAGCGTTTTAGAGGTACTTAATTTTTTCGTAATATTTCGAAATTTCGGTAAAATTAGAAAATTTTCTGTCGATCGGAAAACGATTTTCAGACCGAAATAAAGCTTTTTAGACCTATTTGATATTTTTGAAAAATTTGAAAATTTTCGTGAAAAATCGAAAAATTTCTCTTGATCCACAAAACGTTTTTCAGACCGAAATAAAGCGTTTTAGACCGTGCTTATTTTTTCGAAAAATTTCAAAATTTCGATAAAATATCAAAAAATTTGTGTTGATGTAAAAATGTTTTTGAGACAATAATAAAGAGTTTTAGAGGTACTTAAATTTTTCGTAACATTTCGAAATTTCGGTGAAAAATAGAAAATTTTTTGTCGACCCAAAAACGTTTTTTAGACCGAAATAAAGCGTTTTAGACCTATTGGATATTTTCGAAAAATTTTGTGTTTTCGGTTAAAAGTCGAAAAATTTCTGCTGACCCAAAAACGTTTTTTAGACCGAAATAAAGCTTTTCAGACATGGCTTATTTTTTCGAAAAATTTCAAAATTTCGATAAAATATCGAAAAATTTCTGTTGAGGTAAAAATGTTTTTTAGACAAAAATAAAGCGTTTTTTAAACATACTTGATTTTTCGAAAAATTTCGAAATATCAGTTAAAATTCGAAAATTTTCTGTCGATCGGAAAACGATTTTCAGACCGAAATAAAGTTTTTTAGACCTATTTGATGTTTTCGAAAAATTTGGAAATTTCCGTTGCTCGAAAAACGTTTTTTAAACCAAAATAAAGCGTTTTAGTCCTGGTTTATTTTTTCGAAAAATTTCAAAATTTCGATAAATTATCGAAAAATTTGCGTTGAGGTAAAAATGTTTTTTAGACAAAAATAAAGCGTTTTAAACGTACTTAATTTTTCGAAAAATTCCGAAATATCCGTTAAAATTCGAAAATTTGCCGTCGAGCGGAAAACGTTTTTTAGACCGAAATAAAGCTTTTCAGACCTATTTTATATTTTCGAAAATTTGGAAATTTCCGTTGATCGGAAAACGTTTTTTAAACCGAAATAAAGCGTTTTAGACCCGGTTTATTTTTTCGAAAGATTTCAAAATTTCGATAAAATATCGAAAAATTTCTGTTGAGGTAAAAATGTTTTTTAGACAAAAATAAAGCGTTTTAGAGATACTTAATTTTTTCGTAACATTTCGAAATTTCGGTAAAATTAGAAAATTTTCTGTCGATCGGAAAACGATTTTCAGACCGAAATAAAGCTTTTTAGACATATTTGATATTTTCGAAAAATTTGCAGTTTTCAGTTAAAAGTGAAATAATTTTTTATTGATTTAAAAACGTTTTTTAGACCGAAATAAAGCGTTTTAAACATACTTAATTTTTCGAAAAATTTCGAAATTTTCCGTCGAGCGGAAAACGTTTTTTAGACCGAAATAAAACGTTTTAAACATACTTAATTTTTCGAAAAATTTCGAAATATCTGTTAAAATTCGAAAATTTTCGGTCGAGCGGGAAACGTTTTTTAGACCGAAAAAAAGCTTTTCGGACCTATTTGATATTTTCGAAAAATTTGTAGTTTTCGGTTAAAAACTGAAAATTTTTTGTTGACACAAAAACGTTTTTTCGAACGAAATAAAACGTTTTATACATATTTGATATTTTCGAAAAACTTCGAAACTTTCGTGAAAAATCAAAAAATTTCCGTTGATCGAAAAACGTCGTTTAAACCGAAATAAAGCGTTTTAGACCTGGTTTATTTTTTCGAAAAATTTCAAAATTTCGATAAAATATCGAAAAATTTGTGTTGATGTAAAAATGTTTTTTAGACAAAAATAAAGCGTTTTAGAGATGCTTAATTTTTTCGTAACATTTCGAAATTTCTTTAAAATTAGAAAAATTTTCGTTGATCGGAAAACGATTTTCAGACTGAAATAAAACTTTTCAGACCTGTTTGATATTTTCGAAAAATTTGCAGTTTTCTGTTAAAAGTCAAATAATTTTTGTTGATTTAAAATCGTTTTTTAGTCCGAAATAAAACTTTTTAAACATACTTAATTTTTCGAAAAATTTCGAAATATCGGTTAAAATTCGAAAATTTTCAGTGGCGCGGAAAACGCTTTTTAGACCGAAATAAAGCTTTTCAGACCTATTTGATATTTTCGAAAAATTTGCAGTTTTCTATTAAAAGTCAAATAATTTTTCTTGATTTGAAAACGTTTTTTAGACCGAAATAAAGCATTTTAGACATACTTAATTTTTCGAAAAATTTCGAAATATCCGTTAAAATTTGAAAATTTTACGTCGTGCGGGAAACGTTTTTTAGAACGAAATAAAGCTTTTCGGACCTATTTGATATTTTCGAAAAATTTGTTGTTTTCGGTTAAAAACTGAAAATTTTTTGTTGACACAAAAACGTTTTTTCGAACGAAATAGAAAGTTATAGACATATTTGATATTTTCGAAAAATATCATGCTCGTTATATGCCGATATGAGTCCGGCTATAAAATTTGCGCACGTGTTCCAAAATTTTGTCGCAAGTGTTTTTAAACAACATCATGCTCGTTATAACCGATATGAGTCCGGCTAAAAAATTTGCGCACGTGTTCCAAAAATTTGTCGCATGTTTTCTAAAAAATATCATGCTCGTTATAACCGATATGAGTCCGGCTACAAATTTGCGCAAGTGTTCTAAAAGATATCATGCTCGTTAAAACCGATATGAGTCCGGCTAAAAAATTTGCGCACGTGTTCCAAAGTTTTGTCGCAAGTGTTCTAAAGAATATCATGCTCGTTATAACCGATATGAGTCCGGCTAAAAAATTTGCGCACGTGTTCCAAAAATTTGTCGCAAGTGTTCTAAAGAATATCATGCTCGTTATAACCGATATGAGTCCGGCTAATAATTTTGCGCTCTTGTTCCAAATTTTTGTCGCAAGTGTTCTAAACAATACCATGCTCGTTATAACCGATATGAGTCCGGCTAAAAAATTTGCGCACGTGTTCCAAAAATTTGTCGCAAGTGTTCTAAAATATTATCATGCTCGTTATAACCGATATGAGTCCGGATAAAAAATTTGCGCACGTGTTCCAAAATATATCATGCTCGTTATAACCGATATGAGTCCGGCTAAAAAATTTGCGCACGTGTTCTAAAAAATATCATGCTCGTTATAACCGATATGAGTTTGGCTAAAAAATTTGCGCACGTGTTCCCAAAATTTGTCGCAAGTGTTCTAAAGAATATCATGCTCGTTATAACCGATATGAGTCCGGTAAAAAATTTGCGCTCGTGTTCCAAAAATTTGTCGCAAGTGTTCTATAATATTTCATGCTCGTTATAACCGATATGAGCCCGCCTAAAAAATTTGCGCACGTGTTCCAAAAAGTTTGTCGCAAATGTTCTAAAATATTATCATGCTCGTTATAACCGATATAAGTCCGGATAAAAAATTTGCGCACGTGTTCCAAAAACTTTGTCGCAAGTGTTCCAAAAAATATCATGCTCGTTATAACCGATATGAGTCCGGCTAAAAAATTTGCGCACGTGTTCCAAAAATTTGTCGCATGTGTTCTAAAGAATATCATGCTCGTTATAACCGATATGAGTCCGGCTAAAAAATTTGCGCACGTGTTCCAAAAATTTGTCGCAAGTGTTCTAAAAAACATCATGCTCGTTATAACCGATATGAGTCCGGCTAAAAAATTTGCGCGCATGTTCCAAAAATTTGCGCAAGTGTTCTAAATAGCATCATGCTCGTTATAACCGATATGAGTCCGGCTACAAATTTGCGCACGTGTTCTAAAAGATATCATGCTCGTTATATCCAATATGAGACCGGCTAAACAATTTGCGCACGTGTTCCAAAATTTGTCGAATATGTTCTATAAAAAATATCATGCTCGTTATATGTTCTGTCTGAAACCGTGGCCAAGACAACCGGGGCCAGGTCAGAGCGTGACAAATATACCCGAATTAAAGAGATTGGACCACTTTTAGGCCCAAAACGGAATACCTTTTTTTTCGCCGGAAACACAAAAAATCTGCATGTCAAAGCATGCGATTTTCGTCAGAAAATCGATTCTCCGGTTTTGTCCCAAACCATAGCCCATTCGCATCAGCTAGGACCTAGCGTGACAAATATTCCCGAATTGAGGCAATTGGACCACTTTTAGCCCCAAAACGTTTCACTTCTTTTTCGACGTAAACACAAAAAAACATGCATGTCAATGTATGCAATTTTCATCAAAAAATCGATTCTCCGGTTTTGTTTCAAACCATAGCCCAGTCAAATCAGCTAGATCAGAGCGTGACAAATATACCCGAATTGAGGCGATGGGACCACTTTTAGGCCCAAAACGTTACACATTTTTTTCGACGTAAACACAAAAAAACATGCATGTCAATGTATGCAATTTTCATCAAAAAATTGATTCGCCGGTTCTGTCTGAAACCATGGCCCAGTCAACTCGTCTAGATCAGAGCGGGACAAATATACCCGAATTAAGGCGATGGGACCACTTTTAGGCCCAAAACGGAACACTTTTTTTTCGCCGGAAACACAAAAAATCTGCATGTCAAAATATGCGATATCCATTAAAAAAGCGATTCTCCGCTTTTATCTTAAACCGCGGCCCATTCGAATCAGCTATGTCAGAGCGTGACAAATATTCCGGAATTGAAGAGATTGGACTGCTTTTAGGCCCAAAACGTAACACTTTTTTTTAGCCGGAAACACAAATAATCTGCATGTCAAAGTATGCAATTTTCATCAAAAAATCGATTCTCCGGTTTTGTCCAAACCATAGCCCATTCGAATCAGCTACGTCCGAGCGTGACATATATTCCGGAATTGAGGCGATTGGACCACTTTTAGGCCCAAAACGTTACACTTTTTTTTCGACGGAAGCACAAAAAATCTGCATGTCAAAGTATGCAATTTTCATCCAAAAATTGATTCGCCGGTTCTGTCTGAAACCGTGGCCCAGACAAATCAGCTAGGTCAGAGCCTGACAAATATACCCGAATTGAGGCGATTGGACCACTTTCAGGCCCAAAACGGGACACTATTTTTTCGCCGGAAACACAAAAAATCTGCATGTCAAAGTATGCGATTTTCATTAAAAAAGCAATTCTCCGGTTCTGTCTCAAACCATAGCCAATTCCAATCAGCTAGGTCTGAGCGGGACAAATATACCGGAATTGAGGCGATTTGACCACTTTTAGGCTGAAATCGGAACACTTTTCTTTCGCCGGAAACACAAAAAATCTACATGTCAAAGTATGTATGCAATTTTCATCAAAAAAGCGATTCTCCAGTTCTGTCTCAAACCATAGCCCATTCGAATCAGCTAGGTCTGAGCGTGACAAATATTCCGGAATGGAGGCGATTGGATCACTTTTAGGCCCAAAACGGAACACTTTTTTTTCGCCGGAAAGACAAAAAATCTGCATGTCAAAGTATGCGATTTTTTTTAAAAAAGCGATTCTCCGGTTCCGTCTCAAACCTTGGCCCAGTCAAATCAGCTAGATCAGAGCGTGACAAATATTCCGGAATTGAGGCGTTGGGACCACTTTTAGGCCCAAAACGGAACAATTTTTTTTCGCCGGAAACACGAATAAACATGCATGTCAAACTATGCAATTTTCATCAAAAAATCGATTCGCCGGTTTTGTCTGAAACCGTGGCCCATTTGAATCAGCTGGGTCCGAACGTGACAAATATTCCTGAATGGAGGCGATTGGACCACTTTTTGGCCCGAAACGGAACACTTTTTTCTTCGACGAAATCTCAAAAAATCTGAATGTCAATGTATGCGATTTTCATTAAAAAAGCGATTCTCCTGTTTTACCTTAAACCGAGGCCCATTCGAATCAGCTATGTCAGAGCGTGACAAATATACCCGAATTGAGGCGATTGGACCACTTTCAGGCCCAAAACGGAATACTTTTTTTTCGCCGGAAACACAAAAAATCTGCATGTCAAAGTTTGCAATTTTCATCAAAAAATCGATTCTCCGGCTCTGTCTGAAACCGTGGCCCAGTCAAATCAGTTAGATCAGAACGTGAAAAATATACCGGAATTGAGGCGATTTGACCACTTTTAGGCTGAAATCGGAACACTTTTTTTTCGCCGGAAACACAAAAAATCTACATGTCAAAGTATGTATGCAATTTTCATCAAAAAAGTGATTCTCCAGTTCTGTCTCAAACCATAGCCCATTCTAGTCAGCTAGGTCTGAGCGTGACAAATATTCCGGAATGGAGGCGATTGGATCACTTTTAGGCCCAAAACGGAACACTTTTTTTTCGCCGGAAAGACAAAAAATCTGCATGTCAAAGTATGCGATTTTTTTTAAAAAAGCGATTCTCCGGTTCCGTCTCAAACCTTGGCCCAGTCAAATCAGCTAGATCAGAGCGTGACAAATATACCCGAATTGACGCGATTGGGCCGCTTTTAGGCCCAAAACGGAACACTTTTTTTTCGACGGAAACACAAAAAATCTGCATGTCAAACTATGCAATTTTCATCAAAAAATCGATTCGCCGGTTTTGTCTGAAACCGTGGCCCATTTGAATCAGCTGGGTCCGAACGTGACAAATATTCCTGAATGGAGGCGATTGGACCACTGTTAGCCCAAAACGGAAAAACTTCTTTTCGCTGAAAAAACACAAAAAATCTGCATATCAAAGCCTGCGATTTTCATCAAAAAATGGATTCTCCGGTTCTGTCTCAAACCATAGCCCATTCGCATCAGCTAGGTCCTAGCGTGACAAATATACCCGAATTGAGGCGATTGGACCACTTTCAGGCGCAAAACGGGATACTTTTTTTTCGCCGGAAACATAAAAAGTCTGCATGTCAAAGTATGCAATTTTCATCAAAAAATCGATTCGGCGGTTTTGTCTCAAACAGTGGCCCAGACAAATCAGCTAGGTCAGAGAGTGACAAATATACCCGAATTGAGGCGATTGGGCCACTTTTAGGCCCAAACCTGTAGGGGTGCAAAACGTTTTTGAATAGGTTAATAACTTTGGCTCTGACCAGAGGGTCAAATTTTGAAATTTCACTAAAAACATGAAATTTTCGAATATTCATAGAAAATACATGAATTACTCGGATTGAAAAGCTCACATGAGGAAAAGCTATTAATAGTCATGAACAACAAGTTTATATAGTATAATTCCAATCCGTAAATTTATTGGCCTCTGACCAAAGTCACGAATTTTCGAAATTTTACATAAAAAAACACGAATGCAATAATTACTTAATATATAGTATAATATTGCACTGCATCTTGTGTTTATTATTTGTTTAATATGTTATTATAGTAAATAATAGTTAATTAATAGCTACTTAATTTTAATGCTTTTCCCTCCCAATACCGCCTTCCCGTTCTGTTCCCGTCCCTCTTCTCAGAATGAATTTGCCCACTGTTGATACAACTACCCTACTCCTACTTGCGTCCCAACAACTCTTCAAACTTAAGTTGTCTCGCCTGTTTGTGAGGTAATGCTATTCCTACACCCTTTCCCCTTTATTGCTGTAAGCCGTGTCACGTGTATCTGAAAGCTCTCATACTAATTCTCCCTCGCTAACATATTCATATTCAACGTGAAATAAATTACGACTGGTATAAGAAACAAATTCATGAGCATGTTGAGAAGCAGCCTTTAAAAGTATATAGAACAAGTTGAAAGCAAATGTTTCGAAGCTGTCGCAGCTTCCTCTTCAGTGCAAAAATTGTTGAAATGCTGGAATATTATCTGAACGTCACATATTCTGTGGGTAGATCGTGGAATTCATTTAATTCATATTCGATCGTGTAGAGGCTAGTTTTCAGGACTGACTGGCTGAATAGTAAAGTGCTACAAAAAAATAGTGATGACAAAACCGAAGTCTTCAACTTCAAAACCATCTGTGAGAAAGAACTTTGTCCGATTTTAAACCCCCGAAAAATCTGTGTGAAAATCGACTTCCGACAAATGAAAATGTCATAAAATGTTGTTTGAACAAAAGATGTAAGAATATTTTGGAGACTGGCAGCAAACAATAGCCTATTTTCTCAAGTATTGCAGACGCTGCGGCTGGGAAAATTCGGAAGTTGTATCAAAAAGCATCTGTTCTGACAGTTTCTCAGCAGCATATCTGTACTATGTTACTCTCATATCAAATGAAGTCATTGACATGAAGAGTTCTAGGAGACGGGTCACTAAAAGTCAAAAAGTGAAAGACAGGGTTAAGAAGTTCAGTCATGAAGCAAATACAACCCTTTTTGATATAGCTTCTTGCAAATGCTCAAATATCAGTAAATGCATTTGCTCTTCTGAGAATAAAGTTCCAGCCAAAGAACGACTATTCTTTGTGGATCAGAGATCAGCCACACTATGCTACATAGGTTCCGTTGATCTCATCGAAACACCAAAAGCGAATCAAGAGAAAATTACAAGAGCCTGCTCTTTCCAGAAGAAAGATGGTTTCGTGTGTTTATAGTGGGACTGACGACAACCCAATTGTAGCAGAAACCGAAGTAGTTCCTGATGAAGAAACATATGATTTTTATCGCTCATTCACAAGTAAGTCAATTCCATCTCCTTCTCAAATGCGACTACCACTTCACGCAACTGTACTTACTAGTCAGCGATATGGTGTGGTGTGTCTGACAGAGCAACTGCTGAAATCACAACAAGTGTACTTACGTGTAATCACAACAGGTGTATAATGTCGGCCTCATATCGGAATCAAACACTTCACTTGTAATGTAAAAAAGCAAAATTCGAAGAGAGAAGTAAAAATGTCGAAACAAGCTTCAACCACAGACTCGGTTTGATACCACTTTCAGAGGTTTATGTTTCGACGGCCGTAAGGACCAGACTTTGGCCCAAGTGAAAGAGGGGGCCAAATTTTACCAGAAATTCATAACAAAGGAACACATCGCTAGTGAGGGAGCCATCATATTATGTAATGTAACTCCTAAATCTGGCATAGCACAGGAAATATTCGACAGCATGTATGAATATGTTTCCTCTAAGATTTGCGACTTAAGTGAACTTGAAGTAATCGGTTGTGATGGAGCCACAGTAAATACCAGGAACAAATCTGGTATAATATAATTCATCATCTGGAGCCAAAAAATTGGCAAGCCTTTGCAATGGACAATTTGCATCTTCCATTTCAATGAGCTTGCTCTCATCTCAGACACCTTTTTGAACATGTAGATGGCCCAACAAGTGGTCCCATAGGGTAACAACTTACAAGATGCGAACAGTTTCCCCGTAGTCAAATATGAACCCATGGATTGTGATCTACCTTCAATTACAGCGTTAGATTTGAGTATTGACCAAAAACATTTGCTGGAAATATCACATGCAGTTGAATCGGACACCTGCCCATCTGACCTCAGCAAATCCGAGGCAGTTATCACACTCCCATTGGCTGATACCTGAAAACAGATTGCTGAGATTATACATCGCTACTAGAAATCTGTCTTCAAACTTCAAGCATATCGTAGAATACTTCATGAAAGTTTACATTCCTCATTTTTTTGGAGTAAAAACTAAACACGCCATCGACGGTGGTGTAAGGCACCTATAGGAACTTGTTTACAGCTCTTGATTCTTGCCACAGAACCTCCTACAGGTTATTGATCCAGTCATAGCTAGAAAGGCATTCTTTGCTTCTCCCGAAAACCTGCTGTTGGCCATGCTTACAGATGATAGAGCCCAAATTAGACATCTTGCAGTTAGAACAATGAAGGCAAGAGGAACTGCTAGTGATTCTGATATCAATGTCCGCAGCTTTGTTGCACCTAAGCTTAATTTTGAAGCCAAGGACTACGCCAACTTGATCGACTAGTTTAACTGCGAAGTTACACCACCTCCAGTCTTGAGCCGAGTGAGTTCAGAAGATCTGTTGAGTCTCGTCGAGGAGGTCAACGCCAAGGACTGGGCTTTCCCCCAAAATTTCTCTGCCATACACAGGTTGTTGAGTGGACAATGAAACTAGTGACTGAGGAATCGGGTTGCATATGTGGATACGATAATAGGGCTGGCTACATTCGATCAACCTTATTGTCCAGAAAAATGTCAAAACTTTGAACAAAAATCCATCGACATCAACGCATTGTGGGTCTGTGTGAGACTGAACATTCATGAGACAATGAGTTATTCCACTATTACATATAATAGTCCATTATCTAGTATTATCATTATCAATCTAATTTTAATGATTTATTCCACATTTTAGCCATGTGATGGTAAAAAAAAGCGAGTATCATCAATCTTATAAATTTAGCGTTTAAACGTAAAATTCGGGACCATTGCTCACAGCCGAATAAATGTACGGATTGGAATTATACTATATACACTTGTTGTTCATAGTTATTAATATCTTTTCTGAACTAGAGCTTTTCGATCTGAGGAGTTTGTGTATTTTCTACGAATACTCGAAAATTTCATGTTTTTAGTGAAATTTCAAAATTTTGACCCTCTGGCCAGAGATATCAACCGATTCGAAAAATATTTCACACAATTCTTAGTGGTGGTCACTTACAACTTTTCCGCACTAGGGGTTTTCGATAACAGTAATTTGTTTATTTTCAATCCACCCTACGGGGCATATCGCAAGAACTGATCAACGATGGACAACAGAAATTCTCAACTGGATTCCAAGAGACCACCGAAGACCTAGAAAATGCCCTCAAACTAAATGGGTGGATGAAATAAGAAAACAGGTTGGTGTGACGTAGAAGCAAATTGTGCAGGATGATAGACTTGTGTGAAAAGCACTTGGAGAGAACTTCATCCAGCAGTGGATAATGATACAAAGATAAATGTGTGGGGCAAAATACTTAAAATATTCACAAAATTTAAGCAATTATTCCCGAAATTTAAATTTAAGAATACAAATAAAAGCATTACTTTCAGAAAATTTATTCAACATGTGGCCATAATATATATATATATACGCATTTGTATACACAAGATCATTTAATATATTTGTCAAAAATTAAAACACTTACAAACATATATTTGTACTATCAAAGCATTTACAAACTTACTTTACACTATCGAAGTACATACAAATATATATATATATTATAAATTTATTCAACATTTTGTGTTTTCAATATGCGAATTACACAGCTTTTTTTCTAAACAACCCAAATACAGAATTTAACTTGTATAAATTGCACAGTAGCAGCATGCCGTTAATGACGTAAGTTGTGACGCACACTACGCATAAGTTATGAAGAATGAAATACAAAATGTAGGCAAGGTACAAGGAAGTAAAACATGAAGACACAATCATAATGTTTTCCACCCACATTAAATGCATATTGCTGAACTGCCCTGTAAAAGATAACATTAAAAAATACATTACAATACAATTCAATTGTACATATTCAGAGCATTAACAAAGCGATTTCATAATAAAAGTAACTTCTTTCTTTCATCCTAACTATAAATGTATGGAATTATTGTACCATAATTTCACAAACAGCTTAAATTCATTTCATTCTGACAATATTTAAATGTCAATCCATATTTATAATATATAGTGAAACTCAGTTATAATGAATAGGATGAATTCGTAGCTATACTTTGCTTTCTTTTTGGTTTTACGGCTCAAAGACTACAGTGGTCATGCTGCGCCGGGACCTACTGTTTTCCGAGGAATCCGAACCTCTTAAGGCCTGGGGAACCAAACCCCGGACTACAGTGAGCAGTGCGATCTTTTATGAGATCTCTGAGTAAGCGTTCTTTTTGCACTGCTGGGAGTCGAACCCGGATTAGCGGCGCAATAGGAGAACGCGTTACCACACTGCGCCACCGCAGGGCAATTCGTAGCTATAACAAATTATTTTGGTTTAATGTATCATATATATATATATAGGATGTCCCACAACCATCTTCTGCCAAGAATATCGGCTTGCAATGGAGTGTGACTGTGAAGTAGCCTTGGTGGTCACTCCATTAAGAGGGTGACACAACCTAAGTATAAGACTTCATCTGTGGCATCCAAGCTTCGGAACTCTCGTTTAACTGCAAATCCAGCTTGCCGATGCATCTGGCCAATGTGGTGGGATGATGGGTGCCCCCAGAATTATATGCAAGGGGGTGCATTCAGGGCAAAGTTCCAATTGAATAATGTTGTTGGACTATAGTTTCTTATGAATTCAGTCTTTTTTCCTAAGCCCAGGGGGTGCAAGTGCACTACCCTCGGGGCACCCATGGGTGAGCTTGAGACTGATTCCTCTGTATTTCTTTCACCATACTATGCATACGTGTGATAGCGGAGAAATCTCTGTACTGCAGCGAGTAGAAAATGGTTGATGATTATACACTCTGTTGCAATGAAACATATGCACCTAGAAAGAATTGAGCCACAACTACGAAACTTGGCACGTTTATAGTGTGAGAGTAGATGAACAAATGATCGAAACAAAACACTGTTTTATTGACGTGTATCAATACAAAGAGTGTGCTCTTCAATAGGTGGTAAAACGACACATGGCAACCATGCAAGCCGATACTCGGTGGGACATGGAGTCAATTAAGTGGTCAATGTCCTGCTGCCGTAGATAGTGGAACAAATGCAGCAATTGCTGAACGAATTCGGAAGTATTCCGAGACTGCTGAAGTTGCCTACATAACATGTCCCAAACAAGTTCGATAGGCGAAAGGTCTGGAAACCTGGCAGGTCTCTCGAGGACATTAACACCTCAAAGACATTATTGCGACAACCGAGCATTATCCTGCTGGTAAACAGAACCTAGTTGGTCAGATGCCATAGGCAGTCCCACCAGTTTCAAAATATCATCAACATACCTGCAAGTAGTGAAAGCACCTAGTAGCACGAATAAAGGTGACCGGCTGTCCCAGGAGATCGCTCCCCAGACTGTCACACCAGGTGTAATGGCTGTGTACCGCTTAGTAACGAATATTGGATTCGACCGCTGACCTCCTCGTCTCCACACACGTGTATGGCAGCCATCAGCATCGAGTGAAAAGCGGGATTCGTCACTAAAGATGTCATTCCTCCAATCAGACACTGTTCAGCTTGGTCATGAACGGCACCATTCCAGACAACACTGCCTATAGTGGGGTGTTAGAGGCAAGTGCCATAATGGTTTTTAAAACCAGAGCCCAGCGTCAGCTGGTCGCTGAATGGTATCCCTTGATATCATTGGACCCCTACAAGTTGTCGAATTGATAGTGTCACTGTTAGTGCGAACGTGGAAGCTCCCCTGATTGTGCAATCCTCGCATGCATTGGTGGACCGGAGACATCCAGAACCACTGTGACCGCTGACAGTACCTTCTCTGAACTACTGGTTCCAACACCGGGAAACTACCATAACACTTCGTTCAATAAGCCGGCCGATCTGTCTGTTTGACCAACCGGTCTTAGGCTAATGATCCGCCCCCTCTCAAAGTCGGACAAATGTTTGTAATGCCGTAGGGAACGTCTGTAAAGCATCTTTCGTGTCAATATCGTGTATCTGAGCTGCTAATCCAGTTGTAAATGCCCATCACTGAGCGCACCGGCCCTTTTAAATTCTACTTGTGTTGCATGCCTCCACAATTCTCAATGGTACTGTATGTTTGATTATTTGCATAACTCGCCAAACCACATTTGCATGCTGAGTTTTATAGTTGTGGCTCAATTCTTTCTGGGTGCACATATTTTATTGCAATGGAGTGTATGTAGAATATCACAGATAAAACAGACTTTTTTCTCTCTACTTTCATTTTCATCCTTATATATAAAGATTTTAAGTATTTTGTTCATTTTAAAGATAATACTTTTACTACAAAACAACCACAAAGGAACTTTCAGATTCCAGTAGCATTAAAATTGTTCTTGCATTGAAAATAGAACACATTTCTATCAGTGGTGTAAGAAAGGGGGGGCTCATGCCCCCTTGAGTTTTGAATTGCTATGCTATTGATTTCTACTGCTCTTTGGCTATCCTGGGAAATTGGACACTTCCGTGACGATAAAGGTAAAGGTTCGTGTTTCCACAGCCCAAGAACAACAAATGTCATGCTCTACTGGGATCTACAATTTACCAAGGAGCGTTAGATATGTGTTTTACAACAGAGATTGAAAAATCGCTTGAAATCTTAGGAGCCAGAAAAAAA
Organism: Dysdera silvatica; assembly: GCA_006491805.2. NCBI lineage: Eukaryota > Metazoa > Arthropoda > Arachnida > Araneae > Dysderidae > Dysdera > Dysdera silvatica. The sequence continues at coordinate 49,447,587 of QLNU02015359.1, read as the reverse complement.
GTGCAATCATATAAAATGATTGCAATTGTTCAAGTGTGCTCTTGACCCCTCTCCGATACGGCTCTGCCATGAAACATTTTAAGTGCCCTCATGTACACTGTAAATACGGAATATTGTAGTCGTAGCTCCAATAGCAGCCTAGAAAAAGGATGGGCTTCGGGCCACCTAGGATGCAACATTTCAAGTGCCCTCACATACACTCTCTGAATACGGAATATCGTAGTCGTAGCTCCAATAGCAGCCTTGAAAAGCGATGGGGGCTATGGGCCTCCTCGATAGAGCCCTGATATGTGACATTTCAATTGCTTGTATGTACACTCTCTGAATACGGAATACCATAATCGTAGCTACAAGAGCAGTCTACAAAAAGGATGGGGGATCCCAGCCCCCTTCGATACAGTCCTGACTTGCAACATTTCAAGTATGCTCACGTACACTCTATAAATATAAAATATAGTAGTCATAGCTCCGATAGTATCCTAGAAAAAGGATGAGAGCTACAGGCCCCTCCCCCCGCAATATGTCCTTGACATGTGACATTAATATTATATACCTATATAAGAAAGGCCCCACAAAAGTGATCCAAATCAAGACTCACACCAGCCAAGTTCGTGCCTGTGTTTAGTAAATGCAAACCGATTTCACTACAAGAACAATTGCCAATGTGCAGAAAGCACAGATATTAACATCGGAATGGAAAGTACCAATATTGCCATTGGGATATATCGGTTTTGTAAGATTGGTTTGTTATCGAGCATGCATACATCCCTCAATCTACATCGGTGTTTGAAAGACACTGGCCTGACATCATTCAATCTATATCAGTTTGACTTCACAGATGCACACATTGCTCAGGACACATTGATTTAAGAAGACATCTGTTTGATCATCATGAACGCGCACATCATTCAAGCCACATCACGATATATTACTGAATCAAAAATTGGTATCACAATGTGTATTTTACATCGATATTTTATGACGTATCGATACATCGCCCAGTCCTACCTGTGAATCTCAGGAAGAAACAAGTTCTCTCACTGTTCTTTCTTTCCTCACTTTAGAGAAGGGAGAAAAAACATGTCGAGAGGAAAAAAAATAATGTAAAGAATAATTAGGGTTGCCAGATTGAGCTTTTTAGTCGCCACGGTGACCTGGCACCTGGTATTTTTGAAACCCTGTTTTACAATGCCATTGGAAATCAAGGCTAGGATAATGACATTATGGATAAGTGCATTACAACACCCAGGGGCGGACTGGGTCCTCTCAAAGGGTGCATACATTAGATTATCAGAGGACGCGAGTCCTATAGCCCATGAGGGCGAAACCGGCCCAGTCCACCCCTGTCCACACCACCATCACCGTACAGCAGTGAACCTGTGTTCTCTCACGAAATCTGAACCTTTTAAAACAAAGGTCAAGGTTGGACCCATAGGAAAAAAAATACAAGAACATAGGTTAAGATGGCTTGGGCATATGGAGCGGAGAAATGAGGAATATGTGGGAAAGGTATTGGATAGACGGGTGGTAATGGGTAAGAGGAAGAGGGGAAGACCACGGCTGAGATGGAAGGATAAAGTGACGGAAGATCTGGAAGAGTATGGATGGAGTAGAGAAGAGGCATTGGATAGAAGATTGTGGAAGAGAAGATTAAAGGACCATAACGCCGACCCCATATAACATGGGAAATGGCAAAGCGAAAGAAGAACCCATCCCCCAGACTACATTCAGAAGTTAATCAACAAGCTGTCTTTTCAAGCACTGTTAGGTGCTTACTAGCAATGAGACAGGCTTGGAGTCTATGTTCCATATAATTTTCAGACTCAGGCAGGCCCCGGCTCATTAGACGAATGTAACTGAAGCTGAAAATTGACTTTTACGCATCAAAATTCTACAAGGAATACAATTACGTGGTTCATTTTCCAGAATTATAGAAATATATATTGTAGAACAATATTATATTAATTACTTTGTTATATTTGTCGTACAGCGGCCAATAGATTGGCACTTCCAGGGTAGCGGGGGCTTTGTCAGACATAGTCTTTTCCCTTCGCTGCCCTGGTAGGACATCAACAACAAATTATATTTAACTATTTTTACACTACATATTTTTGGATTTCTAGATTTCATGGGTATTTATGTTATTAATGCGTTCACAGTTGTTGATTGGATCATATATAATGTAGTTTATTGCAATCTGTTATGTTACTCTGTGTGATGCTTGCCAAAATAAATAAAGAAAAAAAATGTGTATATGAAAATTGGGAATATTGTAAATTTTTTTTGTTTGTTTTTTAATCGTACATTAAGGGGTTAAAGTTATATTTGAAGCTTCAGACTCGGGTGGGGTCTCACTCAAATTCTCACAACGTATTTTCCAGCTCAAATTGTAGGTCTTCAGGCTCGGGCCTCGAAAAATGAAACTCATCTCCAGTGCCTACTCCCACTCTTAATGCCCAACACTCCCATCTATGCACCAAACAAAATCTGATAACAAGGTATGAAATTACAAGCCAAAAAACAATAGATTTTTACAGAAAATGATCGTCAAATCACTGTTTTAAGCAGATAAATATTTAGATTGGAAAACTAAATGCGTATTCATTACCATTAAATGGATGCATACCTATAATGCCTAAAGTTGGATAAAACAACATTCCATAAACACAGTTAGGTTGGTACAAGATGGAATCTTCACCAAAGAAAACATGCAATAACCCAAATCCTTTTCCAAACCTGCAATAAATTTTAACAACATTAAAATCATTATTAAGCATGAGAAACGCATCAAGTTTTGACGCTTATCAAGTATATGAGACTTATCGAGTAGTCTACTATTAGGCACAAGAGACTTGAGAGTATTCAAACTTATTAATCCTAAATGCATAGGCGTAAGTAATCTGGTGGGGGCAAGGGAGCACTTGCCCCCCAATTCTTTTAGAAAAGAGGCAAAATCGTACTCCCCCCGGCCGTTTATGCTATACTTAACATCTAAGTTACACCTATGCCTAGATGGCAAGGGCGGACATGGGGAGTCACAGGGCTCATGAACCACTCCAAAACATATTTTTTCACTGTAAAAAATTCCAACTTTCATGATAAATGAAGGGTGTTATTCCAAGACCATGGCAAATTCTGTCATAGACTTCTCCCTTTCCCTCAAAATGGAAGTCTGTATCCGTTCTTGCTAGACGGATATAGACGTTCGTAAAAATTATGTCTATGTTTAACATACGTCGTCTTGGTAAAGGAAGGGAGAGCTTATAACGAGTAAAAAGTTAAACTTTTCTAAAGGTAATTTTAGTTTATTAAGATAATAAGAAGTCCACATGTAATAAAAGAATACCATTTTTCATCACCTTTCCCCATGAAATAATAAAATTTTTATGATAATTACAATTAATACAAACATTTCGTCTTATTCGCTAAAGGTTTATGCTTACCCGTCTAGAGATTTTAGTGCAAGGGACGTTATTAAACATTCTAACTTACTGAACATGAGAGACTTATTAAGCATACACAAATAACAATTAACTCATGTGCATCCAATTATGTATTTAAATAAATAAATGCATTATTTTACATACATATATCAATTTCTTAAAAATATCAATTCAGAAGACCAACCTTCAAACCAAAAAACATGCCTGGTGTTTAATACTGCAAAGTTATTGAAACTTATGCAAGAATGCTAATTGTGAAAAGTTATTCCAATTACAGGGGCCCCCAAAGAGTCCTATATTTTTATTTCTTGCACACTACTTTCAATGCCAGGAATGGGCAGTTTGCATGCCGGTTGCTTTCTTCGTATAAATGTAGCCATTTCTGTTTCCCTATTCAGAAGCAAACCCCGATTCCCCATTGAGACAATGGTAGATGCGTAACCTGTTATCGACAGTTGATGAGGGGAAACACTTGAAAGCTGCATTACCGGAACGAACCCACGCAATCAGCCCATAGTTATAGGGAGTTGCCATAAAGCATGGACACAAGGTCTGATTGATCTTAATAAAACAATTAAAAATTTTAGATCACCAGGGGTCACAGTTTCAGTACATGTATTAGCTCTAGAATTACCACAGTTATCCAAACAATAAGGTACAATGTAAATGACAATAACTGATCTAATCAGCTATTTATGGTTTCGCCTAAGTGTGTCATGCACTTAGACATATATGGTTGAACCTTTGAGACAAGCATATGATTACCAATAGAATCAAATGGGTAGCTTGCTTGTTTCGTTTGCAGTGTAAGCATTTGGTGTCCTCGCTGCATGGAGACAGGGGAACAGAATGTAAGGCATGCACGGGACATGCCTGTATTCAGAGGTGGGGATCTTAGGGACCAGTCCCCCCACCACCAAACAAAATTTTTAATGGGACTTGGCTACGGCCTTGCATGCGGTAAAAATTTTTGAACCCCCCCTTGAAATTAAATCCTGGCTACGGCCTTGAAATAGGAATCCTACAAACAACGGGCCACCTCCTAACAGTACTTACGTTTAACAATAATCTGTCGGGATAGACATGTTGCGTTTTCAGTTCCACATCATAACTTCTTTCACATCACAAGGGCAGTAAGTATATGACCATAACCTCAGTATTGAGTCTGGATGCAAGAATCCCTTGCTTCCCATCCTGAACTTAATTATATTACGTTAATTACAGTTCTAATTAAATTTTGTTATTTTGAATATTTAACACTGTGCATCATCGTTTCGGTACAATTAAATGAGAAATATACCAACAGTCCCCCCCCTCCCCCATTTTTCTGTAAGTACTTAAGATTTAAGTATATGTTTTTGAATTCATGATCTAATTAAAAGAAAATAGTTGTACATTGACATGGCTAGCCTTAACTTCAAAGTGGGGGAGAGGGCACTATAGTCTCCAACCCAGTGCTCAGCACGTAATTTACTTTAAATTTTCATTTATCGGTATTAGCCCTTTCACCACCATCTAGTTACGTCAATGTCGTAAAATAAATCCTAGTTAATACAGTGTTATACCGAGAAGTGAACACGTTCGAGCAGCTGATATGTTCACTGATATCGCACATAGCTTTATAATCTTCATTCTTTTCTTTCGTAGTTTCTATGTGATATGAATAGTAAGACAAAAGAAATCCCAAAAAACAAAGACTGCTCATGGCCCACTGAACGTAACGATGATTTTTCGCTAACTGAATCATAACAAACGATTGAACGAAACTAACAGCTATTAAATTTCAGATAACGGTGAAAGGGAATTGCTTACTGTAACACCGCAAGTAAATAAACATATGGGGCGGTTTTGATTCATGTTTGATTCTGCGCATGTGCGTGGAATCCATGCGCATCCATGCCATAAATACGCACGGGAATATTCAAGACAACTGCATGACGTGATTGGGTTGCTAGAAACACGAAAGCTACTTCTAAAATTATTAGAAGCAATCAGAAAGCTTTAAACACAACGGTAGAGCGGCTCTACCGTTCTGCCAGAACTAATGGAACGACAAGATTTACTTAGCCTGAAGAAGCGACGAAAAACTCTATTTAAATTTGTTAACTCTAAAATGAATAAAAATGTACGAAATTAATGAATCCCCGTAATGAAGAAACGGCGACAGGTAAATGTTTTAAACGTTTTTCCTTGAGTGTTCCCGAAAAAAACGAACAGCCAATGAAACGAAGAATTCATGTCTGTCTCGATTGCCTTCACTAGTACAGTGGTATTCTAGTATAGAGAAAAAAAAAACAAATCTAATAATAATACAATCAAACCTCGTTAAGACGAACACGCTTAAAACGAATTACTTTAGCAGTGGTTCCCAACTGGTGGTCCGGGAGGCGAGATTTGAATTTCCATAACACTTTTAGCATTAGGACCGATTTAAACAATCTGATTGGCTAACGATGACATCACTTATAGGTTTGCTACGCAATTTTGGTCGCCAATGTAAAAGGCACCAAAAGATCAACCACTTCAGAGTTCAAGCTCGTCGTTTGTCGTAAATCAGATTCTAATAGCGGGATAATTTAGACAACCGTCTTCAATAATACTCCCAATTTATTTTTAATATTACCATGAGTTGATTTTTTTCTTTAATTTAAAATGTAATAAATGGTTAGAAATCTTTAAAACAAAACAATATTTTTGAAATATTGTGCTGCTAGCTTATATTTTTATAGAAAAATCATCTTTTGCCTCAGTTTTTAAGTAAATGGTCGCTGAAATTTTTAAAAAAAAAAAAAGATCATATCGAGTGCGTCGAGCAGTAACCCCGTATTCAAAAATAAAAAAGTTTTTGTATCTCCCTTGATTCCTGGAATTGCTTTCCTTGATTGTAATTGAAAATTACTATTTTTATAATACAATAAAACCTCCCTCAGGCGACCATTGTCGGTTCCGTGAAAAAGAGGTCGCTCAGAGAAGTGGTCTCAGAATGGAGCTAAATTTAGCATTGGGTCTATGGAGGAGAAAGGAAATCCATTTTCAGAATTGATGGTTGTTAAGGGAAGTGGTTGCAGAATAGAGGTGATCGTTACGAAAGATTTTTTTTCTGTATGTAATTGAAAATTATTTCCGAGTTGTTTTGTATTTATGGAAAATGCATATTCGGCAATTTTCACGATGACCGCAATTCCCCACAAACCATGAGAAGAAAAAAAACTGGGTTGCGTTTTTCATGTAAAAACCCGGGTATTTGCCAACCCTGTTTGCCCTGCATCCAAGTTAAGTCTATATGAATCCATTATTTAATAACTCATTAAATGATTTGAATAGCTGGAAAATACATTACTTTTAAAAACGTTTGCTCAACTACATTTCTTATATTGGAGCATCTGCAGGAAGCTTCAGGCTTTGACAATGACATCACTTTCTTTTGTAATTATTAATGGTTCTTTTGACTCACATACAACCCTAATTTCGCCAAAAACAAAAAAAACCGCCAATTCTTTTTGACGGCAATTATTTAGATCTGGGAACCCGGCCTCATCATCACTGCTCAACTACTTACCATGTTTGGCGCAGTATAGCCCAGATGCTCTTGCGCCATAAAAAAGCGGCAACAATTAGTACCCTTCAAATATTGAACTGACGGGAGGGAGCACGGCGCCGTGGTTAGTGAGTAAATATTATTGGGTCGGGTGTGAAGATAGTGGGATGCAGGGAAGGGAGAGGTTTCTGCGGTTTACCATTACCAAGATGGCTATCAACCTGTTCCACTGCTTTTACTCCACCTTCTCTTCCCCACTTGATTCCCGCGTTCTCCGGACGACGGCGACCAGCTTGTTTTTAATGAATTGACTACTTTTTAAAATAACAAAAAGTATTAACACACACAAAACGTGTAATGATATTTAACAATGTACAGTCAAATCCCGCTTTAACGAACCCGGCTTGTAACGAATTTTTTAATCCCGTCCAATTTCCTCTACCTATAACGCTATTTTATACGGATATAGCGAACCTCCAGACGTATTAAAATAAAATACAATGAACTTTATCAATGTCTGCGACTGGAAAAAAAAATTCTGGGGGCATAGGGAGAAATTTCACAAGGGGGTTATAGGTTCAATGAGGGTGGGGTTACAGAGCTACAACTCACATATTCCTATGTTAAATATACAAAATTTCATTGCAACCTCCAAAAACACTCCCTGGCTACGCCAGGGGGCGGTGGGGTATTATACTAGATTATTATGACAGAAAGTAATAACTTTACATTATTGCACTTATTCTTTTACCTATCAATTTTAATTTTCTGTACCAAAAATGATCATTCGTAATTGTAAATGTGCATTTTACAGGGAAGTACTGTATTTCGAGGGAAGGGCCTAAACCAATGCTTTTCAAACAGTGGGGCGCGGGCCGATTTTTGGAGTAGCACGAAACGTTTTGGAAATATGCATATTTTCATTTTTTAAAAATTGACTTAAAAATTTTTTAAAAAAAATGTAGTTTCTGTGGAAAAAATGTAGTTTCTGCAGACAGTGGCGGATTTATAAAATTGCCGCCCTTAGGCACAGCCTGTACTGCCGCCCCCTCCCTCCTTTACTAAGAAAGGAATATTTGTTTAAAAAAAACGCATATCATACTCTTAACATTTGATATGTAAAGGAGATTTTTCATATAATTATTCAAACTAATAAGATACAATTCGAAATTATTGCTACCATAATCGCCGACTTCGTGAATTCGAGACATTTTTTGAATCCACAATAATTTTAGTTTGGAATCCTGGAGCCTCTGATGTTTTTGCGTGTATTTCGCGTATTTGGGGAAAAAAACACGTACGCATCCTTGCATGAATTTTTTCATTATCAGTCAAGTTTTTCTTTATTCATTCATTTACTATTAATATATATAAAAAGCGTGTTAAGCCTATGTTTATAAATAGGCAGGCTGGGCAAATGACCAGGGCGCAAAATTTTTAGGGCCCTTCGTCTTTCGATTCTGTAGTTTGTATTTGCAGGCAAGTTAAAGTAATCGCTTATATGTCATCGCTATTGGGGAAACAGGGCAATAATTAAAAGAAACGTTGTTTTTTCAACATTGTCGAGTTTGGACAATTTTATATTTAAGCAATTTGATGCCGCCCCTAGGGCTTTGCCTTGTGTGCCTACTTAGAAATCCGTCACTGATTGCAGAAATCACGATCTTGGGAAAAACACAAATCAGTAAAAGTGAGAAACTCTTTTTAGAGATTAAGAGATGATTAAAATTTTGTACAGCAGCACTTCTAAAAATTATACCCACTGTACAGTCGCACACTTTTCACCGATTCTATTAAGGATTGTTTTCTTTCATCAGACAACTGAATGTTTATTAACAAAAACTTTCGTTCCACATTTGTATTACGTGGATTTATGCACCGAAAAAGAAATACCGACATACCAGTAGTTTTTGAAAGCATCGAACACTGGTTTAAAAAAAAAAAAAGATTAGTCTTGCTGCAAAACAAAATGATCTAGTAGTACACAAAAAATACCAAATTGTGTAGCGCCCAAATGGTTTTACAGCTCCAACAACTACAAGTTCGCTTTTCATTTATGAATTAAAAAGGGATAGTACCTTTGAATCTAGAATTCTTTGCTATCAACTTTTATGATATATTTAACTTTCTTCGCATAAAATACAAGCAACTTATCCATTATTTGCTCATTTTCAAAATTTGCGCAGATGACAAATCTTCGACAACTCTTGAAATCGAAGTTGATTTCCTCTTTCTCAAATAAGTCGAGGGTATTGAAAAAACAATTTAAATCGAAAAAATTGACGAATTTGGTTATGGAAAATGCCGTTTGTTAAAACCTACATGATTGTATTGAATCGTAACGATGAAAAAACCTGTGACATTTGTTGCTAACGAAAACACAGTGTTGCCAAATTTGACGATAATAAAACTGCTAGCAAATCTCCGCGAACGAAGTACTAAAATATACATATGCTGCAACGGGCATTTCGATCAATTTAATACCGGTCTCTTCGCAATTTAATTTAAAAAGTAGTCCATGTACTACACCATTCTGCGAAATGACCAGCATCAGTAAATAGTCTTTATATACGTTCGTAAAGAGATTAGATATTGTCGTTCGTAGCTCAGTAGGCAGAGCCTCCGCCCGGCAAAGTGGAAGGTCGTGGGTTCAGGTCCCACCGAGCGCAGAAATATTTATTTTCTTTCACCATTTAATCACGCCATGACATCGGCGCTGGTATCACTACGCCAATTAACGTTGATTAATATTGTTGTTTGATTTAATATAGAGTATATCAAAGACCAATGCCTTGCTATACGACCAAGACATGTTCCTGAAAAGTTCAAAAAAAAAAAAGCACAATGTTGTATAACGAATCATTTATTTTCATATAAAGTAATACAAATTCCATGAGATACCTTCCAATGTTGTAAAAAGTTTAGGAAACCACTAGTTTTATGATTGAAAATACGTGGTTCGCTTTTTATTTCGTCGTAAAATATATTTTTCATTAGTTATTAAAAACAAGGATATAAAAATCACCATGTAATAAAACAGAAATAATGTATGTGACAAATTAATAAATAATAAAATTATTAAATGCATGGATAAATATTTTTTTTTATTACAGATAAAATAAATTGACGATGCATGCAATTTCAAGTTTGCAGTTATTTTATGAAAAAACATTAATATTTAAAAATTAATAACTGATATAAAAGCTTTTAAATTTGTATTTAAAATTGTAAATGCGTAGATAAACATTTTTTTTTATTATTGATAAAATACGGATAATCCACGCAATTTAAAGCTGCCATTATTTTAAAAACATAAATGTGAAACTAAAAAGTTATTTAAAACATTAATGATAGGCAGTGGCACTTTTATTTTACATGGTTAAATTACGGGTCAAACTTATTCCCGATATTATCTCATATCGTAATACTCTCAGATGTAAACAAAAAATTATAAAGAATGTGGCACATTTTTTACTGCCAAAAAAACAAACAAAAAAAACTTACTTCACACAAACAGGTACTTTTCACGAAGTTAAAATCTTTTTGTTTTATTTTGGCTAACCAAATTTTGCGCCGTTCTTGATCATTTTTTCCATTTGGAATGTGAAATAATTTTACTCCTTGACCACTTCGATTCTTACAATTTACAGTGCAACAAATAACCATTTTTCACAATAAATCGGTTCCGATTATATTGAATATTAAAACACTCGTTATCTGTACCAGCCAAGAGTATGCTAACACAGTACTGAGAGCGCGCGATGATTGAGCCATAATGGCCGCTGTCTGTCACTTGCCCATCAGTTAACCAATCAAGCAGCCTGAGCTCGACAACAATACATGACCGAACACTCATTATATATGGCTCTGACTCTAGCACCTGACCGAAGATCGGCATGAAGCAAAATCACCCTCAAGCACTAGACGTTCGTAACAAACATTACAAGCAGCTTTGTTAAGTGATCGTCATCAAATTTACCGGGAAATACAGAGCGGACCGATATGGCCAATCTTGCAGTTTCCCATTGCACAAAATAAATGAGCTATATTACAGTTGTAATCTAGTATTAGTGTAATTTAATATTGTAGTTGTAATTTAGATCAGTGCACAATTCACAGAATTCAAAAAAAGTTTAAAATCACGACTTCACTACTATATGTCTCAGCTTTGCTTTCTTTATAATTAGTCTGTGCTTCAACATGGATATCAAAGTAGAAATAATCTGTTGTTAAAAGCTTATTTATGCTATTTCTATTTCTTAATATTCAGTTATTGATTATTCTTTGATATTTAAAAAATAACCAAAGTCCTCAAGACAAATCGCATTGTTTAGGTCAAATAGACGGGAAACAGTAGTCAAGAGAAACATGCATTAGGTTGTTTGCTGTTATTAATCGTGAAGTTTTTTCGGAATAAAACTTGGAAAAATGAGAGGTTTTCTAAAATACAAAAGTAAGTAAATGAAAATCTGTATTGAAATCTCCTTAACGGACATTCCCGAATGAAGGACATTTCTATTTAACGGATACTTTTGCAATTCTCGGGTTCAATGCATGTTGTGCCCTAAACTCTCCCGAATGCAGGAACATATACCCTTCGTGGTAGGAACCATATTTTGTTTTAACTGGGATTTTTTTTTTGATTTTTTTAGTCATTGTCATCTTATTAATGTTTTATTTTAAAAAGATAAGATTGCGCATCCAGAATTCTTTTACCAAGTTTCAATGTTTCAGCCTGCCTAATCCGGGGTCGATGCTTGTTGTCAGACTTTTTACTTATTTTTTATCTGATTCCTAGTTTTTTTGGTTTTTTTTTTCTCTCTCTCAACTTTAACTAGCTTACCGCCATCCTGATCTCTAAGGAAAGGAGATGAAAACTATAAGTATTCCTCGTCTTTTTTTTTTTTTTAGGGCAATTTCTCTATTGTATAGGAAGAAGCCAGGCTCCAAATTGGCCTGTTACTCACATTCAGCGAGGGTGGCTTTGATGTTAGCAAAAAAGTGGACAATATATCACTACTTAATGGACACTCTCCTAATTCCCAGTCCCAATGCTTTCCTCACCTAGCCCTTCCAAATCGTGAACACCTCAAAATAGTGGGCAGATATTCAAATACTGAGTTATCTGCTACTCGAAGATTTCGCTATCTCGTTGATTCCCTTCCATTGGTGTCTAGATTTTTCCTGTTAGCGAATAGAAAATCTACTAGGTGCATAAATTTTCTGATTGAGCATGTTTTACTGCTGTTTGTCAGGCCTCATATAGATACATACATACAAACGGCCCACCTGACTTACTATTTGGACTTTCTAATGCTGTTAAAGTGGTGGTATTGAATAGAAACTATACTTCAAATTTTGGTAAAAATGGATATGTCCACCACCTTGCTGATTTTTACACCAGTATTGCCAAAATGAACACCATCCACCATAATAGAATGTTGTTTTTAGAGTTTTTGGGGACCCAGTATGTTTCATGAATCAGTGCTAGCTTTGTTGAGGCTCCTCCCCCATGCACCCAACTCCCTGCTTACTAAACGTATGCAGAAAATCCTGAAACAACCTGTTGAATTTGTGAGTGCTACAATAGTAAACATGTAAAAAGATAAAGCTTTCAAAAGAAACTCATTATGTGGCTGGTGACATACTAACTTCGTAACACACCAAGCGAAACGGGAATTATCGAACATAAAAGAACGCCAAAGCAAAAAAAAAAAATAATAATGGCATCTCCATGACACTCTTAATGGCGAAGGAGTGAAACTCCAAAATCAAACTTAAAGAAAGGTTGCCAGAAACACTTGACCACTTGCAGCCCACATTTACAATAAAATCGCCCGGTGTACATAGTGTGCAGTAATACCCAAATATTAATATTTTCTCAGATGAGTGTGATATGCAGTGATTTTTTGTAAGTTCGTGACATGTGGTACTGTACTATACATGTAAATAAGTTTTTTTTTTTAGGTTATGTGTATTATATATGCATTTTCATTTTACTATGGGTTTATTGGCCACACTTCAGAATTATCCCGGTCGTCAAAGGCACCTGCTAACTTCCTTCTTGGATAATCATTCTCAGATGATGTCATCATGGGTTGACGTTTTTGCGAGTTGCAAGTTTTTCTAAATGTTTTGAAAAAAACCTCACCAATGTTGTGGCATGAAGTTTGCTGAACTCGGAATATGACCATTGGGTCAAACAACAATGTCAATCAATCAACGTTTATTGGCGTAGTGATACCAACGCCGATGGTATGGCGTGATTAGATGGTGAAACGTTCGAAAGAAAATAAATATTTCTGCCTTCGGTGGGACCTGAACCCACGACCTTCCACTTGCCGGGCGGAGGCTCTACCCACTGAGCTACGAAGGACAATATATAATCTCTTTACGAACGTATATATATTGTTGCCAGTTATTTCGCAGAATGGTGTAGTACATAGACTACTATTTAAACCAAATTGCAAAGAGACTGGTATTAAATTGATCGAAATGCACGTTGCAGCATATGTATTTATTTTATATAAATCGAACACTACGCAGATTAAATCAAACAGCGATGTCGATCAATCAACGTTTATTGGCGTAGTGATACTGGCGTAGTGTATCACTTTGATTATATGTCAGCTTATCGCGGTCCGGAGAACCGGAAAAGCCGAAGTTCTCGTCCCAGACGTCCCGTCATAGGAGACTTCTTGGGACTTACAAAACAAATTACATTAGATAAGTATATTTTCATTTCTGTTCATTCCGTGTACATTTTTCACGAAACCTCGCTTGATTATGTAAACAACTTCGCGTTTTCACCATCCCGGAGAATAAAAACATGTATGCAGCTATATTTTAAGTGTTGGCAAAAAAAATTACCTCATTTCTCTAATTTTTTCTCTGCTAGATAAGATGCTATGACATCGACATTTCCCGTCTTGCCTGTCCTCGCTTTTAGACGTCAAGCCAGATAGAAAAATATATAAGCTCTCATGAGTGTAAAACAATTTTTAAATTTACGGGTGTTATAGAATGATAATTCTATAACTTAAACCTGTGTTATATATATTAGATCATCATTATATTGCGCAACTATCTACCATTGTTTGCTAAAGGTCTACCAAAGTGCCCCCCCACTTCCACACGTGTCTATTCTAATTTCTTTCCGTGTTTTGTTATTTCTTAAAATTACATAGTAATTATAAGACTAACTTTCGTTTATTAGAATGAACTACTGCAGTGCATTGTTATTCGACATCAAAATTTTAAATACAGATTTTGCTTGGGCTTAGAATTCTATCTTGATGACAATCGATGATCCCATTCGACTCATTACCACTAGGGGGGGGGGGATTATTAACGGGCGTTTATTCACGTTCAGCACTGCAAGATATGCAATCGTTTTTCTTATGGCAGTTGCACGGAAAGGCCAGGTATAGTTCGTTCGCGGAAAGTTGACCGATGGTACCGTTAGAATTCACGGGAGCTGACGTCACAAACGGGCTAGTTCATTACAGCAGAGGGGAGGACGTCATTTCAGAACTGGTTTTTGGCGCAGACAAACGTTCGTTAAATACTAGTTCTGGAATGACGCCCCCCCCCCCTCTGCTGTAATTAACTAGCCTGTTTGTGATGTCAGCTCCTGTGAATTCTAACGGTACCATCCGTCAACTTTCCGCGAA
>QLNU02015359.1:49417773-49432833 GCA_006491805.2 Dysdera silvatica | reverse complement strand
GGGTTTGTCCCAGAAGTTCCCGGAATGATTTTTTGTAGTTGGCAACGCTGGCTGACGGGGCGGAGAAGTTGGTGGGGGATCTGAGCTTGGAAACGAGACCGGTATCAGTCGCCTGCGGGCAGTTGTTGAGGCAGGGTCACGCTCCGCGCAGAGGTATCTACTGCACCCTCGTCGATCAAAAAATGGACCAGTTTTTGGAGCAGCGTTATGCAATCAAATTTTGTGTGAAACTGGGTAAAAACGGGGCGGAGACACTCGAAATGCTTCGGAAAGCCTACGGTGACGGGGCGATGAAAAAAAGCCAAACTTTCATGTGGCACAAGCGGTTCCGGGAAGGTCGGGAGTCCGTCAACGACGACGACCGCTCTGGACGCCCGTCGACATCACAAACGGACGACTCGGTGCAAAAAGTGCGTCAAGTTTTGGACAATGACCGACGATTAAGTGTTCGGGTGATTGCAGAGGAGTGTGGAATACCCAAAACAATCGTTCATCGCATTTTAACGGAGGATCTTCAAATGAGGAAAGTCTGCTCGAAAATGGTGCCAAAAGTCCTGACGAGTGAGATGAAGGAGCAGCGTTTGTTGAAGTGCCAGGAATTGCATGAACGCTACGAAACGGACCCAGAATTTTTGGACAGAGTGATCACAGGGGACGAGACGTGGATTTTTCAGTACGATCCCGAATCAAAGCGCCAGAGCAGCGAGTGGCACACCAAGGAGTCTCCTCGCCCGAAAAAAGCAAGGATGAGCAAATCGCGAATCAAGGCAATGCTCATTGTGTTTTTTGACAGAAAAGGTGTAGTTCACAGTGAATTCGTGCCACAAGGACAAACAGTCAACAAGGAGTTTTACTGTGAAGTGCTCAAACGGTTGCGCAACAGGGTTCGACGCGTCCGAAACGAAATTCGCGACAATTGGATCTTGCACCATGACAACGCGTCAACCCACACCGCGCTCATTGTCTCCGAGTTGCTGGCCAAAATGGGTGTGGCAACGCTGCCCCAGCCGCCGTACAGCCCCGATCTGGCACCAGCGGATTTCTTTTTGTTCCCAAGGATCAAAAGAACCCTGAAAGGAACTCGGCATGGGACGCTGGAGGCGGTAAAAGCAGCCGCGACGACCTCACTGAAGGAGATTCCCGTTGACGACTTCCAGGGCGCCTTCAATGATTGGGTGAAGCGTTGGCAACGGTGCATCGAAGCAGGGGGAGAATACTTTGAAAAGTTCTGAAAAGATTGTAAACTGATATTGAATAAATGATTTTAAAAAAAATCATTTCGGGAACTTTTGGGACAAACCCTGTAAAACTGCGAAATCACAAAATCAACCGAACCTGACTTGTAATTCTTTGCTTTTAAAGCGAGAGTAAAATTCTACAGAAATCGACAGTAGCTAAGAACATTTCAGTCCTTTTGAAAGCTCTGTGGAAATTATTGGTTAGAACGTACCAATATGAGGAGTAGTTATTTCTATCACGCATCACATGCACAGCCTGAGAGCTGAAATCCAGGCATGAGTACACAATACATAACATGCCCCTTTCCCACTCCTTAATACATCACATCAGTTGGTAATAGGACGTGTTGAAATTGTCACCTAAAATTCGTTGTATTTTTGAAAATAAATGCGTAGCAGAATCGAGCAAATCAAATTTTTAAACAACGGCTGGGGAGGGGAGGGTTCAAGCCTCCCACAGTGTCCCTCCATATGAGGGGGCTATGCAGCGCTCCCTCATATGGAGTGTGTGGGGGGTGTTGGCCCACGTTTCAAAATTTGTATCCCAAGGAACTTTTTACGTACCACGTGCTTAGCCCCGGAGGCCCTGGAAAAATATTATTGAAGAAAACCTAAATTAATTATTTATCTCTGCATGGACCTAAAAATAATAAATCAGTGTAAAAAAATAATACTTTTTATTTTTGCGGGGCTATTAGTTATCAATAGTTATCTCTATCCAAGGGGTTTTTACTGGGGAAACATAGAACTTACAGATTTTCTTGGACATTTCGGCGATGTTTTACAAATTGCTTATGGTACCTCTGTGTATCGCACCATCGAAACTCAGGGTTCGGCGGCACACACTTTGAGAAACGCTTAGCTAAGCATTCACACGTTCTTATGAACAGATGCCACTGTTTTGTCTGCTAGGTAGTAACGATCAGAAGATATTTACAAAGGTTTGGGTATGCGTGTGTGATATATGTAAGAAGAGAAAGCGAGAAGAATGGCTGCCAGAGGCGGCACTATAATGCCAGACAGGACGCTCTAACAGCGCAACTAACTGCCAGAGGTAAGTTGGTCCGGGGATGGGGGATCAGAAGTCAACTGCTCATGCCATATTTACAAAGAACAGAAGTGAGCAATAGTTGAACCAACAGAATTTTCTCCGATATTGTAGAATATCTAAACCAATGACCAACATATACCTGCGAATATATGATTATTAATTTCTGCTGATGATAAGGCAGTGGCTGTGCAGGGTTTGGGTTTTGACGAGACTGCTAGAGGGCTTTCCAGTGCTCTGGAAGAACTATTGCAATATTATGATGCCATCATTTAAAGCCAAACCCGAGCAAAACTCGAATGTGTGCACTCCACCGGGAGTGTGTGCACAATCGGGATGCAAGTGTGGAATTAGACGTCAAATGGTGTGGAAGTAGATTGCAACACTGTTCAACTCCCAAATGTCTCGGTGTCACTCTAGACAGAACAATTTCTTTTAAACAACCTTGCCTCAACACAAAGGCCAAAGTTAGTGTTAGAAAACATCATACTCAAATTGGCAAGTTACACTTGGGGAGCTGAACCATTCATTTTGAGAACATCGACCCTGGCACTGAGTTTTCGCGGCTGAATAATGGCCGGAATATATTACAGTCCGGAGGACATTGAATTGGATGAAGGTTTGAGTAGCGAAATGTGAGATGAACCTGATCAAGTGGGGCTGTCAATTGGCAGAGACATGAAGTGCGGCTGTGGAAAAATTCGGAGCCCCTTACACTTACTGATCTGTCAGCAGTTACTGAAACTATGTATCATGGACCACTTGCTTCAGGCCAATGACAAGGCTGTAATGGCGGCAAATTTTTGGAACTGTAAAGTTTGATCTGGACCGGAAAATAAGTAATCAATAGAATTGGAAACTATATTACGATCGCAAATACCATTGGACAGAGGAGTCTCAGTCTCTAGTTAATTTCTAAATAATAGACAAAAATAAAACATAATATAGTCGAACCTCCTTAAAACGAACACCAAGGAGAGCAGAAAATCTCTTCCTATTAACAGTAATTTGTCTTATCCGGAAAGTATAGTATGCCATACAATCTGACAGGACTTCATAAAACGGTTTATATTAAGAGTAATTCGTCCAAAGAGCGTTAGTCTTAACGACGTTCGACTGTAGTTGTAGTATAACATGAACTTGTAACGAAAATTAACGTTGTAAATAATCACGTTACATTGTAAAAAAAAGCAATTTAGAGTTTTTGTTGCAAAAAACACCAAAATAGCCAAATGCACGAATCCTGTTTGCGAGTCGAGGCAGATTCAGAGTGAGCCTCCGCTCCGTAATGATGATGGCGTCGAAATTGGCTGTAATGGGAGAGAAGGACTCTTTAGTGAAAAGGAGGCTTTCTACAGGATTTGAAGGCTGGACATATTTCTAGCCTCTTAATATTTAAACCGAGCGAGACTGGGAGGGATAACATGAGGGTGTGGTAATCTGTATTTTAGGCCTCATACGCCGATATTTTTATTATATGCAAGAGAAACCAGGTACGGTACAGTAATTAGAAATCGATTTAGAGACAGAAGTCAGACTGGTAGGATCATGTAGTCATGTTGGGGGCCTACCCAGTCCCCACCTGTTTGGATTAACTAGAACTGAACTTTTAGACTTTCAATGGAACTAAACCTTTCCGTCTCCCTTCTAAGGGTGGTGGCTAATTTAGTTATGAATGTAACTACATTTTTTGGCGTCTCAGGACATTAAATATAAACATTTGCAAGTTCATTTTTCTTTCTGTGAATAGGAGGGTAAATGGAAAATTTAACCTTATAGTTGTGTAAAAAATTTATGATAAAAGAATAAAATTATTCAAACTCTTGAAATATGCATTCATTCTGAAAATTCATTTTATATGCATTTATGTACGCTTACGCTAAAAGAGCCAAAATATGTATAATCCGAGCTTTAATCATTAATTTATTTGAAACAATGAAAACTTTAAATTTATCAATGGCAAGTGCAAATTAAAGAAGTGGACTGATGAAGAATTATAAAAAATACTGCGAACATGTACAAATAAAAATAAGCGACAAGCTTCATATTCCTCCAGGCGTGTGAGTTCTTATCCAACCTTTAGATGTTTATTTTACGTCCATACAATTTTCTTTAAAAAAATTACAAACTGTGTCATTACCGTACTGTGACGCCTATCACCATTTAGCAGACGAAGTTAGTCCACTGCAAAGTTTAAAGGGCATCTTGCTGGAAACCAGTTCCCTCCAGGTGACGAAGTCTTCCTTCTTAAACTGCAATGGACTGACCCGTCTGCTAAATGTATCACGCGCCAACTGAGTAAATATTAAGCAAAGACCAGAAAAAACTTCGCTCTCCTGGCCTTTAATTTTTCTTTCAATAACTGGTAAATTTAACGATAAGTTGCGTGAATGATATGTGCAAACATGGTGGCTTAAGAAAAGACGTAAGCATCAAATCTCAGTGACGTGTTTTAGAGAGCAATCATGGGCGAAAATCAGTGATGTCATTTGTTTTTTTCCCCTTGACCTTATAACCGACTGCAGTCGATTATCTACATACAGAACACCATTATCCCACTACAGATATTTGCTGACCCTTGCACTGACGGAACAAGCTGAAGGTCTGACCATTTTGTACTTTTTTTTTTTTGGTATCAAAACACTTAGTTTGTGACGTTTGATTTTTAAAACTTGTATGTTCGGACTGTGAATATACATCTGTATCTTTTCCTTTGTAGAATCTGCGTAGATAACCATGAAAGTTTTTGCTGCTTTGGTGTTGTTAGTATGTGTGGTAAGTGTTTATATATTTTTAATTGGTAAATTATATTATTTATAGAGATGTATAGATTATACATACACAACGGAATCTTCACTTAGTTATAAGAGCAAATATAACTATACAGCGAGGGAGGATAAATACGTTTTTACCGTGAGTGTATTTATTAAATATAGTAAAACCCTTCAATTACGGGCACTCACTTGACAGAAAAAAATTTGTCCGTAAAAGAGAGACGGTCATAAGACGGTCATCATCAAAAAAATTCTTATTATGAAGGATTGTTTGCCGGGTATTTTTTATTTTGCTATACGGAATGGTTGTACCTGCAGGGTGTTAGTTAAGGGGTGTTTTAATGTATTTTAAATATTGAGAATGAAGTTATGAAGCGCTGTTTCGACTTTGAGCATGGCGATGATACCCTTCCATTCTACAGGAATCTTATGGGCACTCTGCTTCAAGTTAAAACTTTTCGAAAAAATCAATTTTAAATTTGATCACATTGTATCGAGCTCCTTTTAAATTTTTTGTGGCGGCTCACCCGAAAATATTGTACCGATTTTGAATGCAATAATTTTCCAATTATCAAAACCACGCTTAAAACCACTTTCAAACTTTCAATGATCAACACATTCTAGTTTGCAACAAATACATGCTATATCCAGGGTCGGACTAAGATTTTCGGGGGCACCGGGCTACTGGAAATTTTTGGGCCCCTATTTGCACTTTTACAAAAAAAGTGCATGGAAACAAACACCCTATATCAGGCGTTGACTTTTGAAATGAGTCTTAAGAGACTATAGTATTTTGCAGCATAGCTACTTCAATATCGCATTTTAATTTGGCCGTAATTTTGAAATCAATAATTGTACCATTATCCGTTCCATATGGGCAGAAGTGGGTGGGGGTGAGTGGGGCAATCACATCTAGTTTATTTGTGAGGGTGTATTTATATAATAGCCTTCCTCGACCTGTGAAGCTTAATTTATTTCCCAGGTTCCATTCCGAAAATTTTGAATGCTAATCCCCTGGGGATGCTACCCTTAAAGATCTCCTGTAAGTCCTCGCAAAGTTTTTTTTTATTTGGTTGCCTATACAGGGTGTCTCAGCACCAGGGTTACAAAATTCTAGGAGGGGTAGGGTACACCTAGATCACTCGGAATCACATATCAATGCTGGTCGCAAACCACTCACAGCGCTAGTTCTAAAACCATCCCGCATGCACAAATAGTGACAATCAGTGCGTGAAAAGCGCTAGAAAACTCAGGTCAGCTGCTCAAGTGCATAGATGATTAGGACATCGCATTTTGCTCTTCTTATGCACTGGTTGTCACTATTTGTGCATGCTGGACGGTTTTAGAACTAGCGCTGTGAGTGGTTTTCGATCAGTACGTGATTCCGAGCCATCTAGGTGTACCCTATCCCTCCTAGAAGTTTGTAACCCTGGTGCTGAGACACCTTGCTATCGCTGCAAATTTTATATCTCCTATATTGGAGTTTTTGACGATGATTGCATGCGCTTCCAAATTTTTCAGTTTGTTTATCGGGGAGGGGCTATAGGGAATTGTTTAAAAAAAATTGCTATTCCCTCCGCCGTAGTACTTGACTTATTCGGTTCTCTATCCAGACTATGGCATACATAGTTATATGCGAATTTGTGGGCTTTTTTTTTAACAATTTCACTGAGCAAGAAATTCCTTGATTTCGTCAATTTTTTGTGATTCTGTCCACTTTAAAGATTACTAAATGCAGAAAAGGGTGGGATTAAACTATCCATAATTTACAATTCACCAAATGAAACATGGTAATTTTTTCATGATGCATGAGGTGGTATGCGCAAAATCGTTCGAATTTTCAAGTTCTACTATTTGGAGCATAATTTATAAATATTTTTAAAATTTCGGCATTTCTATTTGTTTTTGTTAGAATTTTCCGAACAATACGCTTGGCTACTAGTCTCAGGTTGAGTTTCCTAAAATAAATATGACCACTAGTGTGCTGTTTTCCGATTTGAACAGTATTCGAATTTTCGGTTAGAGCCCTCTGTTCTTTGGGAGTATCTTTACCAAGCCTTTCGAGGCTGATTTACCTGGCGATGAATATTGTTGGGGATCCAGTAGGGTTGTGTCTGGAATAAATCGAGTCGGGTAGGAGGTTCTGGAATGAATCGGGTCGAGTAGGGTTGTGTCTAGAATGTATCGGGTCGAGTAGGGGGTCTCTGGAATGGATCGGGTCGAGTAGGGGGTCTCTGGAATGGATCGGGTCGAGTAGGGAGTGTCTGGAATGGATCGGGTCGAGTAGGGGTCGTTTGGAATAAATCGGGTCGAGTAGGGGGCGTCTGGAATAAATCGGGTAGGGTAGGGGGTGTCTGGAATGGATCGGGTCAGGCGTAGAGTGTCTATATCAGGTCAGTGAGAGGTGTCTAGATACATCAGGTCGAGCTGGGGAATTGTCTCTAGAATGTATCGGGTCGAGTAGGGGGTCTCTGGAATGGATCGGGTCGAGTAGGGGGTCTCTGGAATGGATCGGGTCGAGTAGGGAGTGTCTGGAATGGATCGGGTCGAGTAGGGGTCGTTTGGAATAAATCGGGTCGAGTAGGGGGCGTCTGGAATAAATCGGGTAGGGTAGGGGGTGTCTGGAATGGATCGGGTCGGGTAGGGGGTTGTCTGGAATGGATCGGGTTGGATAGGGAGGTGTCCGGAATGAATTGAGTCAGTTGTGGGACTGGTTGGCGTCTCTCTCCTCACTTGTGTTGGGTTGCACTCTAGTTGGTGAGATTGGAGGAATTACTACTTCTGCATACGACCTACTGTCTCTCATGGATGGTAGGAAGGTTCTTTTACATTCTACTGTGGTTCAGCTGTAACTGATCTACGATTTATTGACTTATAGTTGGGTCTCATTGATTTTTGTATAGGATTTTGACGGTAACCTCCATAGTTAGCGGTGTATTCTTCTCCACAATTTTCACATTTTAGCGGGTCGTCTTTTTTCCATTAATATTTGCTACCAAAATGAGCCCCGCTGCATTTAACACATTTTGGGGCGGAATTGCAAATTTATCACGCGTAACACTTCGACGCGTGATAGATTGGCACCTTCGGTACTGAAGTGGCGCAGAGGGTTTCCTGAAATAGGGTGTCCTCACTACAATATGGTCTATTACTTTTATGTTTTTGAAAATAAGGATAAATACATTCCTGTCACGGTTTACCTGACATATGGGAACATGCTTCCTCTCACTAATTAAAATTTTTTATTAGTTGGTGAACTTTGCAAGGGTACCCAAATTAGATTAGAGACTTTTCTAGGTTTTCGACTCCATGATAATTTGGCAATCATGCTACCAAAAATTGAAAGTTTTGGCCTTTTTTTTAGGTTAAACCAATAATTCTGGATTTTCTTCTTTTTAAAGAGCTGAATTAGCTGATAGTGGGTCGTAGACGATAGTTGTAATGTTAAATCATTCTTTTTAACTACCGTTACTGAATAATTTTCGTGACTTTAGGATAATTGGTTTTATTTATGAATGGTTATGAACATTTTTTTACATAAATTGGTGGAATATAGATCTTCTTACTTGACTCTAATTTCTAGGTTTTACTCAGTAGTTATTTGAACAATTTCGAGACTTCTTCGGTCACTGAGCTCATTAAATTTGATGTTTCCTCATCTAATGGGCTTGTGGGACGACTTGACTTTGATCGTCGATTACAACCTCCTCAGTGTATGGTTCTGACACTCCCGTATCGGTTTCTGAAATTTTGTGAGCGCTTTTAGCTCTCTTTCTCATTTTCTCTCCTTTTTCTAGATTTTTTGAGGTCCGAAGAGGATCTTTTAAGAATTTGCTTGATAAGGTATTGTTTTGCGACGGTTGGGTCTCTATTAGCTCAGTGTCGTCCACGTCCTTAACCTCCTCAAAGAAGGTCACCCTTCCCAATCTCCCCTCCTCTTCAATTCTTCATCGTCACCCTCAAAGGCGGCGCTTACATACGGTACAGTGAATAATATTACATTTATCTCGCTCATAATTGTATAAAGTTTTTGGAGTGATGTGTCAAACAAATCTTTGGGTATCTTATATCATGAACCATGCCTTACAAATATTATTTCTTTAGTGACTTCAATTAGAACTTCTTCGTTAACATTGCTTTCGAACTCTGACCACAAGTTAAATTCTGATCATTGAAAATGAAATCTTGGCGCAGTATAGCCCAGATGCTCTTGCGCCATAAAACACCTAAACAAACAAATGAAATCACCTTTGTTACTGGAGCTAGTGCAATCTACATAGATCTCAACGGCTGATATTAGAGAGCTGATTGCTTTTTGGAGCAAATCGTCGTTGACTATTACATTTAGTTCCCTAATTAGTAGCCCCAATTTCTCCGAAATTTATAGACTAAAATCTTAAAAAGACTATCATTAGGAAAAATATTTTCCTATCAAACTATGCTAAGTCAACAAAACGTAACGTTAGGATAGGGGAAGAGGGTTGGAAGGGGCGATGTCAAAAATAAAATCTGACTTGACAGTCTGCAGTCTTCTTTCTTCAAGCGTCTTACAAAATCGGCAATGGCAAAATGGCGCATACGTAAAAAGAGTAAATTACTTGGTTAACATTATAGAGGATTTTACCAAAACAAAATGGCGGAATCTTTCAGGCGGGCCTAATCTCGTAATTAGCTCGGAGTGGCTGCGAAGTCGTCTGTCTTCTTTAAGATCTAAGCTCGGAAAGAGTAGCTTCATGTGTGGACCATTTCCTCGGCCATTAAAAATGGTTTTGTGATTGTATCCCACCGGACGCACGGACTTTGCTTTCCTCTACTAGTGGTTTATCAAGTAATACTGATACCATCTGCCTTACAGATGGCAATTATATGCATTCATTATGAAAGGATATTGAACGCGTTATTCTACAATGGGCGGTAACCTATATGAATAAAAATAGGAAATTTAAATTCTTATATGGATCCCCTACCAAAAAATATCTAATTCGAAAAGTAATGCCCTACATCTTAATTAGTCAAGCAATTTTTTTTAATATTTCTAGGTTAAACATTGGCTGAGATATCATATACATTATATTCCAGATTTAATCAGCATAGCGTGCGAGGCCATTCTTAAGTTAAAAACAAGTATAATAAAAAAATTTTTTTTTAAAGTCAATTCCTTCAATGCGCTGCTCAAATAAAAGGGAAGAAAGGGAAAAATTGCGAAAAGCAATTTTGGCGACATTTGGCTGTAATTGGCGGCAAGCATTAATCGCCAAATACACCAAAGGAAAGCAAAAAAAAAATCATTTAAATTTAATTAATGAATTAATATTTGAAAAAACTGTATTAACATCAAGTGTCATCCACTACAAGTTTAAAAAAATTTATTTGAACTTGATTGGATGGATAGAAAGTATTTTATTAACGATTGAAAATTTGAACAAGATATATATATATATATATCATCATCATCATCATATTCAACCATTATCTATCCACTGCTGGATGAAGGTCTCTCCAAATGCTTTCCACACAAGTCTATCCTGAGCAATTCGCTTCCACGTCACCCCAACCTGTTTTCTTATTTCATCCACCCATCTAGTTTGAGGACGTTTTCTAGGTCTTCGGTGGTCTCTTGGAATCCAGTTCAGAATTTCTGTTGTCCATCGTTGATCAGTTCTTCTTGCAATATGCCCAGCCCATCGCCATTTCAGCCCTTTTACTTTAACAATGATGTCCTCTACTCTAGTTTGCTCTCTCACCCAAGTGTTTCTTTTTCGATCTCTCCTAGTTATTCCAAGCATGCACCTCTCCATGCTCCTTTGCGTTGTCTGTAACTTTCGTATTGCTCCAACTGTTAGACTCCATGTCTCTGATCCATAAGAGAGGACTGGCAATACACACTGGTTGAAGACCTTTCTTTTTAGACACAAAGGCAATTTCCCCTTCAGGATAAAACTGTTTCTTCCAAATGCACTCCAGCCAAGTTTAATACGTCTGTTGAGTTCTTTCATAATGTTGCCATCCATTGAAATCAGCTGGCCAAGGTAAATATATGAATCAGCAATTTCTAGCTCAATGTTGTCAACTTGTATTTTTGTTTCCTCTACAAAATTATTGAACATGATCTTAGTTTTTTGTAGGTTCATCTTGAGTCCAACTTCTTCACTTCTAGTTGAGAGCTCTTGTACCATGTCTTGGAGTTCTAATGGGTCCGTTGAAAAAATAACAATGTCATCAGCAAACCGCAGATGATTTAAATATTCACCATTTATTTTTATTCCCTTGTTATTCCAATTTATCAGCTGAAAAATCATCTGTAAAGCAGAAGTAAAAAGTTTTGGAGAAATGGTATCTCCCTGCCTCACCCCTTTGCCAAGTTTGATAGTTTTGGTATCTTTATGTAACCGAAATTTTGCACTTGCATTTTTATACACACGTTTCACCATGTCAATGTACACATCCTCAATGTCTGTTGATCTTAAAGAGTTGATGACTGCTGATGTTTTTATAGAGTCAAAGGCCTTCTCATAGTCAATAAATGCAACACACAATGGAAGTTCATATTCATGTGTTCTTTCAATTAATTCTCTTAATACTTGAATATGGTCCACTGTACTGAATCCACTTCGAAATCCAGCTTGTTCTCTTGGTTGAGCTGCATCTAATTTTTTCTGCAGGCGATGTGTTAGCACTTTTGTGAAGATTTTATAAATAGCAGGTAACAAGCTAATTGGTCGGTAATTTTTCAAATCCTCTTTATCACCTTTTTTATGCAAAAGAATTACTGTTGCAGAATCCCATTGGTTTGGTATGTTACCGCTGTTAAGACATTTGGTAAAGAATTTTGCAAGTATGTCTTCTACATATTCTCCAGCTTCTTTTAGGATATCTAATGTAATACCATCATCACCAGGGGCTCTTCCTTTCTTCATATTTTTTATTGCAAATGAAACTTCTTCTTTTAAGATTTTAGGAGCTGTTCCTTCGACTATCTCAGAGTCTTCGTTTAATCCACTGTTACTTTCATATAGTTTTTTGTAGAATTCTTCAACTCTTCTAAGTATTTCTTCCCTATTTCTTGTTACGGTGCCATCCTCTCCTTTTAATGCAATGATGTGTTTCTTCCCAACAGATAAACTTCCTTTAACAACCCTAAGGCTCTTGTTATTTTCAATGGCTTTCCTTACTAGCTCACAGTTGAATTTTCTTATGTCTTCTTTCATGCTTTTGCGCAGAGTTTTACAAAGTTCTATGTACTCAATCCTGGAACTGGTATTTCGATTGTCCACCTTCATATCTCTTCGCCTTTTCATGAGCTGTTTCGTCTTCTCAGATAATTTGCTATTGTGCTTTTTACAGGTTACACCACCAATTTCCCCAGCAGTTTCAACTATTGTCTTAACAATGTTTTCATTTGCTTCTGAGATATCACTTTCATCAATAAGTCCTTCCAGTGCAGAAAAGCGATTTTTTAATTCCAACTTGAATGCCTCGGTATTTTCTTTTAATTTCTTTAAATCCACCCTCTTACTTACTTGTTTCCTAATGAGCTTCTGTCGTTCTAATTTAGTATTTAAGTGCACTTTACATCTCACCATTCGATGATCACTTCCAGTATTAAATCTGTTCAGTACACTGCAATCTTCAATAATTGATTTCTTGTTTGCCAGGATATAGTCAATTTCACTAGTTCCCCCATTTGGGTGTTTCCATGTCCATTTTCTTTGCGGTTTCTTCTTAAAAAATGAATTCATGATGCTAAGATTTTCAGCTTCTGCAAATTCGATGAGTTGATCGCCACGTTCATTCCTTTCCCCATATCCGTATTTACCAACCGATGTCTCTCCTTGTTCCTGTTGTCCAATTCTTGCATTGAAATCCCCCATGATGAGCTTGATATGTTGTTTCCATATATATAATAATAAGAGCAAAAAACAAAACCACTCAAGACTTCAGATGAAACCTTTGTTGTTAACCATAGTACTTATTAACCGTAATTTCAAACACTTAGAAAGAATACTTTCTTTCAGGAGCAAAGAAATACCAACAACGACAACATGTAACACATGACTTTCCTAAATTATTAACACATGGCTTTTCTAAATAACTAATACATGGCTTCCCTAAACCGATGGAAAAGCTAAAAATATACACCAGGCATGTATCAATAGTACACAGTGTTTCACACGCTTCTTTAATATTTGTATTTATAATTGTTTAAATATGTACATATGCATGGAAAATTAAATGAATGTGCACCAAGAACAATATATATTTAGAAGAAAATTTTAAAAAACAATATTTAAAAAAAAAGGGATGATTTTAGACGAAATCTCCAAAAATTAAATCGGAAGAAATCGTTTTATGCCCGGAAGTTTGATAAAAAATTGGAAGGATTAGCACCCATGCTATCCCAATAAGTTCTGCTTCTGTTGAATGACGCCTGTTCTGTGCCATCGACACCTACCCATTGAGGATGACATTTTCTGTGGTGCCAGGAACACAAAAATGGGGAGCTCAACAAAGGAGTCGAGTGCTGTTTACGGATGATAGTCGATTTAGTCTCATTAGCGATTCTGGATGTCTATACATCTGGAGAGAGCAGAGAACATGCAATCGTCCCTCCAACATCATTGAAAGAGACCTGTTCGGAGGTTGCAGAGTTCTCATTTAGGAAATCATAATGCTTGGTGGCCGTACAAAGCTCCACATCTTCCAAGGAAGTTCAGTCACTGGTGACCGCTATTGTATCGAAGTTCTCCTGAGTTATGTCTGCATTTTTCGGGATGCTGTGAGCCTGGAATTCCTCTTCATAGATGACAATGCTACACCTCATCATACAGTGGCTGTCGCTGAGCTGTCAGAGAGTGAAGATATTCATCGTATGGAATGGCCCGCACGGTCTCCGGACCTGAATCTAATAGGCGTGGGATGTTCATGGGAGACGACTGGCAGCATGTTGCTGTCTGCCAGCAACGATTCCGCAGCTATGATTGGTGCTACAAGAGGAATGGGCTATGATGCCTCAAGAGCTTGTCAACAACCTCTTACTGAGCATGAACAGATGGTGTACATCCTGCATCGCAATCAGGGGTTATCATATCCCCTACTGAAAACTATGTTTTTCTTGCCTGCTGCTTGTAACATGGACGTTTCTGCCTTCTGTCCTCCTGTGCTGAAAGCCCACTTTTGAATAAAAGTCCTTTGTATCCTTTGGATTCCTTTCTTGGTCAGTATTGTTCACCTTTTCCATAATCTTACATCTCCATGATGTTATGGTATGGTATGCTTTGTACCCATTTGAAACACTGAAGAGTGACTTACATGTGAAAAACTGTCCTGTCCCTAATTTTTGAATACCAGTGTATATATATATACATAAATAAAAGAAAAAATAAGCTAAAAAGAATTGAACTTTACTTGGTATTCTACACTGGACCATTTCAATTAAGACTAACAACTAAACATGCTCCCAAACTGATGTACTGTCTGTTCACAAAAAGAAGTCCCGTGAAAAAGTTAGAAATAACAGGTGTTGACGCCACGACCCTGCCAGCTGAATACAACAATGTAGGAGCCCCACGTTCTACACTCATTTCTGGCACCGACAAACGGTCACTAAAAATAAGTTCTGAAATTGGAATCCAGCTTTGCTGTAAGCTGCTACCTTGCTTGTGACGTCACCTCCCGTTATTTCTAACTGTTCCACCGGACTTCTTTTGGTGAACAGACAGTACATATGTATGATGTGCTTCTAAAGGAAATCAGTATTTGTATATTTTATATCTAAAAAAACTATGATATGAGTCATTTGGAACAGGACTGACATGGCTTGACATAACCCCTCCGTCAAGACACGTTAGGTTTGAACACAAAAGAATTTTCCGCACACTTAGGTGGGACTCGAACCAACAATTAACAGCATACCTGCCAACATGTCAATTTCGAAATTTTTACAATTTTTAAAACGCGCATGCATCGTAAGTGTGCACATCATTAGACAGCACACATAGTA
>QLNU02015359.1:49371458-49411165 GCA_006491805.2 Dysdera silvatica | reverse complement strand
GTTAATTATATATATTTGGCATTAAGAATGTATATTAATGTATAGCTATAAATATAGAGTTACCAACCATTAGTAGAATGCTGCAGTGTAGCCATGTTGAAACATAAAAATGTCAGAAACATTTGTTATATGAAATTCCTTATAAAAACAGTTGCAACGGTCCCCAAAAAATCAGTTTGCGACCCTCAGGTTGGGAACCACTAGCCTGTACAAAATACCTGTGGTGAGGAATTCTAATTTGTATTTAAAAGCCTATTTTATATGTACACAGAGAACTTCATTCATTATATCTTTGCTTTGAATTCTCTTTTTTGACTTTAAAGAGTGTGTGAACTTTAAAAAAAACTTTTTCAAGTAATTTTTTCTTTATATAGATTGGCATTGAACATATTGTTGTATTCATCAACAAAGTTGATGCTGCCGATAAAGAAATGTTGGAATTAGTCGAAATGGAACTAAGAGAACTTATGACAGAACTGGGTTTTAAAGGAGATGATATCCCCGTTGTTTATGGATCCGCTTTAAATGCACTTGAGGTAAGTTTCCGAAAAGAAGTGAAAGTACGTTCCAAGACCAGAGGTGGATCTACGATGCTGCAGCCTCTAAGTTGACATTTTTTGCCACCTAATCTTAACAAACACAACTAGAGGTATAACAGAGATTTTAGTGCTTTTGTCAAATTCTTAATTTGAGGCCCCTGGTGGTTATTTTTGGGTGTCTTTTCCCAAATATTCATGAATCTTTTGTGCCTTTCGAGGCAGCACCCATGGCAGCTCTCCCTTTGCCAATGTCTAGTTACAGCTATGAACTTAACAATTCAAAATTAATTCAACTGGTCACCAAAAAATTAAGCTCTGCCTTTGCATATTCCTCATTAACGAATTTTTCGTTGAAAATTTGCCATTGTAGGCTATTGCCTACAATGGCAATAGGCTTGTAGGCTATTGCCTACAAGCCTATTGGTAAATCTTACACCGTCTAAGACGTGGAACTTTCAGAGCTATACTTTCTGCGTGTTAAATGAATAAAATACTGTTATACGATATAAGTGACCAAGGTTGATACATAGTCTTACAGAAAATGAATGAACAAGTTGTTGCAATTTTTTTGATAACATTTTTTGTTAGATCATAAGAGTGTTTTACCATGGTTGAATATTTCTTTCTTCAGTGCCTTCTCTGATTTGTAGGTTGGTGGTTAATATGCTGTTTTCTTACACTCGTAGACTGTTTTATATACTTAATTTTGTACTAATCTTTAAGTCATCTATCATTCTGTTTCTGACTCTAAGTCCCATTCCGATAATGTCTGTCCAGTTCTTTTTGAAATAATTTGTGCTTTTCTCGCTGTGTTCCCACAATAGGATGCAGTTTTGTTTTTTAAAGTAGAAAAACCTCTTGAGCCGCTTTACAGCTTGGGGAAAGTTTATGTATATCAGTAATGGTTTCCAAGTTGGATACAATTAATGGTCACAACATGACATTGAAAAGATGATGTGAAAAGTGTTACCATTTGGAAACCAAGGATTTCTGACCATGGCTACTGTTTTTTTTTGTTTTTTTTTCAGTAAAATTAGCTATAATTTTTAACCTTTTCACTTGATCAGTTGGCACTGTAGGAAACACTTGATATCATGGTATAAATAAACCTTAATATAAATAATAAATCTTGATATTCAATAAGTATATGATGGTATTAAGATTATTATTGATAAGTTGAAGGCATCGGTCAAAGAAGGATGTAATTCCGCTTTTTATAGTTTTCAGAAAATCAAACGAAACGATATAAAAACTTATTGCATTTTGACAAAAAATTTTTTTATCATAATACGTATCGTTGGATAGGGAGCTACACCGTTCTTTTACCTAATGATACAGGCTTATTTTCTCTATCACATGGTACCTATAACTCAAAATCTCCAATTTTGGAGTTACACCCTCCTTTGACCAATGGCTTCAATGAAGTTTGAAATTACTCATTTATTTCAATTTGTTTTTAAAATCAGTGCTGTGGTTCATCTTTCGTAGGGTAAAGATCCAGAAACGGGAGCTAGTGCCATATTAAAACTACTGGATACAGTTGATGAACATATACCAACTCCAATAAGAGACTTGGATAAACCGTTCTTGCTTCCCATCGAGCACGTGCACACCATTCCAGGTTTAAAACTTTTAAAAATTCTTTTATACATACCGTTTTGCATATGTTTTCCTCTCTCTCACTTTTTGCTTTACGCTTGCATTAATACAAGCTTTATTTGAATGACAGGTCGAGGAACTGTTGTCACGGGTCGATTGGAACGAGGTGTTGTCAAGAAAGGAATGGAATGTGAACTAGTCGGCTATAAGAAATACTGTAAAACTGTTATTACAGGTATTGTATAGCTTTAAAGTCTTTAGTCTTCTTGTTTCAACAAGTGGTGTGGAAGTATTCAAAACTTTTTGTTTTATTTATGTATATAGACAATAAAACCTTTCTGAATGACCACCTTCATTAAGCAGCCAACTCCCTCGGTAACCTTTTTTTTTTTTAATTGAAATTTTTATTATACTGAGTACTAAATTCAGACTATTTACTGATCTGGAAAAGTCATGACAATTTGAAATGCAAAGATCTAAATCGAGAACATTTTAAATTACATAATAAATAGCTTTTTAAAATGCTTTTCCTGAACTGGGATTTTTGTGCCGCAGTGCATACTGAAAATTTAAAAAAAAAAAATTGACTAAACTTCTTCCAAAAATTACTCTTTTGCACCAAAACTAATATAATTTATAGAAAATTAAGCCCATATATTTCTCAGGAGAAAATGTTTGCCAAATATGTAACTAAAACTTGGAAAAAAAAAGTTTTTAGCTAAATTATCCAATCTGTAAGGAATTTTTATTATACCAATCTTCTTTCCCTTATATATAGTCATACACACTTTAAATGGAATGGAAGATGAAGCATCAGCTTTGCAATTATATAGTTAAATGCTTTTATAATAAATACAAAAAGGGCTGGATGAAAGTGTTATAAATATTTAATTAATGCAAGTTTTTAGTGTAAAGAAATACATTTTTTAATACAGTTTTTGTATTTGTAAATTCACTGTAATTGAGTTATAAATGACATTTGGGTTCGTGTTAGTGGAGTTTATGGTTTTGAAACTTATTTTGATTGCGAAAATTTTAGTGTATTGTGTGTTGTTTACTGTAACTAGCTACTGGAAATAGATTTAGATTTGGTCTGGAAAAGTCAGAGAAGTTTGAAACAGAATTTGGGTAGACACCATTTAAATTTTCGTACACCCACCACTAACTCCATTCAGAGGCCATCACAAACCATTCTATCTCTAGAATCCTCCACATTTTGAAAACGAGAAATTTTACTTCTATTTATTATCTGACTTTAACAGGGTGTCTAGTGGACCAGAAATTATCATGGAATTCAATGGACCAGGGAGGGGGTCAGGAAATTTCTGAAAAATGTCAGGAACTTTCAGTAGGAAACTGATATAACAACAGCATGCTTGACTTCCTGTGATCTTCAGTTTTCTTATGCTCCACATATTTCTTCCCAAGGTCCAGATATAAGTTGTTTACCCCTACTACACATGTCCCAGCCGACTATGGATCAGACAACAGGTGCAGGGCGACCAAATTTTATTAGTTGCCACTACATGCTTCAGAAACCTCTCAAGTCATAACTATTTATTTGTATTATTGACATAATTCGTACGATGCCACCATTTAGTTACATTTACCTCAGTAAGACACAGTCGGCTATGGCATTAAGAGATGGCATTTAAGGTGTTGTTAGCGTATTATTGGTAAAAATATTGTTTTAAACGCAAAGAAAAAATAAAGAAAATCATCAAAAAACATGGTGTAACATGACTTTAAAAAAGGCAAGTTTATTCGCATGTAAATTTATTACGTAAATTACAGTTGACCCCTTAAGATTGGCACAGCTATTTATGTAAGGACGAAACAATGTATTTAGAGCTGGTTTCAATAGGTTCACTATTAACTGGGGGTGGAAAAACACAACTATGATGTTTGTTTGTTTGGATTTTTATGGCGCAAGAGCACATGGGCTATACTGCGCCAAACATGGTAAAATCAAAGACTATTGTAAAACCCAGTACTTTTTAAAAATTTAAAAACGTGTGTATGGTCAGCATGGTCATTTAAAATGTTATGGAGTGACACACACAACCATGATGTACACAATTCTTCCGGGAAAATATAATGCAAAAATGAAATCTATATGAATGACCTCATTGTATTGCGGTATAGTGTGAGTAAATTCTGAAGGGTTCCTAGAAACCTGGAATTGCCAATTTGAAATCATTTCTAAAGGTAAGGGTTTAATATATAAATTAATGTATTTATATTTTTCTAATTAATTTTGATGTATTTATATCTTTGTAGTTAATTTTATGCATCTATATTTTCGTATAATGTTAATGTAGATATGTCTTTGTTCTTATAATTAACTTTAGCATTAAATTGTAGTGTTAATATATCTATTTTTTTGTTCATGTTGCTGCCAAAATCAGGGGTCCCACTTTTCCTATATTTTTAGGTACTGTTCTATATTTTAATTTTTTTTTTTAGTTATCGATATAAAAATAAACTGTATCATAGGTTATCTTTATTCCAAATTTGTATCCTTAATCTGGAGTATACAGTTTTCGTTTTCAGCTTGCAAACGTTTTTTTAAGTGGCCATTTTATTGGCTATTTGAAGGTGTAATCGTAAAACTTTTTTTCAACTTCCTAGGATAGTAAATAAATTAATACATTCATTCCTCCTTTGTCATTGCTTCAAGGAGCATAACATTGCTCGTTAGTGCAATGGCTGATTTCTCTTCTATCAATGACCAATTTTCTTTCAGATTGGACTGTTGACTTTTAAGATTATCTTAGATACTAACTGTAGTACTTTTTTTAATATTTTCAGATTAAGGTGTGAATTTGATGTATGAAGTAAAATTGATTTATAAGTATAAACATGCCTCATGATACATGATTTCAAGAAAACTGGCTGTACGAAAAGGATGGGAATAAACCTTTTATTGAATTGTGGTATGCAATGCATACTGACTTTATGGCACACTATTTCATATGCAAAATGACCTTTAGTGTTAGAAATTCAGGAATACAAGTACAAAATTCACAGTGTCAGTTTCATCATCTGGACAGAAGTCTTCAAATTTTGTATCTAGTGCTGAAACTTTGAAACACTGGAATGTGAATGATGCTGATAGAGTATCTAATGCAGAATGTTTATGGACAATGAAAATTGTTGAAGCTGGTTACCCATTCAATTCTTGTAAAAATTAGAAAAATGTGTTTTGTAAAATGTTTCTAGACAGCAAAATTTCTAAGCCATTTACGCTAGGACAAACTGAGGTTTCATATGAAATTGCACACGGACTTGGACCATATTTTCATAATCAGTTAATTAGCTCTGTTAAGAAAAGTGGCTCTTATTTTACCATATCATTTGATGAGGCAACAACTGAAGCTGGAAAGAAACAGACATTCACATTCGATACTGGGACAGTGATCAAGAGAAGGTTGTATGTCACTTCTTGTGTTGCTTTGAGCTTGGTCATGCAACTGCTGATATACTTAAGGAAAAGATACTGTTATCCCTATCAAAAGATCACTTGCCTCTTAATAGATGATTACTTGCGATTGGTTCAGATGGGCCTCCAGTGAATGTGAAACGTCTGAAGGATATTCATTCTATTTTCAAAAGCGAGGGTTTGCCAGGTTTAATTAATATTGGTATATGCAATTTGCAAATCTTGCATAATTCTTTTAGGAATGGCATAACTCAGTGCTTAAGTCATTGGGAGATCGAAGACTTTTTGGATGCCGTACATAAGTATCCAGCCAGAAGTGAGGATTTTCACAATATTCAGAATAACCTTGAAATGGAGTAGAAACACATGTTGAGTTTTGTTAACAATAGCTGGTTTTCTATGGTCCCTGTTATTTCAGTAATAACAAAGCAATGGTTTGCCTTAGGGGAGTATTTCCTTGAGTACATCCTCAAAAACAGCAAGAATTAGGGCAAGTCTAAACTTTATCTAAGTATTAGATCTCACCTGAAGGATCCAACAACTTTAGCCCACGTGCTTTTCCGGAAGTCAGTGGATGAGACTTTTGATAAATTTCTTCTTTTAATGCAACGAGAAGAACCCTTGATACATATTCTATATGATGAAATCTGCCGTATTATTCAAAACCTTGGTTCAAGAATTGTTAAACCAGAAGGGAAATATGTTTGGAAGGAACTTAAAGAACTTTGATTTCAATAACCTGGAAAATATTCTTCCAACAACTGAAATTGATGTTGGAATTCTTGCCAGGAATGAAGCTTTAAGACTGAAGGAAAAAGAATTAAAACTATTTTTCCATGAGGCGAGAAACATTTTATTATGACAATCATTGAATATTTACTTGATAAAGTTCCTCTGAGCAACAAGTTAGTGGGAAATATCCTGTGCCTTCATCTATTATTTAAGATGGAACCAATGTCTTTGAAGTACATAGCAAGAGTGGCTAAAGAAATACCACTTGTTTTCCAGGAGAATAATATAGATAAGCTTTCTGACGAGTGGAAATTATACATGATTCAACAAGTGAATGAATATGCCCTGACAACTGAAGCAAGGGAAAATAGAATTGATAATGTAGGTCTGTTTGAAGAATCAGAGATTCAAGATGATGAGGAACCTGTAAACAAAAGTTCCACCCCTGTAACAAGAATAGATGTTTATTGGTCTGATGTCCTGAAGAAGAAGAATCTTGGGGAGAAATACCTTCTACTTTCTCGTTTAGTCAAAGCGGCACTGGCACTTTCCCATAGGCAGGCAGATGTTGAGAGAGGGTTTTCACTTAACATACACTTTCTGTTCGTTTCCTCCCTCTGATCCAGCATCGCCGCCTACTTTATTATCTCGACCGGCATCTGGTACTTGAGATCTTGTGCAAGGCATGTTTTGCATCGAATCTCTATACTATCAACCCTTGATTCAAACTTCGCTTTTGCACGGAGTACTATGTCAACCCAACACAATATCAAACCCAATTACTTCACAATGCAATACACATAAATTAACAGTAAACAATCAGCATTTCACCTCACATATATGA
Source organism: Dysdera silvatica (assembly GCA_006491805.2). Taxonomy (NCBI): domain Eukaryota; kingdom Metazoa; phylum Arthropoda; class Arachnida; order Araneae; family Dysderidae; genus Dysdera; species Dysdera silvatica. The sequence goes on along the minus strand of QLNU02015359.1, from coordinate 49,404,009 downwards.
AAATATATCGCAAATCGTCCACTGTTAAGTGAATTATTAGTGAATGGTCTTTAAACTGTGCAGGCTGCGGTAAAAGTAAAGAATGACATTTGTGACATACCTATTACCCTGCTGTGCCTGAAGTATTTCCGAGAAGCACATAGTAAATACAGAAACTATTCGCACGAGCATAAAAGGAAACTTTCAACTAAAAAATGAAAAGAAATCATCCTTTGGATGTTGAAATACTTGAGAAAAAAATTAAAAGGCTACAGGAATTAATCAAAACAAGTCATTCACTGATTCGGGAAGCTAATGAAAGACTTTCAAAAGGTACTAAAAGAACGGATATGAAAAAAATGTCAGCTGCACAGGCCTTGCTAGAGTCGGGGCATAAACAACTCATAGCAGATATAAAGGAATTGAAGCAATCAGAAACTACATTGTTCTCACAGATAAAGAGAGCTAAGAAGTAGCCAGTATAGAACAATAAATCATTTTAAGGAAGTTTATCTAACATTTTATGTTTGAAATGATCACACGAATGATCATTTTCAAAGTATTTAAAGTTTAGTTGATGTTATGGTACTGACTTGTAGTTGGAAGTTATTGAGAGAGAAATGTAACATCGAAATAAACTACTATATCATAGCGTTCAACTGCTTCGGATCATGTTGAGCATTTCCAGAAATACATATTAACTCTGCATGTCCCGCATACATCTTCATTTGCTCCAGAAAACCTTCCTACCCTCCTCAACGCTGATAATCATATGCAGTAAAACCTCCCAACAACGATATAACGATAAATCCCTCTACAACGATAATTTTTCTCGGTCCGTATAATAGTGTTGTAGAGAGGTTTTACTGTATAATGAACCCTCCCTATAACAATGACTCCCTCTACAACGATAATTTTTCTCGGTCCGTATAATATTGTTATAGAGAGGTTTTACTGTAGTAAAGAATAGACTTTTCTTTCTTTCTCCGTGTGGCCTGCGGTTATGGTTTGCAGTAGAATTGGGTTAAATTCATGAAACAACTGATAAGTTTTAACCATAGGTATGGCTGCCAATAACAAAGAGAGCTGTTTGAGAAGGGGCATGGTTTGCTGCCAAAGAGAAGGCTACTTCAGAACCAGGAACAAATTGTCTTGATTGCTTTAAGTGCACTGGGGGGGTAGGGAGAATAAGGGCTGTGAGAAGAACAGGGTTAACATGTAACACATACCATTTAATACATTTAGCTTCCCAACGTGCTACAAATAAAAATGACAGATATTGAAAACTTCCTTGTCAATGTGTACTATTATTTAAAACAAGGCACAAAGAGACTTCACCTTTGGAACTTGTGAGAGGGAGACTTGTGTGATCTTGAAACTCTCAAAATTATGAAGTGTGGAGCAACTAGTAGATGGCTGTCAATAGGAAAAGCCATAGACCAGATTGTAGATCAAATACAGTAAGTGCCGACAATACCAGTCACCCACAAAATTCACAATAGGTCCAAAGTTGCCAGGGTGGAGTCTATCAATGCCAGTTTTGCAGGTGATTTGTCAGTACTCCAATCGCCATTTTGAATCAATCGTTTGCACAGGGTGAAATTAAATATCGCCAGGAATCATTAAATTATACCAAGAGTCAAAAGGCAACCACCGATCACCACCTAATTTGTAGGTGGTTCCTCCAGTTAGCAGGAATATGGAATAATTTCCCTACTCCTTGATTATTCCAGTAATGCACAAAACACTAATTATCACTTTAAGTCATTCGTGTGAGTATGAGGAATGGAGATGCGTTGGATAAGAATAAATTTTACATGTAAAGCCGAGAATCCAAAATGGTCACAACTCACTCAAAAGTTCACAGAATTCCATTAAAGTCCCATTCAGAATATGATTTCACCACAGTTTCAAATATCAAACTTTCACCAGTCGAGTAAGATGATTTAATAGTGTTTCATCTAAAGCGAAATAGAAGGGCGCAATGCCCTGCTGAACCTATTAAGCACCTTGCCCCCCAACTTGTGCCCATTATGTTCCTCCCTGCCCTTGGAAAATAATGCACCATCCTTCCCTATGGTAATTCAAATTCCCACATTAGAATCCAAAACATGGGACGAAATTTATTGGTTTATAAAAATTTTGTCCTCCAACATTTTATTTTCATAATAACATTGATGATTTTGACAAAGCGAGATCGTTAACGAATATTTTGTAAAAAAAAAGCACTGTTCCCAGGTTTGCAGACTTTCAACCATGGACTACTCCGACAAACGTTAGCGGTTCCACCTATTTTTGAGATCAAATTTTTGTTAAAATCAATTTGTTTGTCTTTAAGCACTAAATTAAGCATGTTTTACATCCCTATTTTATTACTCTTACTTGTCATATAGTATAGGATATTGTTTAACTAAATTATAGTTATAATAATTTAATTATTATTTTGTATGAAGTTGGGATTTTTTAATCTTGCCATCTGGCAACACTGCAATCAGGTTGCAATCATTTTCATTTATCTTTATCCTTGCCTTTCGTAAATACTCAACTCAAAGCAAAAAAAAAAATGCTTACCTGCAAACGAAAACTAAAAAATTTAAAGAAAGAAACAATAGGAAATAAATTAAGATGCTGTTTAAAGGAGGTAGTAGTAATAAAGCTGACGTAACTGTGGATGTTCATTATGAGTATCCGTGTATTTAGAGGGCCAGAAAAAAATGGCCTCTTGTCAGTCCGTGTGCCCTGTCCTAATTTTTTTCTAGATGAAACACTAGATTTAATCATGGAGCAAGACATCAAATTACATTCGAATTATCAAATCATGTTTTATAATTTTATATTTTGCATGTTGTAGGTATTGAAATGTTTAAACAAACATTAGAGGAAGCACAAGCTGGTGATCAACTCGGTGCACTTCTTCGTGGTATCAAAAGAGACGAAATCCGTCGTGGAATGATGATGTGTGCACCAAACACTGTCAAAGCTCATGACAACGTTGAAGCCCAGGTGAATGGATATTCCGATAGTTATCTTCATCTTCTTTGATATTTTTCTAAGCATAACGTTTCCTTGGTTATATACCATACTGATGTTATTGAAATGAGATGATTTAATAGCCATGATTTATTGTTCAAATTTAAGCTCATTTGAGCTACCATCACAAAATTCGGTAAGTTATGTAAAAGAAAGGTATCGTTGTGGGCTGGGATCTAACCAGCAACCCCTTCGTTGGAACTGAAACTTGGTTGGACCGTCATTGAAACTTTTGTTGAAAATTGTAGATGAACTGAAATATATCTTGTTTTTTTTTTTTATTCATAGGCTTATCTGATGACTAAAGCTGAAGGTGGAAGGAAAGTGCCCCTCACCAATAACAATCGCTCTGTCATATTCTCAAAAACATGGGATTGCATGGCTGAGATTCAGGTGCCTGGAAAAGAGATGATGATGCCGGGCGAAGACTCTCTGTAAGCATTTTCAATTTAGAATAGTACAGGGATCACGCTTCTTTCTGCACCATACTGCGCCAGTTTAAAGTTCACATGCCAAACTGTTCAAAAACCAATAATCTGTTCCGTTTATTAACCACCAATCAGTGAATGACTTGTTTTGATTAATTCCCGTAGCCTTCTAATTTTTTTAGCTGAAAGTTTTTCTTTACGCTCTTGCGAATAGTTTCTGTATTTACTATGCACTTCTCGGAAATAATATTAATCCGTTTATAAACAGTTTCATCTCCAAACTTGGTTTTTCTACCAGTACTGAAGCCGAGTTTTGTTCTCCAAATTCTAATTTTCATATCTAATCTTGTTCTTTTATCACCCCAATTTCCAGCCAACCTTCTGTAGTTAAGCACGCCCTTAGTCTGAAATTTCTTTTTATGTTATTGCATTGAATTGACCACACATATGCTAACGAGTGTAGTCATACATCACGATGACGTTTCCCCATTGTGCTAGGGTTTGTACTATCCTTAAAGTGCTTAATGTTTTTAGAAAATAATTTTCAATTCTTAAAAATATTTTTAAACTAAAATTTGGGAAAAGTCCTTAATTGTACTCTCCCAATCATTGACATTCCTCTGTAATGTGTTTGTTTTGTTTTTTTGCTATTGCCATTCTTCCCACAACATGAATTAACATAACGAACGAATGTGAAATTTAAACCATTCGGCTTGTAACATGGCTTTCGCGAGCAAAATTCAGAAATGAGAATTTCTTGTGTCACCTTCCTTTGGAGTAAGAATAAACAGAATAATGCAACTCTTCGCTTTCAGATAGAGTGTGAGGCATCCCAAACATAATGATCTTTTGGTGCCTCCCTCCCCACTTTCACCCATCACGTAAGTGTTTACCCTTGTCGTTTTTGGAAGAGCAGTATATCTTACCTAACTTTCAAAGTTAAGCTGGCTACTACGAAAAATCACGGAGTACCGGAGGGGGATAATAACAATTACTTTTGGTGCATTGTTATATGATAAAATAATAATGTTTTTATGAATAGATTTATTTTATTTGATGACAAAATTTTCTTCCTGGTGTTTAGGTGAATGTGGCTTTGCAAAATTTTGAATTAAGATGCAATTCAAAGGAAGGCGGGGGTGGGGTGCCTTTCCAGGGAAGATGAATCGAAGGAATTACATAGTTGAAAGATTACAATTTAAAAAGAAAAGTCTGCCAACTTTTAAAATTTGGTGCCATGGTCACTTGCCCAACGTGTCTGTTTATAAATTCGGGTTTGCTTTCTCATCTACCTGTTTTTTAAACTCAAATCTGTTTTAAAAAAATATATATCAACATAATTAGAAAACGTATTCTCCAAATAGTCCCACAGCATGAGAAAATCTGAAGGTAGATAATTTTAGAAAGTAAGATTTTTTTTTTCCTTTCTTTGGTTTTCTGGTACTATAGAGTTGTTTGGAAGAGGATGTTTCTGCACAAATTGGCGTTTAAAAGGGGGCAGGAACACCATTCATAATTATCATTCCTGGTGAAGGACTGCTGTTAACACATGCAAAAGCTTGGGATTCTGACTTTGCTATTTTACTAGCATTTGACCTTCTGTGTGTAAAATTATGAACAATGGATACTTGTAAATAACGTGTTTTGTTTTGTTTTTTTTAATTAACATGCATTGACTATTTCTGTTACTTTTCAGACTAAAGATGAGATTTATAAAACCAATGGTGATTGAAACTGGACAAAGGTTTACGCTGAGAGATGGATCAACAACTTTTGGTACGGGAGTCTTCACAAAGGTCCATGATGACTTGACCGAAGAAGAGAGGGAGAAATTGATCGCAGGTCGCAAGAAGGAAAGGCGAGCGGCCGAAAAAGAAGCCTTGAAGCTGGCAGGAGCATAACTTTTTTTAAACAATTTCATTAATGATAAAAAAGCCAGACTTAGCATCAATGGCAAGCAATGCATTGTCAAAGGAATTTTGCATTTCTGTTAAGAAGAAATTATGTACAATTGAAAGTTGTATCAACCTATCTATATTCTTTGATGTAGAATTGAACTTGCATAAGTCTGTGTTCCACAATAAAGATTTTTTTCCAGGTTGTGTTAACTTTTAATTTTTAATTAAAAATAGTGTACATATTGGGATAATTTTTTTTTTTTTTTTAATCCACATGACATAATGGTAACAACGTACTTGGCTACCATAGAAATGACCCTGATTTAATCCCCTAGGTGAAAATTCCAATTCCTTAAAAAAAATGGTAAGTACTGGTGTAGCATTACTAATTGTCCATGATCCGTAAAACACAGACTTGCCTTCAATTATTCTAAGCACAATAAAGTATAAAAATTTTGTATGCATGGATGTATTAATACAAAATAAGGATACAAATATGATAGAATTTAGACTGCTAAATTCAAGCAAATTTATAGTTAGACTTTTAAAAATTAAATATATATATATACTACAGGAACATATGTTTTGTTGTTTTGCATGAAGGACTACAAATAAAAAAGTTAAAATACTTTGCACATCCAGCAGCTATTGAGGTCGGGGTTGAAATCAGCCCGGGTGCAGTGTACATTAAATTTTATCCATGCACGTAGAATTTGTAATTTGGGTGCATGCAGTCCCCTCTAACTATTCAAAACTATAGTAGTCATAGTTTTAATTTTGTCCCTTCAGCCATTACCAGCCAGTTACCTATGAACTAATTTATATAATTTTTCTTAATGATCTGCATTTGGAAAACTTGCTTTTTTTTAAATTATAAATGAACATTCAATTATTTTGAAAAGTTGCATTCTTTATCTTACATGTTTTAATGTAATTATTTCACTTACATTTTACCTGTTTTTAATGTTGAGGTTTACTTTCTATTCTGTTAGTTACTTGTACACTTAACTAGTATTTGGTGCATTTTGACCCCTAGTTTAGATGCTGATATAAATTAACTTGCATATAATTCTACACCCGTCTAGTGATTGAGTCCACAAAGACTTGGTTGTGTGAAGACACTGAGCTCCCACTAAAAACCAAATTTAAAAAATGTAAGCCAGAACTTTTTAACTTGAGCCCTGCTGCTGAAACATGCTGTTAGCCAAGGTTTGGCTGCCAATGGTGCTGGAAAATAGAACGTTTACTAAATAATTGTTCACTGTAGTCCAGAGGTTGGTTCCCTAGGACTTAAAAGATTCAGATTCCTTGGAAAACTATAGGTCCCAGTACAGTATGGCCTTTGCTGTCCTAGGGCTGTAAAAACACGAATTTATAAACCTTTTCAACCCAAGGTCCTTTTCCGTTAGCACACCACTACTTGCAATTTTTTTCATAATCGCATTTTTATAGTAATTTTGTTGACAAGTCTTTAGTGAGTGATGTTTCCTGAATTATTGTTAGAAAAAATTTGTTACGATATTTTTTAGTATTTTCTTTTTTTTAATTGTATATTTTCAAAATTTTTATGGTAGTGGCACGAGGGAGCCTTGGAAGTCAGGGAACATAATTTCATGTGGTTGAGTGAACATAGTCTTCCGAATGGAGAATTCCTTTTTCCTGCAAAAACAAAATCGCAGCTGGCTCATCAGTTGGAAATTGCCAAATAGTATAATCCATCTGGAAATATCCAAAACAAGGTCCAGGTGTAAAGCAACACTAGTCCTACAGTGCCTTCTTGCACTAGCATTGTCACAGCACTAGTCTTGCAGATGTCTAAATATTCGTAATTTTAGAAATTTATATTATGCTGTGAATACCTGGCATTGGATGCTTTTAATGTTTCACTAATTTTGCACAAGATAAAATTATTTAACTTGGAACTGGTAATGAGTATCAATGAGGCTTAATATTATTAACCACAGGAATCCAATTTTTTCTTGGGGAGGAGGTCTCTAGACCCTCCCCAAACTTGGTGGTCTGCGATAAAGGGATATTTAAAGTGGTCCGTGTGCAACCAGTGTGAAAACACTGAGCTAAATACCAGTGCTTAATTGAAAATCTAATTATTAAGAAATTAAGTGCTTAATTAAGCCCTAGACTGGGAGGATTTTAATAACTTTTGATCATTAGCCTGTAACTGAAAGTATTTTAGTTAGAAAATCAATTGAAGTTAATGCTGGTTTACAGTGTGTAAAGAAGTATTTACTGCATTTTAATGTCAACAATGATCTTTTCGATGCATTTGAAAAAATCGAAAAGGCAATTTTAAATGCCAACTCTCAAGAAAAATGAAAACAAACATCAAGGATTTCTTTTTGTAGTAATTATGCACTCGTATCCTATGTTTATTAAAATTAACATGTATTCTTCAGAATGCTGGTAAGCATTTTTATGCTTTGCTTTTTCAATAATTTCTTATTTCAGTTCTGATCAATATCACATCCATGATTTTTGATCAGAGAAGGGCCGAAAACGTAAAAAATATTTTTTTTTATTTAACGTAATACATGAGTGCAACTCATACACTGAGGCCAAGACTGAAAATCAAGGTTCACTGACGAGGGAGAGTACGAAAAATAATTAAATACAATGTACAAAATTTCAGAAATATTGAAAACATACGTAGTTAGAAAAATACGTTCTTGAAGATGGACTTTTCTTTTTGTTTTATTAATCCAGACGCAGACTTAAGTTACAGCAGAAGAAACGTTTTTTCACAAATAATTACTTTGAGTTCTGGCAGTTCAGCACTCATCTGAATAAATTAATGGTTTATTTTTTTAGAGTAGTTTGTTGAACATAGGTGCTGCTTAAAAATTATACACATTAACTTTTAATGAAAAACTTTGATCTGGATCAGTAGTTCTTAAAACCTTGCAGAATCTGTTCTTATACTTTACTTTAGACCAGTGACAAAATTTTACTAGTAAATATTACTCTGTTAAAAAAAAAATCCTTTGATCTTGTCAAATTTCAAAAATGTTCCAAAAGGCAGAATTCCCTCCCCAGGATGGAAGAGTTGCACCCATGGTAATAATTGCTACATTGTAATGACGGTGGGATGAAAAGTTTCCGGCCTCACTAGAGATGGCGCTCCCGGAGTTACTTTGACAAAGGCACTTCAAAGTGCCGTCTTTGTTAATACTTCTTGCGTATTTCAAAGGATTTGTGTTTGGTTGTTTTTATACTGTGCTGTTTTAAAATTTTCTTCTTTTGTTTTTAACAAGTATGGAGAAAACTGAAGTGCAAGCTGTGATAAAATATTTTTTTATAAAAGGCTTATCTCCAACGGATATTAAAACTGAGCTAGATGCTACACTGGGGGAATCTGCTCCATTGTTTACAACTGTTAAAACATGGGTTGCAGATTTTAAACGTGATCGTACAAGCATTTTGGAAGACCAAATTCAGTCATTACAGATGAAATCGTTAGAAAAGTTCACAAAAACATTATGAATGATTGCCGATTGAAATTGACAGAGGTTACTGAGTCTGTTGGTATATCCAAAGAACGAGCACATCATATTTTAACTGATATTTTAGGTATGAGAAAGTTGTCAGCAAGATGGGTGCCGCGTTTGCTGACCTTGGATCAAAAACTGCAGCGCATGACGATATCAGAACAATGTTTGGCGCTATACAACTCAAACCCAACTGATTTTTTGCGGCGTTTTCTTACTGTGGATGAGACATGGATCCATCACTATACTCCAGAGACCAAGCAGCAATCAAAACAGTGGACAGCGAAGGACGAACCAGCACCAAAAAAAGCAAAAAGTGCGCCATCTGCTGGAAAGGTTATGGCAACAGTTTTTTGGGACGCTAAGGGAATTTTATTATTGGATTATCTAGAAAAAGGCAGGACCATCAATGCTGAATATTATGATAATCTTTTGAATAAATTGCATTCCAAAATCAAAGAAAAAGACCAGGTCTGGCCAAGAAGAAAGTCCTGTTTCACCAGGACAATGCTCCCATCCACAAGGCTGTCATTGTGATGGATGGCAAAACTTCATGAACTGAAGTTTGAAATTCTTCCTCATACACCCTATTCTCCTGATATGGCCCCCTTGGACTATAGCCTCTTCCCCAACCTGAAAAAATTTCTGGCTGGAAGGAAATTCTGTTCTGATACCGAAGTCACCTCAGCGACGGATGCCTACTTTGAGGCCTCAGACGAAAGCTCTTACAGAGAGGGGATCCAAGCATTGCCGTACCGCTGGAGCAAGTGTATATCTTTGGAAGGGGACTACGTTGAAAAATAAAGTAAGCATTAAACAGCTTTTTTTATTTTCCTTGTTAGGCCAGAAACTTTTCAACCCACCCTATTATTTTACATGTAAATTTTCAGCCCAAAGCAGGGCCCACGATCCATCACCCCCAACCTCATGGGTATGTCATTGGTTCTGATAAATGTATTTCCCCAATTTAATGATTATTTTCACTAGTCCAGTAAAACACTTTAAATCAATCAAAGTTTGAATGTATTAACAATAAATATTATATAGCATACAGTATGATTTTAAGAAATTTATTTTCTCATTAACAAAAAACCTCTTGAATAACTTTTGCAAATCTACCACAATGTTGTTTTGCTAAACTTCTTCGATAACCGTCCCAATTTCCAATATGGCAAGGTTCACGATTTAGTGGTTGCGATAATTTACTAATGATATATGCTGGGTGACAATATTTCACCAACATTGCCATTAAAAATTTGTACATCATTTGCTGAGTACTTTTTTGTTGCCTTAATGAAGGGAAAAAAACATGATTAAAAACATTTAATGCCATTTTCTAAGTACATGATATTTCTCAATAGATGACATTATGAATTGGAAGTAAATTGGTCAACAAAACTATGATTGTTGGTTTTTATGTAGGAATTATATATATTTAATATATGAACTGATGATCAACACCGTAACTGATACACAATGACAAGTATTACTATCGTAACGTAATCAAGAATTAGTGGAATCATCTTGAACAGGTGGTGGTTGTTTCTCTTTCTCCGTGCCCAGAATTTCTTTCTCCAATTCCCATAATGGAATGTTATTCTTTTCAATGGCAGCCTGTAACAAAATGTAAACCTTTCAATATTCAGAAAATGTTTAAAATAATGGAAAACAAAGTCCATATAATTTAATATGATAATAGATTTAACAAATTTGCATTTCACTATACTCCCTTTTGTCTCAAATGTTTCCAGAAGTTCAAACTACAGTTGAACCTGGTTGTAAATACAATTTGGTTATTACATAAAAGTTCTAAAGTAGTATACAGGGCGTCTCAGCACCAGGGTTACAAACTTCAAGGGGTCATAGTACTCATCAAGGTGAACGATAATATGTCATAGAATCTAAAGTCGCAAACCACCCACAGCGCCAGTTCTAAAACCGTCCAGCATGCACAAATATTTACAACCACTGCATGAGAAGCGCAGCATGCGTTGTCCTAATCAGCTATGCACTTGATCAGCTGACCTGAGTAGTATCTGGCGCTCTTCACGCACTATTTGTAAATATTTGTGAATGCTGGACGGTTTTAGAACTGGCGCTGTGAGTGGTTTGCGACCTTAGGTTCTATGACAAATATCATTCACCTTGATGAATACTATGACCCCTTAAGGTTTGTAACCCTGCTGTTGAGACACCTTGTATACCTACCTAACAAGCCCAACTGAGATTACGTTATTTTGCCCTGGTTACTTTAATTGAAAGGAGCATTACCCTAAAATTTAAATATGGATTTTCAAAAGAAATACAAATTAAAATCATTAAGAAAATACTTAATATAAGAAAAAACAAAAATGTAATATTCTAAAAGTGAGCGCCATTTACTAATTTTAAAAGCTATAATGATTTCATACTGATAGGCAGTCTATTAGTTTCTTTCTGTCTCCAAAACCATATCCTTTTGGAAAACCTTTCTTATTCAAATTTATTATAGAAGAATCAATATATGAATACAGCATATATTTAATACAAACTGGAATATGTTCATTTTGAATGTATGGATTGTAACGCTGAAATCTACACCATCTATCAGTCTATTGTTGACAGCGAGTTGTTTTTTTACTTTAAATGTAAAAGACTTCAAGATAATCTTAGTTGAGTGAGATGTAGAATGGTGTATAAAAAGAACCTTCTTTCACTTTTTTCAGCTCATTTTATTGCTCAGTTCTTCCATCCATTCCACAAAAAATATCGTTAATTGGATAATACACACACACATACATATATATCCTTATATTCCTACAAAAACTTCAATGTGGTTTTCACGCACACACACACACAAAAAGAAAATTATTCATCATGAGAAATCAAAATAACGCAATGTAAAATGGATACTACGAAGTTCAAGGTCTATCGAAAAAATTTGATGTATTAATGCTCGATATAAGCAGGTCCACCTGCATTTAGTGGGTATTAGCAGTCTGTATTTAGTAGATATATACCCTGCTAACTGGTTTTTCGTTTTTTTTTTTACTTACAACTCTGGTTCTTGGTTAACCCTGCAACTGATGATGGTGAGATATTTCGTTCGTGGCTAACTGGTCAGATTCTGCCATTGATGAAATAACTAGTCTTCCGAACTCTGGTTCATTTCTGACATGGATAAGCCCCTTGACAGACAGGAGGTGGGCTCATTTGCAACACAGGTGTTATCTCCCCCCAACTTTATTACATTCTGTTGAGGACTGGGAATAAAGACGATCCTAGGAAACCAGGCCCCATGCAGGTTTTGCCTTTTTTACTAAAATTTGCAAAAGTCATTGTGTACTTTAGGCATGCTATGAGGGAGAATGAATGGCATTTGTGAACGGAATCAATTACGGTTTCAGATAAGGCTTTGCTTGAGCACTGTCAGATAGGAAAATATAGTTGTTCCATTTGGCATCCCCCCCCCCCAAATTGGGTCAGAACAGCAGGCATACCACATATGCTGGGGAGGGGAGCACTTTTAGCTGCCAGAATTCTGAAATAACCTCCCAAAGCTTTGTCAGCGAACTGCTACTTTAAGTTAAAATACTTTGTCACAAGAAGTCCTGTTGAGCACAAGGTAGTCTGTCAGTGGGTTAAAGAGATTTGGATTTATGTACAAAACAGAAAAAATCTTGGCTCAACACAATCTTACCCATCCTTACATCATAAAACGCCAAATAATCTGCGAGATAATTTGATGCAGCATTACGCAGATTAGATTTATAAGTAAAGACAACGTTGTTATCTTACTTACGCTCATAATGTTGTCTTGACTTATAAACCAAATATCTATCTTAACAGCAAAAATTGCAGTATAGATTAAATTTCTTCAATGATGCCTTGTAGTTATTAATGAATTATTGTTCACTCGTAGAATAGTATTGTAAACATGTCCCGCTATCATCAATAGGCCTACATTGAATTTGTGATGAATATGATATGTTAAATAGGTTAAACATTAAAAGAGGCATCATACTTTTACTTTAATTTGATGAGATAAGAAACTATGTGTGCGCCTAGCTGTTAAAAACATTTATGAACACTCTTCATGAAGTCTTACAAATTTATACAGATAAAAATAATGAAAATCAAAAGCAGCATTGGCTAAAATTAATATATGTGCTAAGCTGTGAATTTTTTGCCAGTTTGCTGATGTTTTCACCGCTGTGGTTCATAACCTTGAGGACATACTCTAAGGGTGCTCCAAGATGAAAAGAGTTGTGGTGAAACTGCACGGTTCGTAACACGCTTCCTATCTCCTGAATTTTTTTGCAATGTTGCCAAAAACAGCTGACAATGGGCAAAGTCACCTCCCGCCATGTTGGAAATGTTATTAACAGTGTTTTTTGGATTAATGTTTACTTTTTACAAAATTCATAGGCCTACCTGAAAACAAATTACTCTTACCTGAATCAGAGAACGGTTAATGGGGAGAGAAAGTTTGATGAAAGATGAAATTTTCAAGAATCAGATGTATGTATGTATGTAGTAACAGGTTAAAATAACGAGTTTAACCAATATTATTACAAAATTTTCTGAAGGCATAAATATGGGGCCGGGGATCATAGTTTGTGTAGTGATATAGAATATAAAACAAATGTTATTTAATAAATATTGCATTACACTAGATATGTAGTAATTGAAGCGCTGGAAAATTTTCTGAAAAACCCACATCACTAATCCTGCTTATGTGCATGGTCACTACCAGCAGCACTTGTGCACAAGGCAGGAATTTGTGCCCCCAAATTTTTTTGTCGGGAGCCGCTACAGCTCTCTGCACTTCGGGTTTACGTCCTCACTGTCCATTTAAATAGTCTTCGAGTACTCTTGGATCAGTATAATGTTGAATCCAGAGGTGAACACAGACTTCCATTTTTTTTTCTTTGTGGAGGGGGGGTCAAGGACAGAATTTGCCATGGTCTTGGAATAACACCCTTCATTTATCATGAAAGTTGGAATTTTTTACAGTGAAAAAATATATTTGGGGGTCATGACCCACGTGTCCGCCCTTGGTTGTATCACTAAAACCTGCAACTTCTTAATTAAAAATAAGACTAGAAATGAATTACAAAATTATTTTCGACATAATTTCGCTGCAACAAAAAACACACAGCCTTGAAAAACGCGAAGCACGTGAAAATGGCGTTAAAAACTCGAAAACGACGCGTAAGTATGACATCACAATCCGATCTACTGCAATTTTCGAAAAATTTCAGGAGGAGAACGAAAGCGTGGGACTGACTGTGCAGTTAAACCAGAGTTGCTCTGACGCTGGCAAAAAAAATAACACTGTGACGCAGATAAGCAATTTTAGCCGAAATATTACTTACTTTCACGCACTTCTGATACTCTTTGAAGAGCGGTTCACATTGATCTAGAGTATCACTTTGTTTCTTTAGGAATTGTTCAGAAAACCACGCATTAAAACAGGCATCGTACTTTTGCTTCAGTTCATTGCAGTCTTTCCCAATGCTGTCCATGATGTTTTCACAAGAAGAAACTTCAAATAAAAATATTTTCACGTCGAAATTTAATATAAATATCACTAAATATTAAGTTAGAGGTACATCTTAACGAAGATTCTGAAATTATTACATAAAAATATCATTTTTATATTAAATAGAATTTATTAATTATATCAAAGTAATTAAATGTTAATTACATTCATTATTATAGTTAAGCAAATACATAAAAGACCACGTTTATATTGCAGCATACGCGATAAACTGATTAGCTCTGCTCCGATTAAACATTGTATCGATAAATTTAACAATATCGTTTAATATCGATTTCCAAATTGTAAAATCGGGGAGGAGGGTAAAGTTTAAAATAAAGAATCTTTTAACAATTTTTATAACAGCAAAATGGGTAAAATTATGAACAGAGAATTTACGAGAACATTTAAGATAATTTTTTCCATTTGGTCCTTCTGTTATTTTATAATAACATGGGAGTGCCCGATTAATTCAAATTTCAGAATATAATCTATATGTTAAAAATGTAGTAATAAATTAAATACTTTTAATTGTTGTTCCTAAGGAAAAATAGATTAGTCAACCTCCGAAATTATTCTTAAAGTTTTATATCTCTAATTTCCCCAATGCTCATTCCAAACATCATCATCATCTGTTTACATCTCTGTCCTTTCTTTTGAAAATTCGGATTGGGGTGGGAATTTAGAAAGTGAAGTTAATTCGGAACATTTAAAGCATGCCGTTATTTTACCCACCGTAGACCAGGGTTTTGTTTCCTAAGCCACAGGACCTTCGACTCCTCGGAAAACTGTAGGTCTCGGTACTGTAAAACGCAAATGAACAGTTTGAGCAATAGCAGAAGAACTGAAACTGATGAATTTGAATCGAACTATAAATTTTTTTATCTAGATTAGTGATTGAGAATAATAATTATTCATTTTGTTACTGTTATTTTAATGATAATTTAATTATCTTATTTTCAAAGTGAGGGTTATTGAACATTTTTTGGAAAAGTTATAATAGAAGTGTAAGGAGAGAAGCTTGCAAAGTGAAAATCGTACCATTCGAAGATTGAAAAATAAGTTTCTCCCAATGAGCTACCCAGTAGGATGTGTGCCCAACGAAATAGAAGAAGAATTAGACTCCTTGGAAAAGGCTTGTAAAGATGCGTTTGAAATCACTGACAAAGAAATTAATGAGCAATTAGCTAATGGTAAGTAACTTAATCATTTCCGATTCTGGAAAATGTGTAATGAGAGCATGCATGCTATAGATGTTTGTATAGTCGTATATACACCAATAGATGCATGTACACCATTGTTGTGGCCAGGTGCAGATTTTGGGGAGGGGACGATCGCCCTTCCCTTGAATGACAATTTAACATTGGAAAGATACAAGGTAAAGTTCTAACACTACAATACAACTGTCATGTGCACATTTTTAACGCTTCACAAAACTTTCCCTCCCTTTTAAGAGTATAGCATTAGTTTTGACGACAAAACAGGGGATACATCTGTAGTTTTACCTAAAGGTCCAGTCAGGTGTTTCCAAAAATCAAGTCATTAATCACCCCCTTGAATGACCTCTAAGTCCACCCCTTGTTGTAACTGCCTATATGTGGCCACAACAACAGGATGGCGATAACCGAACTGTGGCCATGATAGTACTTACATGGATGACAACAACTCTGTTGCACACAAGCGACCAAGTACGCAAAACTGGTCCCAGTCTTAATCTCCCCTATTTTACGGTTATGTTTTGAGTGCTTGCATGTACATTGAAGTGGATTTTGGTAAAAAACACACTGACCGTGATTATTTCCCACCAAATTGAGTCACTCCCGAAACCATCGCCAAGTAACTGCAACTCAAGGTACCATATTTAGTTGTAACTGTAGTGCTCAATTCACATTAGAATGTAGGAGTAGTGGCTGGATATGATGTATCTGGTAAGTTGCCACCTACATTCTTTGCTTTGCCATCTACTCTCCTTTGTTATCACTTGCAATAAAGGAGGTCAGCAGGTGTGCATATTAAGCCTGTGTCTCTGTCACCAATTGCACCAACTTCCTGCTAGAGTAATGCCATTCTGGATTAACGTACTGGCTTACAAGCTTTGGGTTTTTCAAAAATGTTGGTAACTACCTTTTGTTGTATGTATGAGTACCGCTAACTTTGAAATTAGTTAATATTAGTGATTAATTGTGATATTTTAATAATAGTGATAATTAATTATGATTAATCATAATAGTGATTATTTGGCTGGGCACATTTAGGTAATGTTACAGCCAGTAGGGGAGCAGTCACCTCCCTGGAATTTGTTTTGAAAACTATCGCCTATTTGACATTTTAAAAGTTAAATAAAGGGAAGAGCTAATTTGAAAAGGCCCTTACCCACAAGTCTAAACGGAGATAATTTTTGTTTTGTTTAAAAAAATGTCCCTTTGTTCTCACAGTGCTTAAAACAGGCCCTTTTTCCCCCATACAGCTATTTAAAAAAGGCCTTTGTTCGAAAAATTTCAGTTTTTTTGTGCTTTTATTTGTTAATTCTTGGCTGTTTTGTTCACCTACATGTCTCCACCCAACTTATTGGAACTTTTCAACATCATTCATGGTGGAAAAGGTCCTAGGATAAGATCAAGACACCAACATGCACTGGTGGGGGTGATGGAGGTTATACCCAATTGTGTTTTGATTGCTGAAAATGAAGTCATTTAAAAAAAAAAATGCATGGAAAATCGTTTAACGAGAAAAAATAATTAAGTTAGTAGGCTGAAACTTCAAAAAAAAAATTTGTTATATCCTTTATACAAATATACTTACCCTTTGGCCTAATAGAGATTAATGTTTATATTTTACCAACTGCAACAATACTAACCCCTTAAGTGCCCACCGAAACCAGCGTTCTGTCGTTCTTAATTTCCATAAAATTACCCTCCACGTTTGTTTACATGAAGAGCTTAAAGACACATCTGAGCGTATGAAAATGTCAACCAAATAGGAAGAAAGTCAGAGCCTTTGGCATTATAATATTCCGTTACACCCTTATGTTATACAAGCTTTAATCATCTGCTTTTATGTTTTATTTTTAGGTTTTAACATTTTCTTATTACTATCCAAGGAATCAAAAGTGAACAGTACCTTGCTGTAATGGCACAGTCCTACCTAGAGGCAAACAAGCATTATTTGATGTAGTGTGGCCTTAACCGAACTTGTGTTAATATTTATTTTCTTTCGAACGTTTCACCATCTAATCACGCCATACCATCGGCGTTGGTATCACTACGCCAATAAACGTTGATTGATTGACATTGTTGTTTGATTTAATCTGCGTAGTGTTCGATTTATATAAAATAAATACATATGCTGCAACGTGCATTTCGATCAATTTAATACCAGTCTCTTTGCAATTTGGTTTAAATAGTAGTCTATGTACTACACCATTCTGCGAAATAACTGGCAACAATATATATACGTTCGTAAAGAGATTATATATTGTCCTTCGTAGCTCAGTGGGTAGAGCCTCCGCCCGGCAAGTGGAAGGTCGTGGGTTCAGGTCCCACCGAAGGCAGAAATATTTATTTTCTTTCGAACGTTTCACCATCTAATCACGCCATACCATCGGCGTTGGTATCACTACGCCAATAAACGTTGATTGATTGACATTGTTGTTTGATTTGTGTTAACAAGTTCAAACAAGAAAGGAAAAGAATATACTGGTGCTCTTCTAAATGAGCTGATTTCTCTTTTTCTTTCAGGACGCCAGCCAGAAGAAGTGCTTGCTGAATTATTAACAGATTTTGCATCTATTAAGAATGATATATTAAATTTAAAAGAAGCGGCTCTACTGACAAATGGAGAGGTAAGGAATGTATATAATGAACGTTGCTTCTAGTTATCCAATTTATAAATCTAATCAAATTCTAATAAATCTAATGTTCAATTTTAAACTTTTTAATTACCAAGTGGTTTGTATGAGATTTAAATTTAACGTAATTGCTTTTATTTTGTGTGCTACTCCGAGATAGCTCGCCAAATGTTTTCTACTTTGGTGTATTTGGCAGCTTTAAGTGGTGATACTTTTACAAGAATTGCTGATTCAGGAGGTTGCAACACATAAATTCTAGAAGTGGGGTGTGTGTGGGATTCCCCCCCTACACCCCCCCCCAACTACATTCACAATGAGCCAAAACAAGTAGGACCTCAGGTTTTAAAAATTTAACTTTTCCAATTTCGAAACCATCTACAAATGACTAAAAATTGTGTTCCATCATGGCAGGTGCATTGCGAATCCACCATAATGGAAAGTTTTGAAAAATTGTCAGCTAATGTCTACCGGTATAACACCATATTTTGTTCTAGAAACCTTACGGAAATTTTTAAATGTTTTTTGGCTTTGTAAGAGCTGTATTGCTGCTTTATGAATATTGCAAGGCATTGTAAGAGCTTAGAGTTAATAGGCCTTTGCTTTAATGTTATTTAATTTGATATCTTAACGGGGAATAAATAGTTCTGATCGGTTGAGTTATAATGTAACCGTCTGGTTTCTCACCAAATTAAATTGTTCCCGCCAACAACCATCGGCAGGCCATAAACTGAAAAAAAAAAAAAATGTGGATAAAATTATGCCTGTTATGTATAATACTTATCACTTTTAATTTCACTGCTTTGAGATTTCACCCTTTGGTGCACCTGTAGGCCCTGCTGTGGTACAGTGGTAGAGCTTTCACCAGTATTGTAGTTATCCCAGATTTGACTCCTGACTGAGCAAAAAAAAAAAATTAACACTTACCAACTAACTGCCGACTGTAGTCCGGAGTTTGGTTCCCTAGGCCTTAAGAGGTTCGGATTCCTGGGAAAATTGAATTCCTTGACACTCGTTTTGTTTATGTAAATTTTATAATGCCTTGTTGTTTGTTGTAATTAGTGACTGGAAATCGATTAAGATTTGGTCTGGAAACCTGGAAAAGTTAATGAAGTTTGAACCGTAATTTTGAGTGAATGAAGTTTGAACCGTAATTTGGGTAGGCACCATGGTGTTCTAACTGTAACACGTTCTTAAATCATGCCATTAACAAGATTTTTATTCCAATAGCACTTACAGTGCTTACCATTTTTTTCTGCACACTGTAGTGTGGGATTTCGTACCCTAGGAAATAAAAATCCATATTCCTTGGGGAAATCATAGGTCTGGGTACAGCCTAACTTCAGCTGTGCCGAAAAATGCAAACAAAACTGAAATAATCATTCATAATGCTTACAATTGATACCTAATAAGTGCAGGGTCTGATTTGTCCCACAAAAAACCTGATGTTGAAAGGAATTGCGTCGACTATTAAAGCCCTACAGTGGTAATGTGGCAATCTATTATGCCATCATTAACACTTGTTCGACTCCAATAATACCGTAAAATGTATGCCGTTCTCCACCCACCATAGTTTGTTCCTTTAAGAGACAGAGTTTCAGATTCCTCTAGCAACTGCAGATCCCAGAGCAGCATTCCCTAGCGGCCCTGCGGTGGCGCAGTGTGGTAACGCGTTCGCCTAGTACGCCGTTAATCCGGGTTCGACTCCCAACGGTGCAAAGAACGCTTACTCAGAGATCTCATAAAGATCGCACTGCTCACTGTAGTCCAGGGTTTGGTTCCCTAGGCCTTAAGAGGTTCGGATTCCTCGGAAAACTGTAGGTCCGAGAGGTTCGGATTCCTCGGAAAATTGTAGGTCCAGAGGTTTGGATTCCTCGGAAAACAGTAGGTCGCTGCGCAGCATGACCATTGTAGACCTTGAGCCGTAAAACCACAAACAAACGATCATTCCATAGCTGTCCTTGTGCCTTAGAACACAAACTCAACTAATAACTCATTACAAGGATTATGGCAGGATTTTATTGCTGCAACTTTAAATAAATGTCACTCAGCTTATCGTAAAATTTATTTGTGAACATCCGTCACCATTGGGTTAAATGCACTTTAGTCTGCGAGAAACGGAATTACTTCAGGGTTGCCACGCAACCTTTACAACCGAGAATTGCCAGGGAATTTGAAATTGTCCCTGAAAGGTCAGGTGAAAAACAAGAATTTTCGATCAAACTTGGATCAGGAAAAACCTTTGTAATTCCTGTTTTGAATAGTTAAATCTCCCACTAATGTGCAGCTGTTTTTCCCACAACGGCAGTTCAGTTGAAATTTGCTTGCGATTGGTCAGGAAATTTCGATGGAAAAACCTGGAAAAGTTAGGCGAATTTCTTTCTCCAACGTGAGTGGGATTCTGCAAATTACTTATTGGTTCATAATCAAAATGTTGTTGTTTTGTTTGTTTTTTTAACATATACTGTAAGCATCTACTATTGCCTTATCTCACTATTCATATTTTTGTTATTCAGTATTCTTGAGATTATGGAGCTGCCAACATGCTCAACAACCAGTTTTAATTTTCAAAAACGTTTCAACAGCCAGTTTACGTGAACCAGGAATGGAGAACCCTCAGCCTTATGGCCACATGCAGCCTTTGAGGGCCTTAGGTGCGGCCTTTTGACAAAATTAAAATTTTGAAGAAAAATCCTTTTATTTTTATTAATATGATTCTGTTCGTCTTTATTATTTGTAGTATAATCTTAAAGTGAACTTAAGTAAAATACAAAAGAGTAGAAGATTTAACGAAATAATCTTCCTTGATTGACTGACGCAATCAAAACACAAGCAGCCTTCGTACATTACAGCTAATTTAATGCAGCCTTCCAACATGAAAAGGTTCTCCATCCCTTTCCTAAACTGTCGGGAACTGGGTCTAACTTAATTCTGGTTCTAATACTATTTGGTATTAGTTAACAATAAATCATTAATTAAATAAATTAATGAGCAATCCTTAGTAATTAGTAGAAAGATTAGTCTTCCAATGCATGTATTTTGAAAAGTGTTTTTTTTTTTTAATTTGCAATTGCAATGTAATTTTAAAATTGCATTAATAGTAACACAACGATACAGAGTTTCACCAGGAGATTCCATAACAAACAGTTATTTCGACACTGGCGTAAGGTTTAAAAACACAATGGTCACATCACATTAATCTGAAGACATCTGAAAAGAACATTATGTTCTTTTCAAAACCTTGTATGACGATGAACGTTGTGTTGAGAACAATTTAGTTGAAAATACTTTATAGAAGTCATAGCTTGTATTAACTTTTTAGGCAT
This sequence comes from Dysdera silvatica, assembly GCA_006491805.2. Taxonomy (NCBI): domain Eukaryota; kingdom Metazoa; phylum Arthropoda; class Arachnida; order Araneae; family Dysderidae; genus Dysdera; species Dysdera silvatica. Next base: position 49,382,480 of record QLNU02015359.1, on the reverse strand, counting down.
ATTATTAATAGCTACTATTATTCATTTAAGCTTCATAAAGCTGACATGGACTTTTCTGATATAACCGAAGAAAAAATCGATGACCTCTTTAATTGCAATATGGATAAGGCGAAGATGAAAACTGTCCGTGAAGATCGTGAGGCACAAAGTGTCAAAGACTTAGAAAAACTTAGGGCAAACAAGAACCGAAATGATGGTAAACTATTTCTTTTTCCTTTCCCCAAAACCTCATTATTGATAACCTGGTCTTCGTACAGTAAGATTCACATCTGACGATTATTTAACATAACTACACAACTAACATTTAACATGAGCCCACATTTAACGAGTTCCCGAATTTAGTAAGGGAAACATTCTTTTTTTGTGGTATGGAGGGTAAATGCAATATAATTTAATTGTTTTTAGCAAACAACTTTTACGGACCTTGCAGATTTAACGAATTAAAAAAGGGGATTTTTTTTTAAAAGAAAACATGGAACATTCTAAAGAAAAAAAAGGATTAAAAAAAATGGTCATTATGAGAGAGGGAGAGAATGTTTTTAGCTGAGGCATACATCTCAGAATACGTAGTAAGGAGTTCACAATAAACACTTTTTGTAGGCAATGGGTTACATTGATTATACATTTAATACGCTAAATATTTTACAACAAAAATTTAATAAACAGATGCTGCAAAGTGAAGTAAACGTTTTTTGTACATCTTCAAATGAAGCTTATTTTGGGAATAATTATTGATGGGAGTTACTTTATATCCCTTTTATTTTTTAAGCTTATGATACTGAAGTTCAAGTAATGATATAATGGGCTTCTCATTTAATCATGAGGAAATTCAAAGCTGAATATGTATTGCATGTTACATACATTACCTATACAGACTTCATTTTCAAAGTTTGAAATTATTCCAAAATAGATTTTGCGAACAGTTTCATTGGTCCCGAGTTTCGTACTATATACAGGTATTACTGTATATGGAAAGTGAAGAATCGCAACAATTATTGCAGTTAGAAGTTTTTAATGTTTTGACAGCTGTTTCGGTAACCATATGCTACCTTCTTCAGAACAAAACTCTGCACACGATGCTAGTCAATGTTACTACCTTACCCTTCGCAAAATAAGCTAACACCCAAAGCATCTCAAGGCTCTAAGAAAATGATGGAACTATAAAATAATTCTGAAGCCCATCACTCTTAATTCTAATCTTAGCTCCAACTTGTAATTGGAGGAAGCTTTACCGCAAATTTGTCATTCCTTGATGGATTGTCAAGCAGATTTGATCAAAACTAGCTCAGATTGAAAAAGTACTTTACTTCATTTAAAACTTACCGCAAATGTTCCTAACTTCAGTCCTTCCTTTCTCTAAAACCTAAACAGATGTGTCATGCATCCTATCCATCCAATACGACAAAGACGAGAGCTAGCAATGGACAAGAGTTTCAAATTTTTCTGATCCGCAACATCCAGTGTGCTCATGGGAAGCCTTTTACTGTGTATTCTGCCCCACTTTATCCACACATTCAAGGCCAAAAGAAATGAGCCCATTTTATTGGCTAATATCTCACACCCCTAAGTTCTGATCCACTGATGAAGCATTTGACAGTGAATTTAACGACATCCGTGATATCGCATTGGGCTACTGTTATGTCCATCGCTGACCAGGTCGTGAAGAAACTGACAATGCCCAAACTGACTGTTGCACTCTCAAACGTTTCTTCTCCTTCGTTTAGCACAGTCTACTTTCGCTTCATTCAAAACGTCTTAACCGAAATGTCTTCCTTCCTCCACAAATTAAATTTTCACATAGTCTTCACCCTAATCAAGGAATTCAGTTTTTTTGAAATTCAAAGATTTCATTACGGACCCTGACGATTGAAGCATATATGGCGAAATCTTATTAATACAGCTTCACTTAATGTGTATCTCTCGTTAGTGTGGATAAATTCTTTTTCCCCATCTGAGGGATATCTGCATTCAATATTAAAGACTTTGCTCTGTTTTACTTAATGTGGACAGAAGTCTTGTGCAAAGAAAAAAAAAATTTCATTTTCAGGGAAAACTTCAGGTGGTATTGACGACAGCATTTTTTTCCCCCCTGTGTGATCACCTGTTTTCAAAAGCTATCCCTCAAATTCTTTCAGAATTTTTTACATTATGTTTAATAAAAATGAGTTTCCACTGTATGTAATTATTGATTTTTTGTTTCGTTATAAATTCTTTTGAAGTATTTGTTCGTAACACTATTTTATTTTAGTAATTTATTTGTTTACTTTGTGTACTGCATTACTATATTAATTATTGCTGAATGGCCTGGAGTTTTAGCTACTGAAATTTGCCCTCCGCTTATTACGGACTTCTTTTTATCCAGATAAAAATCACCGGCCTATGATGACCCGCATTAACGAGAATTCATTGTACTTCGTTCCATGCCATTATAGCAAAGTGTACATTGACCAAGCATGTAGAACCCTTTGTATGAGATTTAAAAAGGAATGAAGTTTGAAATAATCTGCTTTGCATTTCTCCTTTCTAGGTAATGACTCTGATCCTGAAATTTTAGATGAAAGTGATTTAATAGTAACGGAAACTGTGGAAACCTTCATAGATCCTATCGCTAAAGTTTCCATTCAACATCCTCTTAAAAATAAGTACTGTGGACATTATTTTGAAAAGAGTGTTGTCTTGGAATATGTTTCAAATCAATACAAAAAGTAAGTTGTTTTTGTTTTTTTTTAATGTGATTAGAAAGCACGGCAACTTTAACTTTGTGGACTTCATGAACTGTTCCCACTTACATAACCTGATCAACGCAACGTTCATGGTTATTGTTTTAACTATTGTATTGTGATTTTGAATGGTGTTACTTGTATTTGACAACACAACACAGTATTTGAATGTTTTAGGATCCCGAAATATAATCACCTCAGTCTTGTTTATCTTGCAGTACTGACCTAATTTTATTTTTTCAAGCTCTTTGGTAGTAGTCACTGTTTTTCTACAGAACATCCATATCGCAACAGGGTCCTGTGGTGAGGCAGTTGTAGTATGTTTGCCTGGTGCTGCATTAATGAAGCTTTGACACCTGACAGTGCCAAAACCAAACAAAAAAGAAATGCATATATCGCTCCACTGTAGTCTAATTTCCCTAGCAGGGCTGTCCCCAAAGGTTACGCACTGTGTGCGCCGCATACTCCCAAGAAAATTTTAAGAATACCAAGTATGCACTGCATACTCAGAAAGTCTCAAAGTTTTTGTATTTACTGGTTTTCGAGCGAGCAACTTTCAGCAAAGTTTAACCTTTTTTTTTTTTTTTTCAAGTCATTTACAAACTTGAATGGAAACAAATGAGGAAAATCCTGAACCCCCCAAGCCTCAAAATAATATCCTGCGTACGACCAGGAGAGGAATGAAAGTGGAAACTGCCACCTTGTGTTTAGATAGGCGATAGACAATCAGTCAAATGCTGGTCAGCATGGCACGATGATGTCATCAATTCCAGTAACCCCACAATTACAATATCCTTTAATTAAGACAGCACCGCCTGCTCTTAATAATTTTATTTAGGACAGCCCTACTTAAGAGGTGTAGGTTTGTTGCCCTACTGGGGCATAATAATAATGTATTCGTATATTATGCCTTTAACATGGACTTGAATTCCAATCGCGTCATAGGATGGATGCCGTTTTCTAAACACAGTGGTCTGATTCCTTTAGTGGCAAAGATTCAGAATCTTTGAAAAACTATAAGCCCCAACACAGCATAACCTTTGCTGTAATTATGCCATAAAAACACAGTGTTACAATACAGGGAAAACTGGTATACCTACCTAATATCGTGTAGCTGCCTCCCCATGCGTGTGCACACAGAAGTGCCGCAACACGATGTGGCATGGACTCGACTAATGTCTGAAGGTATCCTGGAGACAATTCACACCAGGAATCCTGCAGGGCAGTCCACAAATCCATAGGAGTGCGAGGTGGTGGAGATCTCTTCTGAACAGCACGTTGCAAGGCATCCCAGATATGCTCGATAATGTTCATGTCTGGCGATTTAGGTGGCCAATGGAAGTGTCTAAAGTCAGAAGAATGTTCCTGGAGCCACTCGGTAGCAACACTTATAAAATTAAAATCAATTATAAAAATGAAATTGATGGTATATTTGTAGTATTTTATAATCTGATGGAACTTCAGAAAACGGTTCATATTAAAAGTAATTCGTCTCGTTAGCATATTCGTCTTAACTAGGTTCAACTGTATTATCTTTTTTTTTACCACAGAATGATTTTACAAATAGTTTCATCAAAAAAGACCAGGCTCCCTTTTTTATTAAGGTCTTGCAGTCAACTCATGAGAATTTTTCAAAGTGGTCTGCGGGTACAATTGAAGTGGAAAAGTGGTCCGCGACTTAAATTGAGTTGGGAACCACTGCTCTAGACGTATCAGGGGTCCCATATCACGCCAACTGCACACGCCCCATACCATCACAGAAGCTCCACCAGCTTGAACAGTCCCCTGTTGACATGTAGGGTCCATGGATTCATGAGGTTGTCTCCATACCCGTACACGTCCATCCGCCTGATGCAATTGGAAACGAGACTCGTCAGACCAGGCAACGTGTTTCCAGTCATCAACAGTCCAATGGCGGTGTTGGCGGACCCAGACGAGGCGTAAAGCTTTGTGCCGTGCAGTCAACAATGGTACACGAGTGGACCTTCGTCTCCGAAAGCCCATATCAATGATGGTTCGTTGAACAGTTCGCACGCTGACACTTGTTGATGCCCCAGCATTGAAATCCGCGGCAATTTGAGGAAGTGTTGCACGTCTATCTCGTTTAACGATTCTCGTCAGTCGTCGAATGTCCCGTTCTTTCAAGGTCTTTTTCCGGCCGCACCGCTGTCGGAGATTTGATGTTTTACCGGATTCCTGATATTCACGGTATACCCGTGAAATGGTCGTACGCGAAAATCCAAATTTTGTCGCTATCTCGGAGATGCTATGTCCCATCTCTCTTGTGCCGACTATAACGCCACGTTCAAAATCACTTAAATCTTGATAACCTGCCATTGTAGCGGCAAGAACCGATCTAACAGCTTTGCCAGACATCTCTTGTCTTATATAGGCGCTGCCGACCGCATCGCGTTACGCTGATTGGTTGCAAAGCTCCGTTATTTGCATACGCACGCCTGTACCAGTTTTTCTGGCACTTCAGTGTATACAGGTATCCCTCGATATATGCGGTTTCGATTAACACGATTCCAAACATTCATGCCATCCCTCTATATATGTGCCCTAAAATTTCGATTAGTGTGTTATTTTGGGGGAAAAAAACTAAATCTAGCGGTTTTCCACTAGATTTAGGGTTTTTCCTATGTTGCCAGTCTGGAGAGCTTTTAATGCTGTGAGTTGGTAACACTTTTTCACGGTAACACACAATTTCGTTCATTGAAGACCACGTGTAAAAGCTGTCAAACTTTATTTGTTTTGTACCTTGAATCTTTAATATGTCTATAAATTATCTTTAGCTAATTTGCATTTCATTATTATTTAGTAGTACGTTATATATACATATTGCTATTTGTACACACGGTTAAAACGTAACTTAGAGGTAAAAATTAAGTCTTCTAACGAATGCTCCAAAACATCGTGAAAGAATTTCCATTTTTTCCATTGGTTCTTAACTTCGATATATGCGGTACACTAGTGGCACCAATTAACAGCATATATCGAGAGATACCTGTATATAGTCATACACATTTTAAATGAAATAGAAGATAAAACATCAGCTTTGCGATTATAGAGTTAGACTCTTTTATAATGAACTTGAAAAGGGCCAAATGAAAATGTTGTTGTAAATATTTAATTAATGCAAGTTTTTAATGTAAAGGAATGCATTTTTTAATAGTTTTTATATTTATAAATTCACTGTAATTGAGTTACAAATGGCGTTGGGGTTTGTGTTATTGGATCTTATGGTCTTAAGACTTGTTTTTATTATGCAAATTTTAATGCGTTGTGTGTTATTTACTGTAATTAGTGACTGAAAATCGATTAAGATCTGATCTGGCAAACCTGGAAAAATCAGGGAAGTTTGAAAAAAAATTTGGGTAGACATCCTACAATAGAAGGATATATATTTTTACTGAAGCATAAAATATTTTTAAAAAATAATACATGTTTTTCTTTTGGTTAAATATTTAGTAATCCTTTGTCAGCGGTTATTACACTATTCGCGGAATGATTGATATTCTGTCAAGACCTCAAACACCACTCAGTTGGTTGTCAGTGACCTAGAAACTTCAAAAAAGGAGCTCTTTTTTCTTGGCCAAAGTAACAAAACATTCATTTGTTATTCAAGAAGTGGTTAACACACAGAAGAGGTGTCTCGTGGTGTGTACTCATTTTCCCTTTAAAGTCCAGGAGGTGATGAGAGCCGCTGGCATTCAAACAAGAACTTAATTTATTAGAATGTCAAACATTTAGAGTTTAGGGTAAAACAGTGGAAAACACAATATAGAATTACATTGTTACGTTTTATATATTGTATAACCTTTGTTTTAATAGCTAATATCGATTTCAGGTGTCCGCACATTGGATGTAACAGATATATGTCGTCTAAAGACTTGATTGAAGACCATGAATTGAGAGCAAAAATAACAAAGGCTCAAGGAAAATGAACAGTTTCATTGTACATTCACCTCAGGTGATGCAAAATGACCTTTTCTGTATTTGTACCATAAAAATCAACCAGACTCCATTGCATTTTCACAAGGCATGTAATAAATTTCATTTTTCAATCAAAATAGTGCTTTTCTATTTGAATTACATTAATTTTTAATAGCATTATCATTCAGAACATCATTTCCAGGAACGTGGCACATTAAGCCTCCATCTTTCTATTTAATGGCTTACATGTGTGTGCGGTAATTGTATTGGCTGACATTTTGTGCCGTGGTTCGAAGGTGGTTATGCAGGGCTGTAGCCAGGATGGTAACAGAGGATGTTGCACCTCCCCCCCCCCCAAAAAAAAAGTTTTTTTCTCAATATTAATTACTGCAGAATTTTGTTTTAAATTAATTGTTTTGTATAAAATTGTACACGTAATTGAAATTGTTTCTGATGTTAAGAATATGTTCAAAATAGATTTTACGGTAGACCTTGTGTACATCATGTCTTTTTACAGGGGTTTGGGTCTTCATCTGCTCTATAGTAAGGAGAGTGGAAATTATAAATTTTGATATACCTAAATTTTCAATGCAAAATTTATATTAAGAAATTCATTCATTAATGTTAAATATATTAGTCTGCTTAGATAACTTAGTATTATTAAATATAATACTAAAATACACCACAGAACATTAAGGAATTTTAGGCTCCCCCTTGTAACCTCCTGAGCCCAGGCGTGGATTTAGGGGAGTGATCGCCACCCCCTTGAATAAAAAATTTAATATTGAAAAGATACAAGGTAAAGGTCCAATGAGGTATCATTTTCAAAAATCAAGTCATTGATCTCCCCCTACTTGAATGGCCTCTGTATCTGCCCCTGCGTGAGTCCCCCCCCTAGAAAAGGTTTAGCTACAGCCTTGAGGTTACGTTAAACCATCAGACCCGTCTAAAACATCCTGTGGTGCAGTTTTAGGACGTAAAATACTCAAACAAAAATTGTATGTGCCGTGTACTGTATTTGAACCCATTGGATTAGGTTCTATGACAAGTATGCTTTGTCGTTTGTAAATACACTGGTGTGCAAAAATTAAGGACGAGATGGAAAAAGTGACATAATAACGGAACGAACAGGCAGAACCAATCAAAATACCAATCAGGAAACTGCTTAGGGTTCAATACGGTAGGACATTTGCATATACACATTGTGACGTAATGTGGGTAGTGTATAAAACGTGATAGCGGTGTTCGCACAGCCTTTCAGTGGAAGCTGTTGCAAAACGTACATCGGTTTGAATGACGGAGAATTGTTGTAGCAGTGCGATATGTCCAACAGACAGTCCTCTAGACAACATTTGGATGATTTTACTCGAGGTCGAATTATTGGAAAGTTGGAAGAAGGTCAAAGTGTGACGAGTGTAGCCGAGGAGTTCGTAATCGCACACAGCATCGTGTCACGAGTGTCGACGGCATTTCGAACGACAGGAACAGCTGTCCGAAGGTTTAGTGGTCGTTGTCCACGAGCAACCGCGGCAAAGGAGGAGTGGTATCTTGTTCTACAAGCAAGGAGAAATCAACGACTGACAGTGGGTGAAATCACAAGCCATGTGCAATGCCCTACTGAATGGCTGCTATTGCATTTTACAGTGGCTGGGAGACTGCACACAGGCAGTTTATTCTCTGAGACCAGTACAGTGTGTGCTATTGACGTCTACCCACCGGGGACAATGTTTTCTGTGGTGCCAGGAACACAAGGAATGTGGAGCTCAGCAATGGGGTTGAGAGACAATTTAGTCTCATTAGCGATTCTGGATGTCTATACATCTGGAGAGAGCAGGGAACATGCTGTCACCCCTCCAACATCATCAAAAGGGACCGGTTTGGAGGCAGTAGAGTTTTTGTTCGGGAAGGCATAATGCTTGATGGCCGTACGAAGTTCCACATTTTCCAAGAGGGTTCAGTCGCTGGTGACCACTAGTGTACCGAAGTTCTCCTGCCTTATACCCATATTTTCCGGGGTGCTGTGGGCCCTGAATTCCTCATCATGGATGACAACGCTACACCTCAATGGCTGTCATTGAGCTGTCAGAGAGTGAAGATATTCATCGTATGGAATGGCCCGCACGGTCTCCGGACCTGAATCTAATAGAACACGTGTGGAATGTTCTCGGGAGATGCCTGGCAGCATGGTGCCATCTGCCAACAAAGATTCCGCAGCTTCAATTGGTGTTACAAGAGGAATGGGCTATGATGCCTCAAGAGCTTGTCGACAACCTCTTACTGAACATGAACAGATGGTGTACATCCTGCATCGCAATCAGGGGTTATCATATCCCCTACTGAAAACTGTTTTTCTTGCCTGCCGTTTGTCACATGGACATTTCTGCCTTCTGTCCTCCTGTGCTGAAAGCCCACTTTTGAATAAAAGTCCTTTGTATCCTTTGGATTCCTTTCTTGGTCAGTATCGTTCACCGTTTCCATAATCTTACATCTTGGAAATATTATGGTATGCTTTGTACCCATTTGAAACACTGGGGTGCGACGTTACATGCAAAAAACTGTCCCGTCCTTAATTTTCCACACCAGTGTATATTGTGGTTTAAAGATCTTGTTATGCCACCAGTCAAATTCAAAAGGATTCGTTGTGAAATTTTAGGATGTAAAATATATAAATAAACAAAAGTTTTTTTATTATAGTTCTTAAAAAATGAAATGATTAGATTAAAAAAAATACAAAGTCAAAATAATGAAAACATTTTCAGTTTAGAACTTTTTAATAAAAATGAATAATGTACAAAATTGATGAAATATTCCCTATTACACATTTTCTTTTAATGATCTTGAGTACTATAAAATCTTATATACATTTCTTGCCTGTACGGGATCAATTTCATTTGAAACACATTAATAAATAAATTGAATGAGAGTAATGAAATCTTATCTTGATTGTATTATTTGAGGAATTTGGTATCAAAGATGGACAACTCCATTTTGCATTTTTTTTTCAAAAAAGCTGAAAAACTGTAACTTATTGTTCCTTTCAGCAATAGCCTAAGCCCATCTTTGAATGTGATTTTCTTTGTGTTCTGGCCATTGTTGAAATTAAAGGGCTTCGGATTTGAATTCAGTGGGAAAAATCATATAAGAGTGCATAAATAACTCAATTTCATAAAAAATGAATTGTCCTTCTTTGATACCAAACTCCTCGTTTATTAATTTAAATATAAAAATAAATGCACGATTATAAGACATTAAAAAACGGAAAGAAAAACAGACTACTTTTAAAAACTAAATTACATAAATTATAAAATTGAGGATGCCAGATTTTTCACAAACCCATGCACAGCAATAATAGAAAAGCAAAAATCCATATGGAAGTGAGGAGGAGGATTGTGCAAGGGTTTCATTGGGAAGGGTGGCCGCCGGAGGCGGCGCTGTAATCCCAGTCCATATAGAAGTGACTACTATAAAATACAATCATTCATCCAATGCAATCTTTCATCAGTTCAATGCACTCATTCGTCAATCAGTTATCGTCATATCACTTCGCTGATACATAAAGAGGATTAGGAAGACTCGGTAATGATCCTGAATATGTTATTGAATGCATGTGGATAAACAATATTAACTAGATGATTTTGAATGATGCCTAATGTCCTGAATAATGATGCGGATATCATCAAAATCGCTTTATTTTTGGTATGTAAAAGATACCATTTTAAAAAAAAAAAAAAATGTAGGGAGCGTGGTCCACAGGCATCATAAGGTATTGGAAAATTCGTTTTCATGTGTGTAAATTGGCTTTCTCTTCACCGTTGCCAATGTCGCCAACTCCATGCCCCTATAAAGTACTGTTTTCAGTGTAGAAGATGCAGGCCCGAATTTATAGCACGAGTCGTCTTGGGCACGGTTATGTATCTTCCCCTCTCCTACATGCAATGAATAATCATGGAAAATGTAGACGGTGTTTAATGGGAATTTTTCACTAAAACAAGTGATATTCCGTTGATTTGCCTACAAATATGTTAGAAAATCGGGGAATACGGGAAGTGAGGACATTAATGATTAACTTATATTCATTATTGTAAAATAGAGAAATTTTTAAGGATGAAAATATTTGACAGGGGAGGGGGGAGAGACTTCCCCGAGGAGCATGGATGAATGGAATTCTGCAATAGATCGATTGCAGCTTCTTGGCGCAGTATAGCCCAGATGCTCTTGCGCCATAAAAAAGCCAAACAATCAATCAATCAGCAACTAAAAAAAAGTCCACTACATTTTAAATTATTGGATCCTGGACACTTGTCCATCAAGCCCATTTGGAAATCCAGACTGAAGAAGGTGATTCATCAAAATATGAATTGGAAAA
>QLNU02015359.1:49352278-49371358 GCA_006491805.2 Dysdera silvatica | reverse complement strand
AATATACTCTTTAATTAAGACAGCACCGCATACTCTCAATAATTTTCTTCAGGACAGCCCTGATGTAGGGGTCCATTATGATCCATTTTCCATAAGAATCACGGCCATATACTTTTGATCCGGTGTTTTCAGAACACCCTCTATGTATATATATATATATATGGCCTGCAAAAGGGTTGCTGGTATCTAACTGGAAGGAGACCCACACGCTGAACGTATGTGACGATGTGTGGAACCGGCCAGGCCAGTAACCTAGTGTCCTACCCCGCCTTCAAGTGGTGCAGGCTGAGCTTTCTATTTATGTGGCAAATTAATATTTGCTACACGGATAGAAAGGCGGAAGGGGAGGGCTAATTCACCAACCCGTCTAGCCAGCGTGGTGAAATTATGGCTAATTCCTCCATTATGTTGACACACCAGAAACCATGGCCCCTAGTCTCCAGGTGCTGGAGTGCTCCTGATCAAGGCAGCGGTCAGTGTGGCATGAAAGCAGGGGGTGCTAAGAATCACTGGAATGGCCCAGGCTGCCGTTTGTTATTGACCTTGGCTACGTTTAATGGACGATCCCTTGCTTCTGAAGCAAAACTTCAGGAATTGGAAGAAGAACTTGACAAGATCAAATGGGACATTGTAGGACTCAGTGAAGTTAGAAGAAAAGGTGAAGAGTTGGTGGAACTTAAAAGTGGACATTTGTTTTATTATAGAGGAACGGAAACTGGAAGAACAAGTGGTGTTGGCTTCTTAATCAACAAAAGAATTAAAGACTGTCTTCTGGAAGTTGAAAGTACATCAGATCGAGCAGCGAGGCTTGTTGTTCAACTAACCCAGCGATACCAACTTCAAATAGTACAGGTATATGCACCAACATCAAGCCATACCGACGAAGAGGTTGAAGAATTTTATGAAGAAATCAAACAGCTACATACCAAGGGGAAACAACATATCAAGCTCATCATGGGGGATTTCAATGCAAGAATTGGACAACAGGAACAAGGAGAGACATCGGTTGGTAAATACGGATATGGGGAAAGGAATGAACGTGGCGATCAACTCATCGAATTTGCAGAAGCTGAAAACCTTAGCATCATGAATTCATTTTTTAAGAAGAAACCGCAAAGAAAATGGACATGGAAACACCCAAATGGGGGAACTAGTGAAATTGACTATATCCTGGCAAACAAGAAATCAATTATTGAAGATTGCAGTGTACTGAACAGATTTAATACTGGAAGTGATCATCGAATGGTGAGATGTAAAGTGCACTTAAATACTAAATTAGAACGACAGAAGCTCATTAGGAAACAAGTAAGTAAGAGGGTGGATTTAAAGAAATTAAAAGAAAATACCGAGGCATTCAAGTTGGAATTAAAAAATCGCTTTTCTGCACTGGAAGGACTTATTGAAGAAGTTGACATCTCAGAAGCAAATGAAAACATTGTTAAGACAATAGTTGAAACTGCTGGGGAAATTGGTGGTGTAACCTGTAAAAAGCACAATAGCAAATTATCTGAGAAGACGAAACAGCTCATGAAAAGGCGAAGAGATATGAAGGTGGACAATCAAAATACCAGTTCCAGGATTGAGTACATAGAACTTTGTAAAACTCTGCGCAAAAGCATGAAAGAAGACATAAGAAAATTCAACTGTGAGTTAGTAAGGAAGGCCATTGAAAATAACAAGAGCCTTAGGGTTGTTAAAGGGAGTTTGTCTATTGGGAAGAAACACATCATTGCATTAAAAGGAGAGGATGGCACCGTAACAAGAAATAGGGAAGAAATACTTAGAAGAGTTGAAGAATTCTACAAAAAACTATATGAAAGTAACAGTGGATTAAACGAAGACTCTGAGATAGTCGAAGGAACAGCTCCTAAAATCTTAAAAGAAGAAGTTTCATTTGCAATAAAAAGTATGAAGAAAGGAAGAGCCCCTGGTGATGATGGTATTACATTAGATATCCTAAAAGAAGCTGGAGAATATGTAGAAGACATACTTGCAAAATTCTTTACCAAATGTCTTAACAGCGGTAACATACCAAACCAATGGGATTCTGCAACAGTAATTCTTTTGCATAAAAAAGGTGATAAAGAGGATTTGAAAAATTACCGACCAATTAGCTTGTTACCTGCTATTTATAAAATCTTCACAAAAGTGCTAACACATCGCCTGCAGAAAAAATTAGATGCAGCTCAACCAAGAGAACAAGCTGGATTTCGAAGTGGATTCAGTACAGTGGACCATATTCAAGTATTAAGAGAATTAATTGAAAGAACACATGAATATGAACTTCCATTGTGTGTTGCATTTATTGACTATGAGAAGGCCTTTGACTCTATTAAAACATCAGCAGTCATCAACTCTTTAAGATCAACAGACATTGAGGATGTGTACATTGACATGGTGAAACGTGTGTATAAAAATGCAAGTGCAAAATTTCGGTTACATAAAGATACCAAAACTATCAAAATTGGTAAAGGTGTGAGGCAGGGAGATACCATTTCTCCAAAACTTTTTACTTCAGCTTTACAGATGATTTTTCAGCTGATAAATTGGAATAACAAGGGAATAAAAATAAATGGTGAATATTTAAATCATTTGCGGTTTGCTGATGACATTGTTATTTTTTCAACGAACCCATCAGAACTCCAAGACATGGTACAGGAGCTCTCAACTAGAAGTAAAGAAGTTGGACTCAAGATGAACCTACAAAAAACTAAGATCATGTTCAATAATTTTGTAGAGGAAACAAAAATACAAGTTGACAACATTGAGCTAGAAATTGCTGATTCATATATTTACCTTGGCCAGCTGATTTCAATGGATGGCAACATTATGAAAGAACTCAACAGACGTATTAAACTTGGCTGGAGTGCATTTGGAAGAAACAGTTTTATCCTGAAGGGGAAATTGCCTTTGTGTCTAAAAAGAAAGGTCTTCAACCAGTGTGTATTGCCAGTCCTCTCTTATGGATCAGAGACATGGAGTCTAACAGTTGGAGCAATACGAAAGTTACAGACAACGCAAAGGAGCATGGAGAGGTGCATGCTTGGAATAACTAGGAGAGATCGAAAAAGAAACACTTGGGTGAGAGAGCAAACTAGAGTAGAGGACATCATTGTTAAAGTAAAAGGGCTGAAATGGCGATGGGCTGGGCATATTGCAAGAAGAACTGATCAACGATGGACAACAGAAATTCTGAACTGGATTCCAAGAGACCACCGAAGACCTAGAAAACGTCCTCAAACTAGATGGGTGGATGAAATAAGAAAACAGGTTGGGGTGACGTGGAAACGAATGGCCCAGGATAGACTTGTGTGGAAAGCATTTGGAGAGACCTTCATCCAGCAGTGGATAGATAATGGTTGAATATGATGATGATGATATATATATATATATATATATATACATAAATGACTTTGTTAACCTCCTAAAAGTACTCATATGGACGTCACTGCTGCTCCTAATCCAACTGTTATGTACTGGGACCATATTCGGATAAGGCTAAGGGACTCAGCTCCGCCTTGAAAATATATTCAGCATCCTGAACACCCTACTTCAGAAAATGTTTTCGTTTATATTCTTTCTCCAAATAAATTATCGTGAAATTTTGTTTTAAATTTTTTGTTTTGCAGACGGTTGTAAACGGCAATAAAAATTGTTCTTTAATTATAAAAATGTATTTAAAACCAGGTTTTCGTGGAAGATATTTTGTACATCGTTTGTTTTTTTAGTTAATAGTGAAACTATTGAAAACAGCTCTAAATACTTCGTTTCGTCCGTATTTAAATAGATGTGCCACACTTTAAGGGTCATCTGTAATTTACGTAATAAATTTACAGGCGAATGAACTTGCTATTTTTTAAGTCAATAATTATACCGTGTTTTTCAAAGTATTTTTTTTTTTTTTAACATTTAAAACAACGTTTTACCAATAACACATTAACACTACCCAAAACGTAGTCTCTTAATGCATACCATAGCCAAATGCAATCGAACGGTGACGCCAAAGAGACGGCGACAATAATAATAAAAGTTAATGGTCATGATTTGAGAGGTTTCCGGAACGTGTGTGGGCAAACAACGAAAATGGTCGGCCAACGGAATACAATAGACCAGTAACTGTGTGGCCGCCTTAATCGTCAGTGGATGAAAACTGCTTAAGTTTTGCTAATTTCCGGCGATGGGAAAGTATATACCATATATTAGCTCTCTTGGACATCTTGGAGCCATGGATGTTTTGTTTAAATCTTGAACGTTTCTCGTATCTTGCAACACAAACAAACTATAGAGCCATGACCACAGCTCTTTGGAGAGAGCGTTGTATAGTAAAAGCTAGTTTCTGAGGGATAAGAATCGTCGTAATAAGAAGTAATCGAGAAGATAAGAAGAAGTCGTAATAAGAAATACGATTATGAAATTTCCTTTTATTAAGGGAATTGTTAAAATTAGTTCAGGATATATCATATTGCGCGAGAATATAAAAATATATATTTTATAACAATTGAACAATTTCGATTTATATAATCATTTTGATGACACAAGGCATTAAAATATACAAATATTATATAGAATAAATTTAAATAAAAAAAATATTAGTCAAATAATTTAATCAGTGTAGAAACTTATAAACTCATGTTTGTAAAAATTGCAACACCATGAAGGAATCACTTGATTGAGCTGAAACTTTCAGGAAATGCAAATTAGGGTATGCTATTCAAATGATTAGAATTTCAGAGTCATCGCCTCTGCGTGGGCTGAGCAGCGCCCTCTGAACTGCTGATGGATCCGTATAAATAGAGGGCTGTAGCGGGGCGTGTATGGTTATCTGCTAGTGGTAAACGTTACATGAAACGTCACTATGCCTCTACGACAGAAGAAAGCAACATTTCAGCATGAACTTTGGGGTCGCATACAAGCAATCTGGAATGCTCTTCCTCAGGCACACATTCAACATCTGTTTGATTCCATGCCACGTCGTATAGCATCACTTATTGCAGCGCGTGGTGGCTTCACCAAATACTGATTTTCGACATGTAATATTGTTTTTTTGCTTTGTAATTTTAATCGTTTATTTGTATCAACACAGGTCGTTTGTACATTAAATTTCATTCAATTCGGATGAGTCCTTCATGGTGTTGCAATTTTTATAAACATGAGTATAGTTTTAGTTGCTGTTGGTATATTTTAATAAAGATGGATTACTTTCTATAGATTATATTAGAAAAATTATAAACAATCTTGTTGGAAATTTACAGCAATCATTAATTCTTATTTACTTAAATCACCGAAGCATCGGTTCTCTCGTCTTCAGTACAATTATTATTTATGTAGGACATTATCATCCAAGATATATATGTGTGTGTATATATATATATATATATATATATATATATATTTCTGGTACAAGAAATTTACCAGCGCCCATGGCCCATTAGCCAAGGAACTTACGGCGATAATTGAAGACCCCAGCAAAATGCCTGAATTCCTCTGCAAGGGAATAACTTACCTCCTACCGAAGGACCAGGATACCAGTAACCCAGCGAAATACCGACCCATTACGTGCCTTAACACCCTGTACAAGATACTCACGGGGTGCATCTCTGAAAAAATAAGCCGGCACAGCGAAAGCAACAACTTAATGACGGAAGAACAAAAGGGATGCCAGAAAGGGACTCTGGGATGTAAAGAGCAGCTTACCATCGACTCAGTTATCCTGGAACAAGCAAGAAAACAAAAGCGAAAACTCAACACCGCATACATAGACTACAAGAAGGCTTTCGACTCTGTTCCGCACTCGTGGCTCCTTGAAATACTCAGCATATACAAAGTGCATCCCTCAATCATCCGATTCCTACAGAGCAGCATGAAACAATGGAGAACCCGGTTACAGCTAAACACGCCAGACAGTAAAATAGAAACGGCCGAGATCCCCATCCGCCGCGGAATCTTTCAAGGAGACGCACTAAGCCCCCAGTGGTTCTGCTTGGCGTTAAACCCCTTGTCAAGGATGCTGAACACAAGTAAATACGGATACATGCTGAAGAAAGACAAGAGAAACCTACATAAAGTCTCCCACCTCATGTACGTAGATGACATCAAGCTATACGCGCCAACAATCACCCAACTCCGACAACTCATCAGTATAACAGAGACATTCTCCAAGGACATAGGAATGGAATTCGGCCTCGATAAGTGCAAAATACAGAAGAATAGCAAAGAAGATTTACCAGGCATCGAACTCGAAGACGGGAGACTACTGAAGACCTTGGACGAGGGCGAAACCTACAAATACCTAGGGATAATGCAAAAACGGCAACAGGAGCACAAGAAAGTCAAAGTCCAGCTCACGCAAGCATTCCAAGAAAGACTTAGAAGCATTGTGAAGACGAAACTGAGCGGGAAGAACACCACGCAAGCCATTAACGCATATGCGGTACCAGTGCTCACCTACTCCTTCGGGATCATCAAATGGTCCAACACTGAACTAGAACAACTCCAGCGGAAAATGAGAACCATCCAGAGAAGAGCCGGACAACTACACCCTGCAACGGCAATTGAACGGCAAACACTACCCCGGGAAGAAGGAGGACGCGGACAAGCGGACCTCAAAGACTTACATGACAAGCAGATCCAGAGCATGAGGCAATACTTCCAGTTGAAGAGTCCCCGATCGCCACTCATCCAAGCCATAATACAAGCAGATGCAAATTACACGCCACTAAACCTGTGTAGTACCGAAGAGCGTGTCCTGGAAACAGCCAACGAACAGAAACTGAGAACTTGGGCCGGAAAACCATTACATGGCAGGCACTACAATGACCTGCAACAACCACACGTTGACAAAAAGGCATCAAATTCTTGGCTGGCCAAAGGCACTCTCCAGCCAGAGACAGAAGGATTCATGCTAGCCATCCAAGACCAAGTGATCGCAACAAGGAACAATCAGAAATTCATCCAGAGAAAAGACATAGAAAGCGACAAATGCAGACACTGTCATGCGGCATCGGAGACAATCCAACACGTGATGGCAGGATGCAAGATCCTTGCGCAGTCAGACTACAAACATAGACACGATCAAGTAGCGAAAATAGTCCACCAGAAATTGGCAGCGAATGCTGGCTTTCTGACAGAAAAATGCCCGTACTACAAATATGAGCCAGAGACCGTGCATGAGAACGAAACACACAAGCTTTACTGGGATAGAGCAATCATAACAGACAAGACAGTCCCACATAACCGTCCTGACATAACCCTCGTCGATAAATCGAATAAGACCACGTACTTAATCGACATAGCAGTACCCAACACCAATAACATACAGACAACCTACACAACGAAAATCACCAAGTACCAAGATCTCAGACATGAAGTACGAGATATATGGGGTATGGAAAAGATCTTCATCATCCCGTTAGTCATCTCAGCAACAGGGATAGTACCAAAAACGCTTGCGACGAATTTGGAGATACTCAACATTGACCCAAACACCTACATTGAAATACAAAAAGCCACAATCCTAAACACGTGTCACATTGTCAGGAAGTTTCTAGACATGGCACATTAAGAAGTGATGTAAAAAGAGGCTTGGGAACATGGCGCTCTGCCCGTCCCAAAGCCTGTTTCCGCCAAGAATGGGCGAGGAAAACTTTTATATATATATATATATATATATATAGGCCTGCAAAAGGGTTGCTGGTATCTAACTGGAAGAGACCCACGCAGAACATGTGTGACGATGTGTGGAAATGGCCGGGCCAGTAACCTAGTGTCCTACCCCGCCTTCAAGTGGTGCAGGCTGAGCTTTCTATTTATGTGGCAAATTAATATTTGCTGCACGGATAGAAAGGCGGAAGGGGAGGGCTAATTCACCAACCCGTCTAGCCAGCGTGGTGAAATTATGGCTAATTCCTCCATTATGTTGACACACCAGAAACCATGGCCCCTAGTCTCCAGGTGCTGGAGTGCTCCTGATCAAGGCAGCGGTCAGTGTGGCATGAAAGCAGGGGGTGAGAAGAATCACTGGAATGGCCCAGGCTGCCGTTTGTTATTGACTTTGGCTACGTTTAATGGACGATCCCCTGCTTCTGAAGCAAAACTTCCGGCATTGGAAGAACTAGACAAGATCAAATGGGACATTGTAGTACTCAGTGCAGTTAGAAGAAAGGTGAAGAGTTGGTGGAACTGAAAAAGAAAAAGCGGACATTTTAATTTCTATAGAGGGAACGGAACAAGTGGTGTTGAAAAGCTGTAATTAACAAAAGAATTAAAGACATGTAGAGTTGAAAGCACGTCAGATCGAGCAGCGAGGCTCGTTGTTCAACTAACCCAGCGATACCAACTTCAGATAGTACAGGCATATGCACCAACATCAAGCCATACCGACGAGGAGGTTGAAGAATTCTATGAAGAAATCAAAAGTTGCATTCAAGGAAACAACAACATATCAAGCTCATCATGGGGGATTTCAATGCAAAGAATTGGACAACAGGAACAAGGAGAGACATCAGTTGAGTAAGTACTGGATAAATGGAAAGGAATGAACGTGGCGATCAACTCATAGAATTTGCCGAAGCTGAAAATCTTAGCATCATGAATTCATTTTTTAAGAAGAAACTACAAAGAAAATGGACATGGAAACACCCCAATGGAGGAACCAGCGAAATTGACTATATACTGGCAAACAAGAAATCAATTATTGAAGATTGCAGCATACTGAACAGATTTAATACTGGAAGTGATCATCGAATGGTGAGATGTAAAATGCACTTAAATACTAAATTAGAACGAGATGAGCTCATTAGGAAACAAGTAAGTAAGAGGGTGGATCTAATGAAACTGAAAGTAAATACCGAGGCATTCAAGTTGGAATTAAAAAATCGCTTTTCTGCACTGGAAGGACTTATTGATGAAAGTGATATCTCAGAAGCAAATGAAAACATTGTTAAGACAATAATTGAAACTGCTGGGGAATTTGGTGATGTAACCTGTAAAAAGCACAATAGAAAATTATCTGAGAAGACAAAACAGCTCATGAAAAGGCGAAGAGATATGAAGGTGGACAATCGAAATACCAGTTCCAGGATTGAGTACATAGAACTTTGTAAAACTCTGCGCAAAAGCATGAAAGAAGACATAAGAAAATTCAACTGTGAGCTAGTAAGGAAAGCCATTGAAAATAACAAGAGCCTTAGGGTTGTTAAAGGAAGTTTATCTGTTGGGAAGAAACACATCATTGCATTAAAAGGAGAGGATGGCACCGTAACAAGAAATAGGGAAGAAATACTTAGAAGAGTTGAAGAATTCTACAAAAATCTATACGAAAGTAACAGTGAATTAAACGAAGACACTGAAATAGTCGAAGGAACAGCTCCTAAAATCTTAAAAGAAGAAGTTTCATTTGCAATAAAAAATATGAAGAAAGGAAGAGCCCCTGGTGATGATGGTATTACATTAGATATCCTAAAAGAAACTGGAGAATATGTAGAAGACATACTTGCAAAATTCCTTACTGAATGTGTTAACAGCGGTAACATACCAAACCAATGGGATTCTGCAACAGTAATTCTTTTGCATAAAAAGGTGATAAAGAGGATTTGAAAAATTACCGACCAATTAGCTTGTTACCTGCTATTTATAAAATCTTCACAAAAGTGCTAACACATCGCCTGCAGAAAAAATTAGATGCAGCTCAACCAAGAGAACAAGCTGGATTTCGAAGTGGATTCAGTACAGTGGACCATATTCAAGTATTAAGAGAATTAATTGAAAGAACACATGAATATGAACTTCCATTGTGTGTTATTGACTATGAGAAGGCCATTGACTCTATTAAAACATCAGCAGTCATCAACCCTTTAAGATCAACAGACGTTGAGGATGTGTACATTGACATATTGAAACGTGTGTATAAAAATGCAAGTGCAAAATTTCGGTTACATAAAGATACCAAAACTATCAAGCTTGGCACAGGTGCGAGGCAGGGAGATACCATTTCTCCAAAACTTTATACTTCTGCCCAAAAAGTAGACTGATTCTAGCACACCATTAAAAAAGCTTTCAAATATGGTTACTGAATTTCCTTAGGGCATGTTAGATGTTATTAAATACTGAAATATGGGAAATTCTAAATTTTAATTTTAAAAAATGGCAGCAATGTTTCAAAATTTGTCAAAAGAGTCTAAGAATAAAATGTTATCAGGGTTCCCATGCACTTAGAAAGCCTGAAATTGTCCCTAAAAGTCAGAGAATAAAACAAGATTTTTCAGTCAAGCCTAGAAAAAGTCAGGGAAAAAAAAAACAAGATTTTTTGACCAAGCCTGGAAAAAGTCGGAAACAAAACGAGATTTTGCGGTCAAGTCTGGAAAAAGTCAAAGAACAAAACGAGATTTTTCAGTCAAGCCTGGAAAAAGCTTTTCTGATTTCTGTTCTGAAGAACTAAATCTCATGCAAACGTGGATCTATTTTTCCTGAAACGAAAGTTCAGTGCAAAAAATTGTTTGGGATAGGTCAGGGGATTTTTGTCAAAAAAGTCGAAATTTTTTCCTGTAATATAAGGGGGGGGACCATAGTTATTTAGTGCTCCATAGTTTAGTGTAAGTAATTGTTATTTATGTTTGAAGGCACATTCTGCTGAAGTATGGTAAAATACAGGAAGATGCTAATCTACATTTGCTTGACCTCTTAACATTGTTCAATTCGTTAATCAATAATAAAATGTCCTCCATCTAAATTTTGTAATAGAACACCAAATTTTGATAAAAATATAATTAGAAATACACACAAAAAGAATCTCATATATATCATCACATCAATTCTGTAAGAAACTCTCGCAATAGACTTTGACTCTATATTTTCTTTCAATTCTAACCCAAGACTTAAAATGCTAAAGATGATATATTTCTTCTTCTGTACTTGTGTATTATGTTGCTTACAATGTATAACGCACAATATGTATTAAATTTTGGGTTGAATAAATATTATTATTAATAATAATTAATTAATAGTAAGTTAAATAATAGTAACCGTTTATCTTCCATTCAGAAAATGCAGGTTTGAACCCAAATAGTAGCAAACACTTGACCTTTTTTTCTGTTTACTAATTCTTGGTCTGGGTTAAACCTCCGAGGCCAAGAGTCAAGTTGGAAGTCAGCATTAAATGAACTGTAATCTAAGAAATCGCCATGTTTCATTTGTATTGGACAAAAAGTCAGGATTATTTCTTTTTTTTTTAATCTTCTTTTACAATTCTGTATTTTAAATAAGATCATTTTAAGATTATAAAAAAATGTATAAAATAGGCAAATGAAAATATTTTAATAAAAATAAAACGATTTGTTCTGCAAAATTTGGGTTCATTGAAAAGGACTCATTTAATGGTTTAGAAAGCCTCAGCAGCCATATGGTTGCAGGTCTTTCAGCCCTGTTCTAGGCCATACAAGTTCGAATTTCTTGAAAAACTGTAGGGCCTGGAAGATGATCTTTGTTATCCTTGCACCACAAAACACGGGCGTCTCCAAGTTGCGATTTTAACAACTTTCCAAGCTGCTGCTGGTTTTAATTGCACCCTACATGAGAAGTTTCACTCACCGATAATTGAAACTTGGATTTGTATATCAATTGGCATACTTTCACCCGCCAATTTGGCACAAAAAGCGCCCAATCACCTGATTTTTTTTTTTAATGTGATTTAGGCAATTGGCATCAATTCGAGCATAACTTGGAAGATAATTTCATAACTTCATCTGGCATCCTTAAACAACAATATGATATTAATGTTTAAGTTCAAAATTTTTTCTTCTAAATGAAAACGCGGCGGGTAGTTCGTTAAACCATTTCTTAAATCCTACAATAATGACAGAAAGAATGACTAGAAAAGTTCCACTGATGGTATATTCATCTGGCTGATCATTGAATATAGTAATATCTAATACGAAGGCTAATATAACGTCACCAGCTGACATCATCACAGACACCGGACCAGCGTTTTCCAGTTCTAGCGCTTTGGTCAAAGTCATAGAGCTTAAGAAGCTGAAAGCCCCCACTGCAATCACCAGCCATTGCTTGCCACACATTGCAAAAGTAAATTCTCCAAAAATCGCTGTCAACACACCTGTAACTAAAGTGGCAATCCAGCCGAAGTTAAAAAGAATCACAAAGACATCTACGTCATGAAGCTTCCTCAAGACAACGTACACCCCACTCTCTGTGGCAACAGCACCTAAGGATGCAACTATACCAATAATACTTTCCTTTGTATATACTTCTGTTCGGTGAGCCAAGAGTAAAGGAAGTTTGCTTACAAGCGATACTCCCAAAACTGAAATCACGATGGCCCCTATCTGGGGTTTTCCACAAGACTCTTTAAGAAATATCCTTGCAGTTATGGTCACAAACACAGGAACGCTAGATGTGATCACGGAAGCGTCTGAGAGTGGTAAATACCGAAAGGACACAAAGGCTAAGTACATGGTGACGGCATCAAATATACCACAAAGCATTATCCAGCCTCGACATTTCTTGTTAGGCCCCAAAAGGCTTTCCCCGCTTAGTATGACCATAGGCATGGAAAACACACAGATCCCAACGTACTGATAAAAAGCCACTTGCCCGGGATCCATGGAATCCAAGTACTTGACGCTAGCAGCACACAAACAAAAGAAAAGGCCAGAGATTAAGCCATAGCCTAAACCCACACACACAATCCCCCACGTTCTTGAAAAATTCATTTCATCAAAGTCCTTAGTTTTTTGTTTATCTTCTGATGCGTTTTTTATATTGCTATCTGTTGCCGAGATGGGAAACATATTCACGGCAAATGGAACGGACACGATAACTTGGTCATTGTCGCTTTTGATGTCGCCATCTTTAATTGACTTGCGAAATTTGATTGTAACCTCATCCATCAGAATCTTTTTACGACGAAATATTCTTTGAAAGGCACCTGAAAGAAACGTTAAATTTTTATCCGTTTTATTCATTACATTTTTATGACCACCCCTCCCCCCGGCAACAAAATATACAAATTAATTAATTTATACTTAATTATTTACCATGACATAAAGTGAAACCTTATTCTTCAGCTTTGTACCCAGTTATCTGGTTCACGAACTTCTTTAATCACTATTAGTACTTTATATTTTAACTACAATAGACTCCCGATTTCACGAGCTTGTACGAAACTTAAAAAGGATTTTTCAAATTCAAGAACTAGGCGCAGTATAGCCCAGATGCTCTTGCGCCATAAAACATCCAGACAAACAAACAATTCAAGAGTTCCTAAATGAAAATTAACATTAGATTCCATGATGTAGTTTTCGGGACCAGGGCAAAAGTTCGTAGAAACATGTAGTTAGTAAATCGGAAATTCGTAAAACTCGTTCCACTGCAACACTGAAAAATAAAATCATGTTCTTTAAATATAATATAAATTTATAAACTACAATTTAGTACAGAGTTCCGAACCTGCGGTGCGAGAAACCGCAAGGAGTGTAAGATAAAATTTCAGGAGGTAGTACGGCGAAGAATGGCTTGAGTAAAGAGTCGTCATTCAGTTAGCTTCTACGGTGCCATGAGAAGTATCAGCACTGGCGTACGCAGGTGGGGGGGGGTGTTGATGGAGTTCGTAACCAGCATTGCAATGAAATTTTGCATATTTAACATACGGGGTGATTTTGTTCCGTAAATTCCGGGATTTCTTTTTAAAAAATTAAAAAATTTCGTTTTGTTTCCTATAATTTTTTATATTCTTGTGGAAATCAGTGTCTTTACTAAAAGTATTACGTGACTTTTCAACTTTTCAGTGAATTTTCTGGTACGTTGACTTACAATCACCCCTGAACATAGAAGTACATGGAGTTGTTGCTGTGTAACCCACCCTCTTATGAACTTTCTGCTTACGCCTATGAGTAGAAGTAAAATAAATTGGAATCTAGTTGGTGAATGTGTATTTGCATTTTATGTACAGAGTTAAAAGCACATGTCTTAAACTCAGTTTGTTCACCTGTAGTACTTTACGTGGTTCATGAAGTGGAAAATATATTTTTCATCCGCAAATGTAATAACGATTTTTCAGGTGGGGGTGGGGGGGCAACACACTGATAAAATGTTTTTCAGGATTGTGGTGTATAGAAAATGTTGTATTGTAAAGGTATAAAACTTTCGTTACTGTATAGCGGGCATACGCAGTAAGTTCGTTTGTAAGGTGGGGTTATATGTTTAGTGGGGGGGTGTTACAGAACATTTTCCTATGTTAAATATACAAAATTTCAATGTAATGGGAGGTTACAACCCATAAACACCCTGCGTGCTAATAACCCCTTATGAATTTTCTACGTACGATACTGTTATTATTAGAAAGCCACTTTCTGACATTTTTATCGACTCTCCTTTCGGTGCATCTCGATTTGGCGGGGGGTTGGCGCAGTATAGCCGAGATACTTCCACAACAAACAAAAGCATCTGTTCATTTACCAGGGGCAGATTACCTTTTTAAAAAGGGCGATGGGCAGACGATACCCCATTTCTGAAGTCGAACACAATATGCAGTTGATTCTCGTTATAGCGAGCTCCACGGGACAACTAAATTATTTCGTTATAAAAAGAATTTCGTTACAATGAAATTTAATTCATTACTGTCACTCGACACATTCACGTAAATATAAAGTGTAAAGCATATCTCACCCTAACGAGATACGATTTTGGTGGAAAAATAATTCAATTAACATTGAATAATTCAGTGGAATAAAATTCGGAAATTAAAGACTAATCTTTATTAATTAATAGCATATTAATAATAATTACATTTACAGGAAATTCGTAATTGTGGTTTGCATATGCGAATTCGTAGTTGATTACAATAAAAATGCTCGTGATAAAAGAATATGAGAAGATATATTGTCAGGAACGTGCTTTGGGAAGATACAAAATTGCGTGATTTGTTCATGCAAAAACCTTTGATGAGTCAGCAACGTCTTCATCACTGCTTTGTCATCAACGCATCACTGCGTCTTCACCGCGGAAACGCTTATCACTGTCCCCCCCCCCACACACACACACACAAAAATCTTATTTCTTGCATTTTGAATCCTCTGCATCCGAAGTGGTGTCGTGCCGTTAGCGACCCTTTCAGTGCAACTATTGTGTTTTTTCAAAAGAGAAAAATATTGATAAAACGAAATAGAATAATTCGCCGAGATTGCGTGTCTGTTCTCCGCGCCAACAGTCGCCAAATTAGTAATACACTTGCCAAGTTCGTAACGGACTAAACTTCTATAATAACCAGCGTGTTTTCTGATATTTTATATAATACGGGTTAAGCGAATTTTCGGCCTCAGTGTTATACACTACGTATTTTATTCCAACCAATTTATAAGTATTTTCCTTTATGTCCCTCCTGCCTTTAACATCTGTTTCATATTAACGCTATCTATATGTTATGCGGGTGTTTTGGTTATCGAGGTAGAATGAAATTATATATATTATTTTTTTAAATATTTGCAGTTCTTAATAAATGAAACCATGATTATTTATTATTCCTTGCGCTTTGATAGAAACATTTTTCTTCTAATTCAAAGCTAGCTATCTGATAAATATACTGCAAGGATCGTTTAATTACATGAAATTCATGCAATAGTTTCTGTTATTTTAGTTTGAACGCTTATTAACACTTTGTTTGAAAAATCTGATAATGTGCTATGTGCGGAAAATTAAAAAATTCGAATTATTGGGAATAAACGAAGAATCGACGATATATGCATATAGTTACATGTATTAAGTTACATGTAGTAGTATTAGCCAGTACTGGGGCTTAATCTGAGAGCCAATGCAGGCCCCCCCCCACTCAGAATAGGTCCTCGCCAGTCCAGGCCCCGGGCTTCAGCCTCTGCTGCCTACCCTCTCGTCGGCTCGGATCGTGATGGCATTTGAAACGGGAATTGGTTTCGTAATAACGGGTTTTTGGTTATATCGGTATTCTTTATCACGAGAATCTACTCTGGTGACAAAAAGTATATAAAAGATAAAAAAAAATATATATAGTGACAAAAAGCCACTTTTATCCTTAATAACCATCAAATTGTCAGCTAGTAAACGTGTTGGCCGCTTATTTTAGTTTGTCTTATTTAATAGCTACATGTTCTGCTTTCAATTTTGGTGATTTGTTTCACTTCACGGGGTCAAATTACTTATTTTTTAAGGGTGGGGGGGGGAGGAAGACGTTAGCGGAGCTAATGCAACAATGGGAAATCACTTTCATCGTTTGTGACCATGAAACTGTTCGAAGCGACTCCAATTGGGTTTGAAACATGTTCCGTTACTGGATAACAATATCGGCACATGTCGACAACGTTTATGATTCCAGAAATGCACCAACGTCACATCGTCCAGGACACGATTTTTATGCAAGACGGTGCACCTCTTCATATTCACAATGGCGTTCAACAGCAGTTATGGCAAACTTTCATTGCCGCGTTCGTGATCAGTTATTGTTTTCCAATAGTTTGACCATCTCGCTCACCTGATCTCATCCCGTACAACTTCTGGTTGTGGCGATTCTTAAAGAACGACTGTTTATTGGTTTATGTAGTTGTCGCCATATTCTAGCCTGTCCGTCAACATGTATCGATTAGAACAGGAATTCACCTACTATTCACAGATCTTTCGCTCTAATAGAATAGGGAATTTCACAGAATACTCTAATACAATAGTTCTTAAACTGTGCTCCCCGGAACCCTCGGGTTCCGCGAAGGACATTGGTATTAAAATATTCAGTAATTGGGGAAGTCCTGGCTTCTTAACTAAATTTATTAAATCTAGTTTTTTAGATCCAAAGTAGCTATTTATTAGCGTAAACTTTCTCCTATCGCTGTTTAAGGATATTTCAAGTATTACGAGTATTAAAATTAAATAATATATTTTGGGCTGTTTTATACACCCTACATATAAGCAAAACAAAAAAAAATGCAAATAGCTGACCCTCCCCCAATGCTTACGAAAGATTTTCATTCTCTGATTTTTTATTCGCTGCTGTAAATGCAACTTTTGAAAGCAATTCATAAATTGGTTTAGTTTTACTTAAGAGTTATTATAGTTCTGTTAGAGTAGTTATCACTAGGTAACTGTGCTCGTTGTATTATTTTCGATGTTTTGCGACGTAAGACATCGAAAATAATACAACCAAACTATGCTTACGCAACTTACGTAAGCACAGTTCAAACCCCCACCTAAATTTTTAAGGTTTACGTGATATGATTTGGGGTTCCGTCACATAATTTTGGATTTAAAAGGGCTCCGTAACCAAAAAAGTTTAAGAAACGCTGCTCTAATAGAATCGGGAATTTCACAAAATACTTTAATACAGAATGCTCTAATACAGTGGTTCTTAAACAGTGCTTTACAGTGCTTCTCGGAGCCGTATGATAATTCGCGAGTAATATTTTGGGGCTTCGCAAAGGACATTGGTATTAAAATATTCACTAACTGGAAAAATCCTGGCTTCTTAGCTAAATTTATTAATCTAGTTTTTAGCGCCAAAATTGCTATTTATTAGGGTAGGAATTTTGTTAGCGTATTTCCTCCTACCACCGTTTAAAGGTCGCTCCAGTATTATTTAAATTTAAGCATGTATTTTGGGCTGTTTTATATTTTCCTACATATAAGCAAAAAAACGCAAATAGCTGACCCATCCCATGCTTACGTGAGGTTTTTATTCTCTGATTTTTTATTTGCTGCTGCAAATACCACTTTTTAAAGAAATTTATAAATTGATTTAGGTTTTACTTAACAATTAATTATTGCAGTTCCGTTAGGGTAGTTATCACTTGGCAACAAGGTCTACTGTGCTCGTTGTATTATTTTCGATGCGTAAGACATCGAAAATAATACAACAGAACTATGATTACGCAACTTACGTAAGCATAGTTCAGCCAACCACGCCCCCTCCCCGTTTTCCCAAAAATAAGCAAAGTTCTAACCCACTATCCCTACTAAGATACTTACATAATAGTTTAACCCTCTGACTGCTTATCCCACGATTTCCACGGGCAACATGAAAGTAACAGAATTTTTCATCCCGCGATTTTCGCGGGTATGCAATTTTTCCATCTATTTAAAAGCGCATCCCGCTTCTCCACCGTTTAACTGTCGGTAATGCATTTTCTACAATATATAGAGAATCCGGGTTCGACTCCCAGCAGTGCAAAAAGAACGCTTACTCAGAGATCTCATAAAGATCGCACTGCTCACTGTAGTCCGGGGTTTGGTTCCCTAGGCCTTAAGAGGTTCGGATTCCTCGGAAAACAGTAGGTCCCGGCGCAGCATGACCACTGTAGTCTTTGAGCCGTAAAACCAAAAAACAAACAAACAAACAATATTTAGACTTTGAGTCGTGCTTTGGTCAACAAATGGCGTTATCTTCGCCTAAATTTTCGTATTTGCATAGAGTTCACTAACTGATTTTGCAAGCGCTCCCTTTGTTATCGGTTTTTGTATTCAGAATATGGCTTGTAGGAAACGTTCAGCGAGTGATTTTTATTAGTATACATGCTTTATATTTGTATTCTATAAAGTAAACCGTAATTTAATCAAGATTTATTTTCAGAATTTTTGAATTTAAACGATTACTCTTAAAATTGATTTTTATGAAAGCCTGTTCTTATGCACGAAATTTATATTAAAAAAATCTTGTTTACAAAAATGTGCTACATATTTTAACTCTCAAATGCATGTACATTTGAAATATGTAATAAAAGAAAATGCAACTTTTAAAGCACCTTTGATAAAAAAAATTCAGCTGTCAGAGGGTTAACACCCCCCTTGTATACATAATGAATTGCTAAATTTTTAAGGTTTACGTGATAGAATTTGGGGCTCCGTCATATAGTTTTGGATTTAAAAGGGCTCCGTGACCAAAAAGGTTTAAGAAACGCTGCTCTAATAGAATGGGGAAGTTCACAGAATACTTTAATATGGAATACTCTAATAGAATAGGGAATTTCACAGAATACTCTAATAGAATAGGGAATTTCACAGAATACTCTAATAGAATAGGGAATTTCGTAGAATACTCTAATAGAATAGGGAATATCA
>QLNU02015359.1:49340591-49351278 GCA_006491805.2 Dysdera silvatica | reverse complement strand
AATTCCCTAAACTACCCCGCATTGGAGGATGATTCCCCACTTTGGTGTACCATCCTTGCCAACATAGCGGTTTTTTAACAAAACTAGCAGAGCACTGGGATTAAATAGAGATCCATGGCCAAAACATTTTAAGAAATGATGTAAGACTAATTTGAGTTTTATTTTTCCTTTACCCTTACGATTAGTAATGTTAAAAGAACATTATTAATAAACATTATTATGCCCCCCACCCCCCTACATAGCTAGGGTAAAATTAGTACATTTTCATAGTAATTGTCGCTTTGTGTTCGTAGATAACCTTTGTTAGACGCCTTTTCCTGTTTTGGCAATTCACATTAAACCAGTGGCATAGAAAATGGGGGGTCTCAAGCCCCCCCATTGGGTATCAAAATACATTATTTTCTCTAAGACCATATCACGTAATCTTCTTTAAAGCCACTTTAGCCCCCCCTCATGAGTTTTTAATTGCTACGCTACTGCTAGTGGCACATCCAGAATTTCTCCTTGGTGGGACTGACCATTTGAAAATGTTATCTTTAGCAAAATATTAGTTATTTTTATACATTTTACATTCCTCACCCCTACCCCCATTCTTCCTCCGAATGTCATTTAATTGACATTCAGTGTTATTTAACAATTCAGTCCGTAGGATTTCATTTTTTGAGATTTATTTTGAATCATTATTTTGTAAGCTGTTGTTATTTATAAAAGTAAAATTTTAAAAATATTACGAATATCAAAATTGCTGCTTGCCCAAAGAAGCATTGCAAATTATAACATTGAAATGCATATGGTCTTGTACAACTCATACTTTTTTCTGAATCTTTGGACCGCAGGGCCTTGAAAAGCCTTGAATTTTTTTCTTCCTGAAGTGTACGAACCCTGCTAAGAGTGAAATTTGGCCCTAGATTCCATGCAAGTATTGTTCATCTTGATGCCTATTATCACCCCTCTGAGTTTGTCGCAGCTTTTACAGAGCACCCTGTACACATATTATAATACCAGGTGCAGTAAAACTTACCATGTATCGAAATTCTATATATATTGAAATTTCGGTGAACTCCGTAATTTGAAATCTCCATTGCTTGCATAGAAAAACTCTTTCTGTGTACAATAAAACCACCATAACACTGAAGCATTCCCCATTAGCGGACACTTCACCGATTGCTAGTCCCAATGCTTGCTATGTTCTAATGCTTCTGAATATCTGACATTTCCCAATAGAAGACAGACTCTCAAGTCCAGGAAGTGTCCCCTATTCGGAGGTTTTACTGTATTAAAATTTTGATACATCGAAATTTTTTATGGACCCTTTCACTTAGATGGAGGCTCTACTCTGCTTGTTTAATTTTGACGGAAGCGAATTCCCGTCGGCACGATTAACTTTTACCTCCAAAATATTTAGTACGCTGAATTCAGGGGCGCCGATGGCCCCCTAGGCTCACTTTGGCCGGCCCCATAACCCCTTTCCTGGGCCGAGCCACCCACAGCATAACTTCTTGCCAGCACGGGCCTTTAGACTTCATCCGCGCCCCCGGACAGCAGCCCCTGCTGCCCCACTCTCGTCGGCTCCAGATGAATTTATTATATGTCAGCAACATAAAGTTAACAAAATTATTTGAGGGGGGGGATAGCAAATACATATTATATACATTTATACGTTACAATATATGTAAAATTGCAATTTATTTTAAATTATTGGGTGGACATGGACTCATGTAACTCTACGCCTATGTCATTTGTAATACTTTTATGACATAAAGCAATATTGAATTGCTACTAAGGCGTCATGAATTTGTGTTTTGTTAGATGGTGAAAGAATTTCTTCGCCGCCACTTTCATCATCCACACTTTCACGCTTTTTTCTATAATTTCATAGTGAAATCCCCTATAGTCACTTGAAAAAATACCGTAATGTTAGATGATAAATTCTCGCAAAGAAAATAATGATTTCTTGGAATCCGGTGGGGACGAAACCCATATCCTCTTAATGACCAGTCAAGTGTTCTTTCCCACTGAGCTACTGGCGTCGATCAAACTCCCTCTGCGAACGAATATAATCGTTTGACTTTAATACGTAGATATTGAAGATGTTATGTATGATATGAAGAGTACATCCATTTTCATTGACGATTTTTGATTAAGTGGGATAGTGAATTGGGATCAGAATCTTCACTTTCGACTTAATTTTATTTTTTATCTGAATTCACTGAATTAAAATTAAATATGATTATTCAGTTTACTGATAAAAAATTGACTTGACTGAAAACATGAGCGTAAATTGTCCTTATTTAAGCAATGAAAGTTTACGTGAAAAATACGACCGTAGCCTAAACAGTAAATAAATTATGCTGGACAAATTTTCTGACACAATCGCAAATCCAAGCAACAAAGTCTAGGAGAAACGATAATACCCTAGACCTCGAATCTAGTTACTCAACTGGTTACATCGATTAAAAATTAATATAAATTCCTCATTATACATGAGCTATTTTAAAACAGATTGCGATAATTATATGGTAATTTCTCTAAATAACGCCTTTCTCTTTATTTCCAATGAACGACGATATTTTGCGTTCTCGGTAAAGGGTTCATACAATTATATACGTTAACATACAATTAACGTTTTTTCTGTTTGACGACGGTTTTTTTTCCCGTTTCTTGAAAATGTTTAACAAGAGAATTTATTGTATATAAAAACGCAACACGACGTTTTTGCTTTAATTAAGAACACTAAGGCAATCAAGTCAATAAATCAGTAAGGTAAGATCCCGTAAACCGACAGACGAGTCTCAGTCATCATCATCATCATACATCCATTAAATGTCATACGAAACATCAAAAGTGATGGTTAGTTCCATTATAAACATTATGAAGGATATTTTATTTGATGATGCGGCCACCCTTCCCAATTCCATTCCATTCCATCTTGTTTGATGGTAAAATTTATGTCTCTTCAAAAAATATCTGAAGTTATAGTATTAATTATCGTAAATTATTTTATGAAAGATTTTATGTTAAAAAAAAATGTCTGACAAAGGACTGAATAATTTACCGATGCCACGTATAAAAACAAAAACTACTATGCGACTAATATACATATGATACAATATGATATTTTTTATCAATTAATTTTTCAACTTTCAGCAATTTCAAAAATTATTGTGGAATTCATTTTATAAAAAATGTAATTATGTTTTATATATTGCACAATTTAAAATGTAATTAAACACATTTTATTAAAATTATAGAATTGAAGATTCATGGAGAGAATTTTCAATTTTAAATATATAAAAAAATATATATAATTATTTGCTTATAACGAACGTTTTCACATTGACTATTTGCATGAAATATAAAAATAACTAACCTGGTGGAACATCTGGAAACTTCATTTTTAGAGAGCGAAAGGCCTTGTAACAAAGCGGTCTATAATCATAATTTTTCTCGGTCTTGTATGAATACGATAAATTGAAGGAACGGTTATATTTAAGAGGGCTGCACCATCTAATATCGATGATTCTCAAACGATTAATCGTGTAATGAAATGGTAACACAAGTCGTCTGCTGATCAATAAATTGTTAAAAAGTCGTCTGCTAACGAACAAACTCTTGAATAAATTGTCTGCCCTTTAAAAACTGTACTAATTCGCTCGCAAAGAGTTCCATGGATTATATTTATATCAAAGAGCTTAACCTCTTTTAGAAGTGTCTCGCTGATAAAGGCCTTATCTATAATCGAGAGACTTGAATCAATAAATAAATTGAGATTTTATTTTTGATTTTAATTTCCGCATTTGACCTCTTGATAACGTTTCAAGCAGTTCTTATGCTAGATTATTTTGCGCAATTCCGTTTTAATTCGAAAGTATGATGTCATAGATTCTTGGAATTTTGACGTAGAACTAGGGAAGTTAGGAGATATACAAGTTTATTTACTTTAAAAGGAAAAATTAAAATAAATTAAAGTTGAAACCCGTACATGTATATTGTTTTCTTTTTTCTTTTTCATCACAGCTGAAATATATGCCAAATTAACAATTATTAAAAATTTGGGAGAGAAGTATAAAATAGGCTGGCAAATATTATATGTATATATTTACATACAAAAGGTTAAACACTGATAAAATAGCAATGAAAAAGATCACCCAAATTATCGGATACCAGCAGCAGTTTCTTCTGCCGAGTACGATTATGCTGGCAGTTTCGCCCTCTTTATACTTGAAATTTCTAGAAAATCCTTTTCATCAGAGTAGTCTCGCAGAATGGAAAAACCGGCGGAACTAATGGCAGGCTCCAATAGAAATCATGGAAAACCCATGCCCAATGAGAAACCTGTGCTGCGGGGCACCTAATGTTGGGGAAATCCCATACATTTCAGAGTAAGAGTTGTTTATAAGTTTCTGGAAGTGGTTGTGATGTATTAATGGCTTTCCCGTGTAGTTTGTAAGTTTCCCAAGATTCTAAGAAGAGTCTACTATTCTTGTTTGTGATGTGACGGTGTAGTATTTTTGTTGAGTCCCAGTCGGGTTCGTGTCCGTGTTGTAAAGCGTGTTCTGCCAGACGTGAGGCTATGTTTCTCTTCACGAGTGCTTGTTTGTGTTCGTTTCTTCTTGCTTTAATCATTCTTTTCGTATGTCCTGTGTAATGTATGTTGCAGTCTTTGCATGGTATTTGGTATATGGCACTTGTGAGATCTTCTGGTGGAATTGGATCTTTAACTTTTGTAAGTTGTTTGCGAAGTGTTGTGACAGGGGAATAGAATGTTTTAATATTTGCCTCCTTAAGGATGAGAGAGATTATTTCGGAAATGCCGTGAATATATGGAATGGATATGCGGGTGTGAGAGGTGCCATTTAAAGATGTACTATTCGATCTACAGTTTCTGAGAATAAATCGTTTAGCGTAGCCATTATTTTTAAGTGCCGTGTGTATATGTTTGGTTTCTGTGTTTGAAAGTTCTTCATTACTGCAATGAGAATTTGCTTCAAGACAATGTTTTAACAACGGAAGCTTTATGGCATGTTGAATGATGTGATTTGAAATCGAGATGTCACTGTTTCTACTAGCCAATCCTTCTGCACCTCTTTAAATAACCTACAACTTGACGACGACGACCTCATGGTCTCATTCGATGTAATTTCTCTCTTCACTTGCATTCCCACATCACTTGCAATCGACACCGCACTTACACGCCTCCAAAATGACACAACACTACATGAACGCACTTCACTAACACCTCACGACATCTGCACATTGTTGAAATTTTGTCTGGACTCTGCTGTGTTCTCCTCAAATGGTTCTATCCATAGACAAGTTTTTGGCACTGCCATGGGATCTCCGGTCTCAAGTGTTGTAGCTAACTTGGTTATGGAGTCATTTGAGGAAACTGCTTTATCTTCACCGAATTTTAACATTAAATTCTGGAAAAGATACGTCGACGACACGTTTGTTGTACTTAAAACTAATACACTCCAAAGCTTCTTCCATTACCTTAATAACTTAAACTCACATATAAAATTCACATACGAAACAGAACAGAACAATAAACTCCCTTTCCTAGACGTTCTTGTACACAGATCTCACGATAACTCAATCTTCACCTCAGTTTACCGTAAACCCACACATACAGACAGATATCTCGATTTTAAATCGCATCATCCAACATGCCACAAAGCTTCCGTTGTTAAAACATTAAGTCTTAGAGCGAATTCTCACTGCAGTAATGAAACACTTTCAAACACAGAAACAAAACACATACACACGGCACTTAAAAATAATGGATACCCTAAACGATTCATTCTCAGAAACTGTAGACCCAATAGTACATCTTTAAACAATACATCTCACACCCGCATATCTATTCCATATATTCACGGCATTTCCGAAACAATCTCTCGCATCCTTAAAGAGGCAAATATCCAAACATTCTATTCCCCTGTCACAACACTTCGCAAACAACTTACAAAAGTTAAAGACCCAGTTCCACCAGAAGATCTCACAGGCGCCATATACCAAATACCATGCAAAGACTGCAACAAACATTACATAGGACAAACAAAAAGAATGATCAAAACAAGAAAAAAAGAACACAAACAAGCACTCGCGAAAGGAGACATAGCCTCACGTCTGGCAGAACACGCTTTACAACACGGACACGAACCCGACTGGGACTCAACAAAAATACTTCATCTACATATCACAAACAAGAATAGTAGACTCTTTTTAGAATCTTGGGAAACTTACAAACTACATGGGAAAGCCATTAATACATCACAACCACTTCCAGAAACTTATAAACAACTCTTACTCTGAAATGTATGGGACTTCCCCAACATTAGGTAACCCGCAGTGTGGGTTTCTCATTGGTCCCTATTGGGGTTCTTCCATGATTCTATTGGAGGCCTCCCATTGGTTCTCATTGGGTTTTCCCATTCTGCGGGACTACTCTGATGAAGGGTTTTCCAGAAATTTCAAGTATAAAAAAGAGACAGAAACATAACATCGTCATTACTCCTGATGAAGGACTGCTGCTGATGCGTCCGAAAGCTTGAGTGATCTTTTTCATTGCTATTTTACCAGTGTTTAACCTTTTTATGTAATTTCCTCCCTGGTACCCTGTATTTTATTTCTAATATTATATGTCTTCCTGATGGCGAAATAGGAAATAAAAAATAAATTACAATAATATCTTTTTCTCCCAGTAATGGTTCTCAACACCCCAGAGAAAAAGTTGTTAATCCGAAGGTTTCGTTAATCGGAAAATTGTATTAAGTGAGGACTGAGTTTAGTATTTTTTTTTTTATTTATTTCCTTTCATGGTCGCAAGTTTAGGAATGACAATATATTTGATAAATGTATTGGCGTTTTTAAAAACCGTTATTATTATTTGAATTACGCACTACAATTCAATAAAGTCACATCAAATACAATAATAATACAGTGCGTTATGATAATGAAGTTACAGCTTATAGATAATTTCTTTCTGATTAGGAAAAAAATACAAAAGAGCCGATCGCCTTGATTTCTCGGTCGCGCGCTTATAGAATATTTTCTTCTACTTTTACAAGTATGTATAATATACTTGAGCATATGTATAATAAAATACAATACACTAACAAAACAAACAAGTGAAAGAAAATTAGCTAATGTAGATATTTAAATTTAGCGGGTTTTAATTAACATTAATTCGCAACTCTCTAATCCGCAACTCTCTAATTCGCAACTCTAATTCTCAAGTAACTCGGTAGGTTAAGGTAAGTTAACGTTAACAATCAGGGCTGTACTTACGGCGTTAACGGCCCTTCAAAATTCTTTGGTATAACAACGAAAAAAATGGACCACGATTTAGCATTACAAAATATAGTTTTTCAATCTGGTCGAAATACTGTGAGTAAGCATAAAGTGAGGATAATGAAGTTAAATTAAAAATAGGAGATAAAAATTAATTAAAATACGAATTATTGTCATTTATTACTCTAATTATTATATAACGAATTAATGAAAAGCTAATTCAACGAACAAAGCTGCTTTTATTATGCTATTAGAACTTACAAAGTAATTTTTCTAGCTTTTTGTGCAGCCAAATGTCGGAAACCAGGAGTCTCTGTAGTGGTCATGTGATCACCACCACAAACACGATATCATACATAGGTTACAGATGTAAACGCATTTGACTAACAACACATTTATTTATTAATTTTGAACACCGTTTAGAGGTTGCATTATGGGAAGTATGACGTCACATGGAAAAGATCACCACCAAATTCTCTGTCGAAAGTATATGGGGCCGCTAAAAACTGATTTTTTGGTGCTTGCACCACACTTTTTTGGCGGTCCTGGGCGGCCGCCTAGCTCGCACCCTCCTGAGCGCGGCCCTGTTAGTAATAGTCATCATTATTGCATTTACGGGAGACCTTTACCTTACCCTTTTTATTGCAGACAGACAGATAGACCAAAAGCAATAGCCGGCTCAATATCTATTGAAACCCGCTAATAAAAATGTGAATAATTAATAAGTATAAAATTATACACAGTGTATTGCCATATAATATATATGGAATGTTAAATATGGAAAATAAGCGCAAATACTGCTTAATATCACAAGCAGGGCCGTAGCTAGTGGTTGGCGTGGAAAGTCAACACCAGGGGCGCAAGCGAGGAAGGGCACAAAATCGGCTGAAATAATTCATAGTGGAGAATATCTCTGTGGCTGGGCGGCGCAAATCTGAACGGTTCTCCCAGGGGCGCAAGTCTGAACTGTTCTCCCAGGGACGCAAGCTCATCTGGCTACGGTGATGATCGCAAGATATTTACAATATGTTATATTCATGAGATAGTAATATCAGGAGTATCATTAATATAACATAATTGTAACGTAACATAAAGTATGTAAGAAATTCTTTTACAAAACCATAATCTCCCATACGCAAATCTTGTAAACTTTATATATTATATTATTATTTATATGACAGACGTGGACGCATGCATATGGATATGTTATCGAATGTAAGCTTTGTCTATAATGAAATATATATATATGCTTGAAGACATTCCTCCGAAAAATGCGCTAAGAATGGAATTTTAGAAACGCCTCCTGACGACGATTCTAAAATTTCATGAATATGTTTATTATTATTTTTTGTTTTACCTTTTTTAAAACAATTTATATATTAATAGCACATGTCATATATCTGTAGCCACAGGGAATAACTGGTGAAGTATAAAATCGCAATTTTTTGGGGCGGCACTTTTTTGCCTTAGAACTTTTTCTGTATATAAAGTTTTTGAAAAAAAAAATGTATTTGGCTGACATGAATGTGACTCGAATAACATTCTAAATTTAATGGTTTGAAGAATAACTAATTTTCTGAAACCGTGTAGACTGAAATCACAGTGCACTTACGTTGCATTTTTGACTTGACCACTTATTTCCTGTGACTACAGATATATCCCCTCTATTATAACACATAGTGGCATTTATTTATTTATTTATTTTACATTTAAAAACATTCCTTATTCACCAAATTTTAGCAAGAATTAATATTATCTTATCAATACAATCTCCAAACGCCTAATATGAATATCAAAGCAATTATTTCCCTTAATAAATTAATATAAGTTCGAAGGAAAACGACTAGGTGCTTTCGAAGTCTGTAAACTACTGATAAAGTGAAACAGAGAGACACATTGAAGAATGATGACAAATGATGAAGAATGATGACGTGAATGAAGACAGAATGAAGAAACTAAAAGAAGGTAAGCGAGTTTTAAAAGATTCAGAACTGCGTTAACAACAGGACAAAACAGCAATCAAGACGCGTTTAGATAAAAATAAAAGCACCTCTGGTGAAATTATCTCTACACGGAGAAAAATAATAGCATCTAAGTATACCGAAGTTGGATATTATGACGCAAGGGTAGATAGGTATTGGGCAGGGGAGAGGATTGGGAAAGGTGGCCGCAGGAGATGGGCCTGTAATCCCAGAATTATGACGCGAAACCCATTTAAACTGATCCAAATTAACGAATGGCGTGCTCACGCGCACACACGCCTCTATACACATTAGTTCCATAAATGACATCATACGGTACATACAAGTCTGTCTCAAATTATTAGGTTTTTTCAATTTTTTATGGAAATAAAAGCTATCAGAATTTATATAATATAAATGTATTTTTTATTTATTATTGTAGTAGTAGTTCCTGTAATTGTGGCACTACCTGAAGTAGTTGCCAGCGTGCTTTTTTTAAAGTTTATAAATTCTTAGGGACTCCAACAAAATTCGGAAATGGAAATTATAAGACGGTCGAACCTCGTTAAGACGAACACGTTTAAGACGAATTAATTTTATTACGAGCCGTTTCCAGAAGTATCGTCAGATTGTATAGCATTTTCTTTTACTTTTACAAGTATGTATAATATACTTGAGCATATGTATAATAAAATACAATACAGTGCGTTTGGTATTTTAGTGGACACCTGATATTTTTACGTAAATGCTAAAAAAAATACAAAAACTGCGAATAGGTATTTGAAGAATGCCGAGACACCATAATGTCTTGTAGAAAAATAAATTTTATATCAATATATCGTCACATAAATGGGGAAAATGCAAATTTATGTAACAAATGTTGTTTGTTAATTTAAGGGACACTATCATTCCTGACTAACAGATGGCAGTGCAGGCGCTAAAAAATTTGCATATTGTATTCTTTCGATGCGTAGGTTCGTATAAATACCCGTGTGAACAGGCTTATGCGAAAACAGCGTTTGTAGTCATGTCAGAAAGGAAAATACTTACGGATTTCGAGAAAGTGGAAATCCATTTCGTTTCGCGCATTCGTTTTCCATTCGAATTTGCGAAATTAGTCAGCTTATTCAGCGTCCAAGGAGTGCTATAGGGGCCTTTTCAAAAAGAAACCCCAAAAGGATCCACTCGAAAAACGGGGAGCGAAGCTAAAACTGAGCGAAAGAGATAAGCGGAACATTAATAGAGAGGCCAGTAACACAGGAAAGTCTGCTGCAAAAATCCAAAACGACCTTCGTTACAGTGAATGCCATAAGTATTCGTACACCTGCAGTGTGTTCTATTTAAGGAACTGCTGTATAATAATTATTAGATGTAGAGATATGGGACAAATGTCACCACAATTAATATAAATTTTTGTATTTACTTCATAAAAA
>QLNU02015359.1:49303035-49337719 GCA_006491805.2 Dysdera silvatica | reverse complement strand
CTGTGGCAAAATAATGAAACTAATTATAAAATTTCGAATAGCTTACACTTGAGAAAAAATTCTTATTATTCAACGAACTAAAAGTAACCTTTAACTAATTTAACATTGGCGCTGAAGATAACTTTAAGGAATATTTAATTGCATACATTTTATTTATTTATTTTTTTAATATCATATTGTGTACCTTTTTTCATTTAAAAATAGGCAGAGCGCCTTCTTTACTTTGGATAAAATTCGTACAAAATATCGGAGCATTCTGTTCTATAAAATTTTATTCCAGTTTTCTTTTTCTGTTATTTCAACCAACATTTCATTTCGTGTACAGTCCGTTCGCGGAAAATTGTCTGCCAGTCCCGTTAGGATTCAATGGAGCTGAAGTAACAGACGGGTTGTTTCATTGCAGTAGAGCAGTGGTTCCCAACTCAATTTAAGCCGCGGACCACTTTTCCACTTCAATTGCATCCACGGACCACTTTGAAAAATTCTTAGGAGATGGCTGCAAGACCTTAATAAAAAAGGGAACTGGGTCTTTTTTGGGGAAAATGTGTTTGTACAATCGTTCTTTAGTAAAAATAAATAAATAAACAGAAAAAGAAATAATAAAATCTAATAATAATACAGTCAAACCTCGTTAAGACGAACACGCTTAAGACGAATTACTTTTAATACGAACCGTTTTCTGAAGTTGCGCCCGATTGTAGAATATTACAAATGTGCTCTCAATTTCATTTTTATATTTAATTTTAATATGTTTTTTAATTATTTTTTTAAAATAATGACCTGTCTCGCGGACCACCAGTTGGGATCCACTGCAGTAGAGGGAGGAGCGTCTTTCATAACTGGTTTTTGGCGCACGAAACACCAGTTATGAAAGACGCTCTTCAATCTACTGCAATGAAACAACCCGTCTGTTACTTCAGCTCCCTTGAATTCTAACGAGACTGGTGAACAATTTTCCGCGAACGGATTATACTTGTCTCAACAAATTCAACAACTAAGTTGAGTTAGTTGATCAGCGGGCTCCCACAATAGAAACACCATGTTCACTTCGCAGGCTTTCTTAACTGTTGCCACTTAGAAATGCAAGGAAAGGAAACTTAAGTTTAATTCCTAAAATTGGCAAAATGCCAAATGGTTTCTTTTTATGTGATGTTTTCTATATATACATAATTTCGACTTCCGTATCTGGCAACAAATATATTGATTGTATAATTATAATATCACATTTTATATTTGGCAACAGTACGTGTAATTGTTTTCCGAATTCTAAAATCAAATCAGTCTTCAATTTACCATCGAAGTGTGCACACGTCTCATTGAAGGCTCCTCCAAAAGAGCGTACTACATTTATCTAACGTCGTATTTGAATTTATTTATTTATCGGCATGTA
Source organism: Dysdera silvatica (assembly GCA_006491805.2). Classification (NCBI taxonomy): domain Eukaryota; kingdom Metazoa; phylum Arthropoda; class Arachnida; order Araneae; family Dysderidae; genus Dysdera; species Dysdera silvatica. Next base: position 49,336,329 of record QLNU02015359.1, on the reverse strand, counting down.
TTATTGAATTAACTTAAACATTTAAAACTGTAATAAATATTATTTGAACTGGATAGAATTATTACATTTCTCCAACATATATAACTTCAGATCTTTCGTATGTGTAAATAGGAACAAAAAATGTTATAACAGCTGATTCAAATTTAAAATGAAAGGTCGGTTTTTGCCTACTGCTACATCAGTGTGCAATTCTTAAGAATAAGAGCGAATAACCCTCGATATAGATAAGTGAAATGACATTAAGAATCAGGGGCGGCTAGAGTTTGATTTTGAACCCGGGTGGCCTGGCGCGGGTTGCTTTTTGGCGCCCCTCAGAATTATATGCAGGGGATGCATCAAGAAAAAATTCCAATTGAATAATGTTATTGGACTATAGTTTCTTGTGGATTCAGTCCTCTTTTCCCCCTTTTTTCATAAGCCAAGGGGTGCAAGTACACCCCCTTCGAGGCGCCCATTCCACATACCCTATTAAAGCGGCTAAAGTCTCTGAAAGAATTTCTCTAAAGATGTCTCTAAAAATTTCTCTAAACTTGTCTCTTTTTAAAGAGATTTTTTACTATTGGGTCCATTAAAAAAATTTTAACTTGACTTCAGTTTGGCTCCCCCATCCAAACGGGGCCCCGGGCGGCTTCCCGGGTCGTCCGACCCTTAAACCGCCCCTGTTAAGAATGATGTTTAGTCGCATATAAATGTGTCATAATAACGGAACTGCTAAGCAGGGCTTAATTTCTAACAAAAAAAAAGTGCAGGAGCCCTAATATTATGATAAATCGATTAAAAAATCGAATGGCTGCAAAAGAATCGATAAATCATATCAATTGTTTATGTCCATTTTTCTGGACAACAAAATGCATGACCTTAATCACAAATTCATTACTTTTTCATGACATTCATGACCTTTTTGGCAATTCATGACCCTGGAGGGGCTCCGGCTAATATTTAAATAATCGCCAAAAATGAAGAAGTACCGGAGCCGGGTTCCAGTGGGCTCCAATTTAAGCCCTGCTGCTAAGTATACTACAACTTAACTACAATCGAACCCCTTTATAACGAGCACAAGTAGCAGTTTTTTTGCTCGTTACATTCGGGTTCTTGTTAAAATAAGATTGAAGAAGAGGAAACCTGACAGAATATACTCATTTACGATATTTAAATATCAGAATTTTTCCTATTTTTGTCACACACAAATATCATTACTAGGATCGGAAATAGAGATTAAACGCCCCTGGGCGATTTGCCAGCAGCCCCTCCCCCCATCCAACCAATTACGTTTGTTACGTTATTAAAGTTTCGTATCGGGCCTGGGCGCACTTTACTCCCCAGCCGTTCTACAAGTTGATGCTGGATCGACACAAATTTTATTACTATCCTTATCTGCTTCTACAGTGTGTATCTCTGAGTGACTACATATTCTGGGCAGGAATATCCGGTGACGTAATTTCAGGAAAAAAAAAATCTCTCTCCCTGGGTAAAGCCATGGTATTTTGGGACATGAGTGATAAATTTGGAAAATTAAAAGACCATAATATTTTATATATTATATTAAAGTTAATGAACTATATCATTATAACCTTGCATATACATTAGCATTTTGAGGAGCAGCTATTAAAAGTATACAGAACAAGTTCGAGGCAGACGTTTCGAAGCTATTGCAGCTTCATCTTCAGTGCGAAAATTGTTGAAAGGTTGGAATATTATTTGAGCGTTACATATTCTGCGGGTAGATTGTGGAATTCATTTAACGCGTTACGATGGCTATTGTTGATAGATTGCCAACTTTCAAGGAATATTCGATCATCATATTTATGGATGTTTTTGTGCAAGATTTTCGCATTATGCCAGGATAGGATATGGTTCTGTTCAGCGCAGTGTCTGACAAGTTTTTAATGGCTGCTTCTCAAAATGTAATGTATTTGTTTCTAACACCAGTTGTAATTTATTTAATTTATTTCACGTTAAATATAATCTTACATGTTTATGCAAAATAATGTGTTGTATTATTTAATTAACTGTACCGAAATTGAAAAAAACATTGAAAACTCCGTTACGGAAGGACATAATTTCATGTTTTTTCTGTCCTTCCGTAACGACACGCATTTTTCAATGTATATTTTTTTTATACCGCAGGAAAATTTTCATACCATTTCAGTTAAAAGTAGTATTAGGCCCTTTTCTTAAAATGACTTACGAAAAACATTGCAGTTTAATATTTTGATAGTGTAGAAAACATTAACCATGATGTCGTTCTTCCGTAACATTTTGAGTACCATATCTTTACCCTCACCACCTCTCTTTTTCTATCCCTCTTTTTTTTATAAAAAAAACGGGAAAATTTGTCTTTAAATTCGGTCTAAGCAAATTAAAGGGAAATTTTATTTAACTTTTGTTCGTTTTAAGAGGTTTTTCTCAAAATAAAAGGTTACCTTCTTATATGTTTTCAATGTAATTAAACATTGGTTTGAACTAATGTTTTATTTGCTCTTGTTATAATGGGGTTAGACTGTATTGATGCTATCCGACACCGGAGTTTCACTGCGTTGTTTACTAAAAATTAATTGGATTGATTTACTTGTAAAATTAGAATATGATCGAGTTATTAAAGAGTTACAAAGTTACTTATTTATTTATTATTATATATATTATATTTTATTATTTACAATTAAAGAGTTATTAAAGAATACATGTATTAAAAAAACAGCAAAATATGCATTTACAATGATAAAATATACATATATGCTATTTTGAGCGCATATTTGCATATATGTATGCATATATTTGCATACATATATGCAAATATGCGCTCAAAATAACGAATGTGTATCTAAAATGAAAAATTATGCTTTTTTTTTTCTCACTTAAAATTAAGTCCTGCGTTTCAAAACAAATAGCTTTATATTTAAATAAATCGAACACTACGCAGATTAAATTAAACAACAATATAAATCAACGTTTATTGGCGTAGTGATACCAGCGCCGATGTTATGGCGTGATTAGATGGTGAAACGTTCGAAAGAAAATAAATATTTCTGAGTTCGGTGGGACCTGAACCCACGAGCGTTCGTAGCTCAGATGGTAGAGCCTCCACCAGGCAAGTGGAAGGTTGTGGGTTCAGGTCCCACCGAACGCAGAAATATTTATTTTCTTTCGAACGTTTCACCATCTAATCACGCCATAATATCTGCGCTGGTATCACTACGCCAATAAACGTTGATTGATATTGTTGTTGAGATTTACTACTATTATTATTAACTAGCTGAGTAGAAATATTTGATATGGGCAGAATTGCATGCTTGATACAACGTAATTCTTATTACACTATACTCGTATGTAGCGAAATCATACAACGCTGTAGGTAAGAACTTAATTTGATATAACTTAGATGGCAACTGTTTGTTTGTTTGTTTGTTTGTTTGGCTTTTTTATGGCGCAAGAGCATCTGGGCTATACTGCGCCAAGATGGCAACTGTGTCTTCTCTCTAATGTAGACCCTCGACTCTCTTTTATCCAGGCAACAATATAGCCAGAGCGTAATTGTCATATTGAGCTTTCTTATAAATAGTATGAAATAATTATTGCCACTTCGTACCATGAGCACCCATATGGGGGCAGGGGCCTCGAGGCCCCCCCCACCCCCCTCCCAGCCGTTCAAAAATTTTATTTGCCTAATTCTGCTATGCATTTAGTTTCAAAAGTTTTACAAGCACATTTTAAAATAAGGTACTTTTTAGCTCATTACTAATTGTCAAGCAGTATCAATTATTTTTGTAGCATTTCAGTATCTTGTACATTCACTAAAATTTTTGACAGCTATGAGAAGGAGGTAATAATTTTTCTCAGTCACCCCCTACAAGTACTCACATGGACGCCACTGCTTCGCACTTTTGCCCATTGGAATAAACGTATTTGTTTTAAAATAGCTAAGTACGCTAATTATTTCTTATAGATTTCATTAATGAAACATGTAATTTAAAATACGTAGAAAAGGAAAAAAAAATCATAATCAAGTTCCCACATATGTTCAGGGGCGGACTGGGCCGCCGGCCCACAGGCCCCCGGGACGGTGCGCCCTCATGGGCAATAGGACTCGCGCCTCCGAATAGGCAAGGACTTACGCCCTCCGAAAATTCAAAATATGCACCCTTTAAATACAATCGGTCCGCCCCTGCATATTTCACAAATTTTCTTTCAAGGTACTGAACAGTTAAGCATTGTTTTCATCATTCAATAGCATTTTGTGATCGAAAGGGACCTTTTGCCTAGGCTATAATGATATAATATAACTATAATGATAAATATAATGCTAATTTTCTTGTATATATATATACACACATAATTTCTGTTTGTTCAATTGTTTACAACATGTAAGCAAATACCATATTGTATTCCTTGTAACTATAATGATAATTTTCTTGCATAAATATATACATATAATTTTTGTTTGTTCAGTTGTTTACAACATGTAAGCAACAAATAATATAACGCATTTCTTGTAAATATAATGCTAATTTCCCTGTATAATACTTCTTATATTACATACTTTTCTGATATATATATGTTCATAGTTTTTTTTCCACGATATGCATAGTTCATTTACTATTTAAACATGGTTAAAAATTACTGTCCACGCAAATGGAAATATACTGGTTTTATTCACCACTTTGAACTAAAATATTTTTGTTACTATGCAAAACAAAGTGACCAAACTTTATTATGTTGTTGCTACCTAGTAGAAGCCTCAGTACTATTAATTTCAGATTTTTACTGTGAACCCCACTGGAGATACAGCTTCTGAAAAATTTGAAATTTTGGAAAATCCCAATTTTCAACAGGAAAACACTGTTGGAAGCGTTCAAAACACTCCAGTTTTCTCCTCTCAGGTAAAATCTACTGTTATTTATTTATATATCTACTGTTACTATAGTACTTGCAAAAGAAATTTGGTTTGAGTGTATTGTCCCTTTCCCAGTGAAAAACAGGCTCGGAAAATAAGAAAATGGAAAGTTCAACGGTGCATTTTGGCTACCATTAAATTTGCAAAAATAAATCAAGTAATGAAACAAAGTTAAACCAAAATTATCAGCGGTTTATTCAGAGCAAACATTTTTTAAAATTTTTTAATTTTCTCAAATCGAAGAAAAGGTATATCATTTTCCGCACATGCTTGTAATCACAAAAATATACATGTTTCAATCGCCATCTGGTGACTTATCCGACACACGGTAAGAAAATTTCAATTTCTAAAATTGGTTTTGGACTCTCTAGACATATATACATACCTGTGAAAAATCTAAAAAATATTAAAAATGGTGCAGCAACCAATTTAAAAAAAAAAAAAAAAATTGTTGAAATAGCATGGAATAACCCAGAAGTACAAATAGGGCAATTTTAATTTGTGTCTAACAGGTTTGTTTTTTTGACCACTTGTTGCTGACCAAATTTCCCTCGCTGGTGACATCATTACTTGTAATGTATTATTGCCCTTCTCAGGGATAACACGATTGCCACGTAGTGGTCAACACAGGAAAGCCTCCAAGGCGAGTTTTTTTTGCATTTATGAGGAATAATTATATGTGAAAATTCTGACACCCACAGTTATTTAACTCAAGCTAAAAGCTTTTTCGTTATAGGAGAAAAAGAGGCATCTTCCCCAATCTAGATTCAAACAACTAGGGTCTCTGCGTTGAGCCTGGAGCACCTGGACTGCTAGGCCATCGATTTTTTCTTCTGTAACAAAAAAAAAAGCTCTAGCTTGAGTTAATAAACATGGGTGTTGGAATTCTCACATATTCCCCATGGAAAAATACGAAAAAACTCACTAAGGAAGCTTTTCTGTGTTGACCATTATTTGGCAATTGTGTTATCCCTGAGAAGGGTAATAATATCTTACAACCTTATATACTGAGAAAGGGAGCTTTGCTCCGCGTCCTCGATGGCCTAGAGTTCAAGGTGACCAAACTTAACAGAGAGATCCAAGTTCAAATCTAGGTTGGAGACGATGCCTCTGTTTCTCTTATAACAAAAAAAAAGCTCTAGCTTGAGCTAATAAACGTGGATGTCGGAATTTTCATGGGGGGGAAAAAAAAAAGAAAAAGTTGCTTTCCATTATTACGAAATAGCTGAGTCTCCTTTCGACACCGATAAGTGCCCTCCACCCAAGGAGTGAAGGCTTACAAGAGGATTTCCCCCACCGAAAGGCATATCTCAGCCTCCGCCCCCTCCCAATCAAGGAAGCCACAGAATGTCTGTCAGGACTGCGTATTTTTTTGAAGCAGATAATTCTGGAATGCTTACCAGCATTAACTCTATGGAATCTTATATTTTGCGAGGTGGTGTTATCAAACAAGCAAAAAATACTGATTTTCTTTGGATATATAATAAAGGTGAGTGCAAATTGTATTTTTCCCTTTTTAAGGGAATTTTCTCTTTCTAATATATCTGAACATCTCCATTACTTAGGGAATCAATTGTTTGTTTGTGGTTTTATGGCTCAAGGACTACAATGGTCATGCTGCACTGAGGAATTCGAACCTCTTAAAAGGCCAAAAGAACAAAACCCCGGACTACAGAGAGCAGTGCAATCTTTATGAGATCTTTGAGTAAGCGTTCTTTGCATCGCTAGGAGTCAAACCCAAGCTAACAGCGCAAACACGTTACCACACTGTGCCATCGCAGGGCCCTTAGGGAATTAAACCAGGACCATTAGACAATAGAAAAAGGCTCATATTCAATATTTTCTCATCAGGAATACACGATTAGGGATCTTACTTCATTCTTGGCCTCTTCATTTTAGTACAAGTAAAGATGTTCAAAATGACTTATTGCTAAAAGAAAATTAGCTATGCCAATGATATCAATGTTGTCAACAATATTTATCATGTGGGTGTGCCTCTTCGTCTTCAATCTACAATAGGTCTCATTCTAATCTCAGATATTTAAAAAAGCTTTTTTATCTAATTCTAGGATTCCATCGACTTTGGCTATCGACCTCCAATTCCAAAAGTATGATCCCTTGATATATTCCTTACCATGACGTGATTTGGCCATTAACAATACTGTATGAATCACAACATTATCTTGGCAAAAGAGGTTGATAATGAACTATCATCACTGATATCTATTTTATTTTTACATTTTCTGATAATTATGAACAGAACTGATTTCTGTGCAATTGTGGAACAATATCCTACCGGAGAAATACCAAAAATAGAAAGGATGACCTAGTAAAAATAAAAAAAAACGTAGAACTTCCATAGTTCAAAGCTTTAGTGAATGAACCTGGTGATTATGAAGTCCCATTCATTACACACAAAAATGGTTTCTCAATATCAAAAATTTGCCATAGAACCTTTGACTCTGGTATATATAGGGTGATTCAGGACAGACGTTATAGCAATTATCTTTTTTAACTGCTAGTCAAAGATAAAAATTCGGAGAAAAAAAGTTTAAATTTATAAGTGTGAGGAAGTTAAACTCTGCACTTTATATGTATGCAACCCTTCGTAAAATAAAGAACATACTCAACATCCTTACATAATTAGAACTCTTTTCTCCATCTAAAGTTTTCTCTACAAGCAGCAGTTAAAAAAAAGTTTTAACTGCACTAACATTCTGAATCAACCAGTATAGGTCCCGTTGCGATCACTCCAGCATAATACCAATCCATAACTACAGAAAGGGAGGTTCCACAATATGTATTTAAAATACAATATGAAAATTTAGGAAAAAATTTTATTAACCATTCAGAAATACTTTTTTCAAATATCTGTTGCATAGCATATAACATCACTGCCATTTGACTCATCATTAACAATTCCCAGCTTATGATTCATGATTAAGCACACGAAAATTGTTGGTCTCCAATTTCCATTCAATATGCAAAAGATATGACGGAGTGAGTAAAAAACAACAAATTAACACAATTAAAAATGTTTAATTATACTGTTGAGAGCTATTTCAGTGGCTAATCCGCCACCATCCTCAGAATAGTTATGGCTGTTTACATGTGTGGGCGTGAAGTGTTGCCAATGCCGTGATCACAAAAACAGTGAAATAAGAGGTATTTACAGGTTGTACGTTAGGGGTGGCGTCTCTTGCGGTAGAACTAAGCAAATTTTTCCAAATAGGTGAAAGGGCGTTAAAAGGGAGCTGATCATTCACGGAATTAGCTGTATTTGTAAGGATGTGATAAGCTTCGAAGGAGTTGAAATCAAAAGTTGAAGAGACTCTTTCAATTAACTGTGATTTGGAAAAAAAAATTTGTGGCCAGCTTCCTAAAAATGTTTCGCCAGTGTGGATTTATGGAATTCTTGTTTTCAAACGTGGGCCTCATGCTCTTTTAATCGAAAACGTAAGACCCGACATGTTTGGCCGATGTATATCATGTCACACTGACGCGGGACAGAGTAAATTTACCAATTATCATTGTCCGGAATGCTATCTTTCAATTTTGAAAAACTCAACTTATTAACTGGTGTGAAAACCACACGGAAATTGAATTTACGTAAGAAGCGGAGATTTTGGATGAGATTTTTAGAACAAAGGGGATGCCTACAGTATTGATAATAAGAGCTATTGGAGAGAGTGGTGGCTAGTTTAGGTCCATTGAGTTTAGAAAAGATCTCGTTGACAATGGACGGATCGTAACCAGGATCCGACGCAATTTTCGGTAGGATATTGAGTTCAATATCCAAGGCTTGCCTAGTAGAATTAAATTTTGTCTCACGGGAGATAAGCCAATAAAATGAACTCATTTTTTGTCATTGTGGATGCGCAGATAGTGAGTGCGGTGGGAGAGATACAGCGAACGGTTTTCAGTATACACTGGTTTAAAAAGCAGACGGGGTTCTTATGACGTAGACATCCAGAAATGGCAATGAGCCATTGGCTTCTTCGAAAGTGAACGAGACGTATGGAATGGCAGATTATAAGGTTAAAATTCCACCAATGTATATAATTTTTTTTTAATGTTGGAAATTGCCGTAAAAACAAATATTGTGAATTACAGATGACATCATTCACTGAAAGAATTGACGAACAATTGTGCTATAAACGAACAGATTAATTCAGTGATTTGGTCGTTGAACCATTTGGTCCACTGCCATTGTGAACACAGGTGACACAATTTTTAGAACATTCCAGTATTTAACTTTTGCAGATGGTTGTTTTAATAAGCAGAAATTAAACCGTTTTAAAAGAAACAGTGCAACAGTTTAAAATGACTCTGGGCTAATCCAGTGTCATCGCATGGGGTTCACCAGGGCTAAGAAGTTAGGTACAAAATTTAATTTCAACATTGAACCAGTGGAAGGGAATGAAAACTGGTTTAAACGGGCATAATACTTAACTTATCCCATGTGTGGACGGCCCCCCACTGAGCTCATCATATTACATTTCAGATAGATATTCTTTTACAGCTTCAAATTCATACTATTAATTAATAAAAATATAAAGAAAAATGTTGAGTTATCACAAATTAAAACGTTAAACAGATGGAAAAACATAAAATATTAAAAAAGTGTGAGATTCTATGAAAGCAGAGATATTCAACTGTTTTAAATAACAAAATGTCCATTATCAAAATAGAAGTTTGTGACAATTTCTTTTGCTGCTTCTATTACCCAAAATACAATGATCTCCTGATTTATAAGGTCTCGATTTTCTCAAATGGGGACATCTAAAAGCAAGAGGTCGCCAACCGGTGGTCCACAGAAAAATCTGGATATTATGTGCATTTTTAATGTTTTATTAATAATAAAACAAAAATAATATTCTAAGAAATTCTCATATTCTGAATGACAATTTCCACCTTTATATTGCACTAAATTCACGAAATGTGGTCTGCGGGATTTAAAATTATGAATTTAGTGGTCCGTGAGGTAGGTCTAAAAGATTGACGACCACTGATCTAAAGGACTTCGTATGCAAGACCCCACATGGCTCAACCAAGAACCTCACCGTTAAGACTTGCTGTCATTGTTGCTGCAACTGTTCGAGAAATACCTGACATTTTCAAAAATGTACATTTATGCTTTTCGAGGTCTGACCAAAAAAGTTTTATTTTTGACTGGCCTTTAGGAATGATTTCAAATTCCTTAACAATTCCAGGTTTCCAGAATCCGTTATTGTTAAAGCTTAGCCTTATTCAAACGGCCATAGTTACAGAATGGAACAAATGATGTCCTGTCCCTACTTCGGAATTCTCTTTCTCGGATCAAGTCCTTTCCCCGATAGTAGTAACTACATCGTATGAATGATTATAATGAAATGACTAGTAATCAAAATATGAAATACATAAAATTAAGAAAGCAATATAACCATTGTTTTATTTAGGTATAAAATAAAGGACCATGTGGGTTTTTGTTTTTTTCCGTTAGACAAGCGTTTTAATCACAGTGACAGATAACTGGGAAGACCAGTTATGAGAAGTTTTTAATTTTAATGATTTATACGAATGATATTATTTTACTCAAAACAGAATAAATTTATTCACCCTGAACAAGCCAATTCAATCAGCAATGACGTAATGATCAGCTGATGCAGATACATAAATTAAAAAAAAAAAAAAGCTTCGGAAAAACGTAAGAAAACAATAAAAGACTTACCCCCTTCCTGCATCATTTTGTAAAATTTGCTTTCTATGTGCAACTGAGGATGTTTTGTTTTGATACATTCCAATTTGATTGCCACTTCTTCGCCGGTGCCTATATTGGTTCCTGAAATCAAACGAAAGATTCATTTATTACACGAGGTAACAGGGTGCTCGGAGAATTTATGTAAGGGGGCTTACAGGACTGTGATTTCATGGATGTATACATATAATAGTAATCTATTTATAAGCACCATATTTATGCTTTGTAAGGGTTTATGACCCCCATCAACACCCACCCTGAGTATGCCCATAATATAAATCGAGCATCGAACCACTCCTTAAAATTTCGTCATAAAAATCGGGAAATTTTAAAAAATCGGGAAGTCGTCTCGAGAGGAAATCGCAAACCAATTTTGCGATCGTGAACAGGGGAACTTACCAAAAGAAAGGTGAAATCAATACCCCTTCATATTTTTAGAAATTTTATAATACCGATGACTATATAACCCACAAAAGTATGTCACAAAAAGCTTACCTAGGTATATGTCTCCGAACGACCCGCTTCCGATTTTCCGTCCGAGCCTATATTTGTTTCCCACGCGAAGCTCCATAGCTCTTTCTTGCAACTGAAATCAAGTGTTCTAGTCGTCTAAACGAGGCGCAAGGGCGAATTTAGGAACAGCGACATGGAAAACACAGCAGTTTTTCGCATCGCCATCTTTGTTACGATGGGCGACAACAATGAAAGGTAGCCAACCTCCCGCACTCGGAAGCCACTGACGCGGAGTACGTTCAGAATAGTTAGTGTAAATAATTATGAATTGAAACCTGGGTTGTTAATTTTTGTAATTGTAATTATTACATTTTGATCATTTTTGTAGATTAAGAAAAATTATCTTTTAGACGTTTTCCGATGACAAATTCTTCGACTTCAGCAATCTGCGCATGCGCTATATGATGAACCGTTGCCCGGATCTGGAGGAAAACCACCCAGCTGTTTTGGAATATTCCATTCACTGAGTGACGTGTTTACCCAGTAAATTACATATCATTCTGAGAAGCAGAAGCGCGCCAGGATGGGGGTGCAAAGGGCTAAACACACACTTAAAATTAGTTTATCTAGTATTAAAAAATGTTTGTCAATGACGAAGTTTTGCTGATGTTAAATGGACAATATGCACACTCTCCCATAGTCGTATCCAGAAAGTTCGTAAAGGGGGTTTAAGCTCAACAAGGAGGGGGTTATAGAGCTGCAACTCATATATTCCTATGTTAAATATACAAAATTTCATTGCAATGGGGGGTTACAACTATCAAATCCCCTCCCCTGTGGCTACGCCTATGCCTTCCGCAAACTTTTCACTGGGTTTAAAAAATGACGTATTTAATCAGCAAGGCAAAACACAACGGAGGAGAAGGTTTGGGCGATTAAAATTCCTCATATAAAGAATATTATTAGCTGTAAAATAAAAAAATCTTATTAATCAAAATTTTGTTTTCATCAAAACCTGCCCCTTTTCTGTCAAAAACACCCCTTTATTTTTTAAACTTGTGCACCGGCCTGTTATTCAGTAAGTTATATATTACTCAAAGGAGCTGAAACTTACTTTGGGGGGCATAAAAGGCTATGTGCCCCTCCAAAGTTATTTTATTTAGTATTAAAAATTTATAAAAATTGTTAATGACGTCATTTTGCTAGTTTTAAACTGGCGATGTGCAATCTCTCCTCTGAGAAATTAAATTCCAAGTAGGCTACTGCTGAGAACTGCAGCTGAATAATTATATCTCACACTTGTTTATATATTGATATTCGGCTAAACTTCAATAGTCATGGGTACTTTTGAAATGAGCACGGATTAGACTCGCGAATTATGTTCAAAATGCGTGTTTAAAACGAAATCAATACCTCACTATTTTCATTGGTTTTTTAAGAATAATAATTGCTCTATTATGGTGCTATGATGAAAACTGGGCATTCGTCGTTCTGTTTTGCGGTAGGGTGGGGATGGTGACTCTCTAAGGGAGCCGGTTTAACTGTGTTTGAATCTGAAATTATGGGCAGTTTACAAAGACAGTTTATATATTTTTTCGATGTCGTTAGGTGCCCGCTATGAATACCTACAGAACTTTATGTGCCACGTTTAGTTGGAGACTTCCCTTAAGAACACTTCTGTTTATAGACTCAGTGCTCTAGAAAATCGTAAACCCCTATGCCAAACTGTGCTCTCTCTCCGGGAAAACAAAGCTTTTTCGGCGGTTCACCTTTCCCAACAACAAATATTTAAAAAGAAAAAGAATCATAATCAAACAATCGAACACAGATATATTTTCTTCTTTTGTGATCAAAATTCTTAGTCTTTTTATCACATCATAATACAGTCGAACCTCGTTAAGACGAACACCAAGGGGAACAGAAAATCTGTTCGTATTAACAGTAAGTAATTCGTATTATCCGTAAAGGATAGGAGGAATCGTATTAAGTTATTTATCCCACCTTTGGTTACCATATACACGTTTTGCCATTATAGATATGTTATTAATTTATTACTATATTAACATTGGAAATGTTTTTACGGAGGTCAATTGGAAAAAGCGTCATTTTTTCGTTATTTTTTTCGTGACGTCTTAATAAAGGTAGGAGGCTGTTGTTGCCACTTTATTGTAGTTGTATCAATAATATAATTATTAGCGGGTTTCAATAGATATTGAACCCGCTATTGCTTTTGGTTTTTCTGTCTGTCTGTCTGCCTGCCTGTCTGTCATGGGCGTCGATGGCATAAAATTATTAGAGGAGAATATACCAGTGAAAGGCAGCTTGTTGTTAATGAGGGCCGTAGCCAGCGGGTGGTCCCAAGGGCCCGTACCCCCTTCCGAAATTTTTTGCCTCCCCGAAAAAATTTCTGGTTAAGGCCTTGTTGTTAACAACTCTTTACAGAGATAACAGACACCAACAAAGCATTGTTTAATTTTAAATGCGCTTCTGCTTGATGACGTTCACTTTACCATAGAACTAATATTCTAGTTGCATTTCTAGTTTCATTTTCACATGCAATGCTCCTTAACCTTTTTTTTTTTTTTGCAGGACATTTTCATAAAGGTAGGATGTTGTTGCCACTTTATTATGATAATATTAATAATACAATCATTTGCGTTGAAACCAATGAAAAATAATTGTTGCCACTATATTCTGGTGGAATCAATAATAGCTACATGAAGAAATGTCAATTGTGCTTAATTCTCACTTTTCAATTTTAGTTGTCATGGTAACCCGAAAGGCACGAAATGTCGGAGGGCGCTTTTTGTTTATTAGTATTCATTCAAGTTTTGACGGGTACGCATCGTTTTATTCCGCTTAAATTCGAATGTTATTCTTTATTCACCACACCAATGACAAAACTGCAAACAAAAAATTCAGTGTTATCGAATACATTTTCAACGTCCTAATTCAATAATATTGAAGATTTCTTTATTATAAAGATTTCGTGCCCTTTTTTTAACATTGAAAACGTTTTTACGGAGGTCAATTAGAAAAAAAAGGTTACTTTTCACGTCACATTTTTGCGTCAGACAATTTCGTTACCCTCTAATAAAGGTAGAGGATGCTGTTGCCACTCTTATTGTATTTAGACACATTATAATCATTAGCGGGTTTCAATAGATATTGAACCCGCTATTGATTTTAGTGTTTCTGCCCGTCTGTAATAACAAAAGGACAAGGTAAAGGTCTTCCGTAAATGCAATAATGATAGCTATTGTTAACGTCGAAAACCTTACGAGTTACTTGAGAATTAGAGGGTGGGGAGTCGCGAATTAGACGGACGCCACCAGATAGCCTCGAATTAAAGGGTACTGATTAGAAGACTGCCAATTATAGGGTCACGAATTAATGTTAATTGAAACCCGCTAAATTTAAATATCGACCTTAAGCAATTTTCTTTCACTTGCTTGTTAAAAACAATTATATATATATATATATATATATATATATATATATATATATATATATATATATATATATATATATTAAAACCAATGAAAAATGTTTGTTGTCATTATATTCTGGTGGAATCAATAATAGCTAAACAAAGAAATGTTAGTTGTGATTAATTCTTTACTTTTTAATTTTGGTTATCATGGTAACCCGAAAGGCACAGAATACCAGGGAGCTCTTTTTCTCTTTTGTTTATTAGTATTCATTCAAGTTTTGACGGGTACGCACGTAGTTTTTCTATTCCGCTTACTTGACTTGGACGGAGGGAATTGGGAAGGGTGACCGCCGGAGGCGTGCCGGTAACCCTAGGCAGGAGTATTCCGCTTAAATTCGAACGTTATTCTTTATTTACCAATGAAAAAATCTTTATAAAATGTTTTTACTGAACTCAGTTAAAAAAAAACCTGTCATATTTTTTCGTTATTTTTTTGCAGAACGGTTTACTAAAGGTAGGATGTTGTTACCACTTTATTATGATAATATTAATAATGTAATCATTTGAGTCAAAACCAACGGAAAATTATTGTTGCCCCTATATTCTGGTGTAATCAATAATAGCGACATGAAAAAATGTCAATTGTGCTTCATTATTTTCTTTTTAATTTTGATTGTCATAGTAACCTGAAAGGCACGAAATGCCAGAGGATGCTCTTGGTTTATTAGTATTCACTCACGTTTTGACGGGTACGCACGTCGTTTTTCTATTCCGCTTAAATTCGAATGTTATTTTTTATTCACCAATGACAAAATTGAAAAGAAAGGATATTCAATGTTATTGAATACATTTTCAACGTTCTAATATTCAATAACATTGAATTTTGTTTTTGTTTTTTTAGATTACCCGGTGAGGTGAAGACTGAATTAGAGATGTGCAGAAACGGTCCCTAACCGAATCAGTGTGACGATTTTGCCCCTTACCAGGGAAGTGCTCTAAATTCTTACTAGGGAACTACTTACTCTCTGCCTCTTACTAAGGAAGTATTTTGCTTGGGAAGTATACTAGGTGTAAGTCGTCAATTTTGACAAACGTGGAATCATTGGAAATGTCACCTTACGGGTAGTAAAAGAAGTCAATGAAACTATCCGTCTCAATCCAACAGTTGAGAAGATATGACTAAAAGAAAGCAATGCGGTCAGCACTGCTGGAGAAAGCAAAATGAAAGGGCATATCGTGAATACAAAATACACGCTCTTTAATATGATACTTTAAATACTTAATATTCATGTCAAGGATTCTGCGCGACATCACCCATTTTCCCCATGTTAATGTTGTGCAGTATAGAAATGTGAAAAGCATAAATATTGTGTACACCAGCCATCACCATAGAGTGCTCAAAATTATTGGAGGCTCAAGCATATTTTATATACATTTATACATTACAGTATATGTAAAATCGCAATTTATTTCAGATTATTGTTTAAGCTCGGGCCCCACGGGCCCATCTAACTCTACACTTACACTATGTAAATAAATTATAAACTCACCCATAAAACACAGATAACTTACGATTGCAATAAGCATTTGATATAAATTCATGCAAATAATATACCAATGGTGATTACATACATATAATGATTACAACTTTTGAAAATGGTGACAAAATTTTTCGTAAAAAAAAATAATCATTTACAACCTGTAAAGAAAATATAAACTCAGCATGCAAATTCATAGACTGCGAGCCTGTTAACTAATTTGCACATGTGTAGTTTTATACACATCATATGATACATGTAGGCTATCATATGGATCCAATGTTGTGATGAAAATTGCGTTTTGTGAGTATGCATTGAGGAAAAGAACTAAATGAAACTTACGCCAGAAAAATATATTTGCTGCATGGCAAGGGACAGTCAACAAGAGGACTAGCCCGTAAAATAGAACGCTCACAAACTGCTGTCCAAACTGTCATCGAAAAAGGTGATAATTGTGGAACCCAAAAAAGATCAGGTAGACCACCAAAACTGTTACCCCGGAACCACAGGCACGTTCAAGCTGTTGCTGTCCTTCAGAAGGTGTTCACTCGTGAAATTCCACGTGTACTATCAACACATGTATCGTACCACACCGTGTGTAAAAGTTTAAATGTAAATTTGAACGTAAAGTTCAGGAAAATAAAAGCAAACCGAAACTTACTAGCCGTCAGAAGTTAAATCGGCTCGATTGGTGTGAAAAATCTTTGAAATAGCGTCATGAGGGGAATGCAAAAGTATTTTCTGATGAAAAAGTTTCTGTCTGGATGGTCCTGATGGATATTCGTCACATTGACATGATCTACGCATTCAGCCAAAGTTAAGGCTAAGTAGACAGCGAGGAGGCGGCGGAGTGATGGTGTAGGCAACATTCGAAGCAGGAGGAAAAGCAGACATCGTATTCCTTCGGGGCACTATGAACTCCAAATATATCAGGAATTAATGTATGATCTCTTAATCCCATCTGGGCCTCTTTCAGACGGTCCGAATTGGAAATACCAACAGGACAATGACGGTGTACATGCATCAGTGTCCACCAAGGAGTGGTTTGAATTCCATGGCCCTCGCGTTCTCCAGACCTGAATCCAGTTGAAAATGTGTGGGGTTTTATGGCAAAGGCTGCATATTGGCGCAACAAGCAATATTATCGTGTGAATGATCTCCAAATAACAACTTCGAATGCCTAGGACAACACGGGCTTACATGTTTTAAGTAAACTACTTCAAACAATCCTGACAGAATCATACAGTTTATTGAAAAACAAGGAGGACCAGCTCGCTATTGATTTCTGATTTCCTGAAATTTTCCACATTGAATTTATGTTTCTTTACAGGTTGTAAATGATTATTTTTTTCACGAACAAAATTGTTCACCATTTTCAAAAGTTGTAATTGGTATATATATAATCACCGTTGGTATATTATTTGCATAAATTTATATCAAAAGCAATTATTGCAATCATTTATTTGTTTTTGCGTATTTTGCAGGCGAGTTTATAATTTATTTACATAGTGTATGACACCAGGCACACTTCAAGATCGGCAAACTCTCGCATTCACTACGTGTTCTTTCTGTCAGCCTAAAACACATCTGCTTTATAAACTAAAAGCTTGAGATATTTGATTGCAATAGTGTTTTTTCAAAGGTATGTCATCGCATGTCTGGCTTGACATTTGATTACGAAGTAAGTGATGCATGTTGATAATGCCTGATGCAGATTGCTTGGTGAGTACGAGAATATTCCATTCTCTTTACCATGTATTTGTAATCGGAAAACGTTTGGACATTTAATAACCGTAAGTACTTTGTTGTATTATGAGGCAGGAATATGATTCCTACATTATCTCCCAATATTTTTAATATTTCTCTATCTTTCTGGCCACTCCACTGATCTAGGGTCAAACGCGCATGCTGTTTGGTGATGTTCTCCTTTAATACACTCTATAACAAAAAAATCGACGCACCAAGGAGGAGTTGTCCGATTGCGATAAAAATTGGTGGATGTGAAGAACATACATAGAAAAAGAAATCATTAAAATTTCAGAACAATTGAATGATTTATTGCAGAGTTTGACCGTTACAAAGGGAGGAAGTCAATAAGGCGTTGGTCCACCTCTGGCCTGGATGCAAGCTGTCACCCGGCGTGGCATAGACTGATAAAGATCCCGGATGGTGTCCTGCGGAATTTCTTGCCAAATTGTCTCCAACTGTCGGGCTAAATCGTCAACATTCCGGGATGGTTGCAATCGCCTTCCCATAGCGTCCCAAATGTGCTCTATGGGAGAGAGATCAGGAGACCTAGCTTGCCAAGGAAGTGTTGGGCAAGCTTGAAGACAATTCATAGCAACACGTGCCGTGTGCGGCCGGGCATTGTCTTGTTGAAACGTAAGTCCAGGGTGTCGCAAAAGGAACGGTAACACAACCGGTCGTAGAATGTCGTCTACGTACCGCTGTGCTGTAAGTGTGCCAGAAATGACCACCAAAGGGGTCCGGCTATCAAAGGAGATGGCATCCCAGACTATAACACCCTGTTGTGGGCATGTGTGGCGTGCGATAGTAAGGGCAGGATCCCCACGCTGCCCTGGACGTCTCCAGACACGTCTGCGGTTGTCGTCAGGACACAGTTGGAAACGGGACTCGTCACTAAAGACTATACGTCCCCAGTCAGCGCAGTTCCAAGTTGATCGAGCCCGGCACCACTGTAATCGGACTTGACGGTGTAAAGGCGTGAGAGGTACGCGGCGTAACGGTCGGCGCGAGCGTAAATTCCGCTCTCTCAGTCGTCTGCAGAGGGTCATGTTGGACACATGTGTGCGGACCACACAGTGGATAGTTGATAACGACGAATCCGGTGCTGTGACAGCTGCTCTGACAATCGCTCTGTCTTCCCGTTCTGTTGTGGCCCTAGGTCGACCGCTGCCGTCCCGACGCTGACATCTGCCGTTGTTGACCCACTCTTGCCAGCACCGTCCAATCGCCGCATCGCTTCGACCCACATGTCCAGCGATTCTTCGATTCGTCCAACCAGCCTCTTTCAATCCGATAGCACAACCTCTTTCAAACTCTGACATATGCTCGTAATGAGCACGAATCTTTCGGCGAGGCATTGTTACAGTCGACGTAAGATATCCGCAGTCAAAATGCAACAGAAATTTTGACCACATATTGAGAATCGCTCCTTATATACACCTGCTGAATGCGCAGTTCCGATGCGCTGGAGTTCCCGCTATTCATTCATTGGACACCAAATTTTAATCATTTGCATGTTCGGTCAAAATGTCTTTGCATACGAAATTTCATTACAATCGGACAACTTCTTGGTGCGTCGAATTTATTTTGTTGTTGTTGTTGTTGTTGTTTTTTGTTATAGAGTGTATTTAAAAGTATTTTGCATTTAATTGCTTGCTGCTTATACCAGACTTGAAGCACATGACGAGATGTTGGAGTATTTCATTCTTTCCAACCTTTTAGCCACAATGGGTCCAAATTTGCCTTGGAGTTCCTTGGTGATTATTAACACCGTGCCAAATAACTTGCCAGCGGCACTAATGGTCAACTGAATTGTATACGAATGTGATTTTTTTCCGGCTTTTAGCGACAGTTGCCACATTTTTCGACCCTTTGATGCCGAGAATTCTTTTCTTTCCCTGAGAATTCTCTCCCTGTGAAGGGTAATAATATCTTACATCCTCATATACGAAGAAAACTGCGTTTGTTCTTGTCCTCATTCGTCTAGTAGGTCAAGACACCAAGGGCTCAATGCGTTGACCCTGGTTCGAGTCCAGGATGAGGACGGCGCCTCTTTTTCTCCAAATATAAAAAAGCTCTAGTTTGAGCTACTTGAACGTGGGTGGCAAAAATTATTGTATAAGAATTCTTTATAATACGAACCCATATACATAATCGTTCTGCTCAATATTAAGGAAGGAGTGTAGACTGCATTTTTTTATTATAATTTTGTTTCGCAGTTAAAATTTCCATAGTTGAACGCTTAAGGAAACTGCCTCCTTAGCTCATGCTCTCTTTTTTTTGTCCCAGAGGATCAGGCGAGGAGTTAGTTCCTGACATTAAATTATAGACTACTATATTCTAGGCCTATACTGACGTCATTTAGTTATTATATGTGCACAACACTATCATGGAGGAAACGGTTGGTGTCACGGAACATTCTTGATATGAATATTAAGCGTTTAAAACATCACATTAACGCGTATTGGCTTTGCATTCAAAAAATGATCCTGCACTTTGCTTTCCCAGCAAAGCTCACTCCATTGTTGTTTTTTTTGTTTTGTTTTTTAGCTATATCTTCTCAACTGTTGAATTGAGACGGGTAATTTTATTGATTTTTTTTTCAACCCGGAACGAGACCTTTCCAACGATAATACTGCTCTTGTCAAAATCGACAACTTACACCTCGTGCACTTCTGTAGTTAGAGATGAGCAGAATCATTCATTGATTCTGTCAATGAAAGATTTTGCCCATCTCTAGACTGAACGCTACTTAAAAGTCATTTTTGTCCATGTCTAGTCCGAACGCTACTTAAAAGTCGTTTTTTCCCATCTCTTGACTGAACACTATTTAAAAATCGGTTTCGCCCATCTCTAGATTCAACGCTACTTAAAAATCGTGGCCAATCAAATCTTATCATCGTTGCCTTCATTGCGTTCGGCTGCTTTTTTTTTTTTTTTAATTTTTGCTGAAATAGTTATCTTTTGATTTAATATTACCTCTTGAATACTGACAGCTGGTGTTCAATGCCGCATTTAGGTACGTATAAGCCAATTTGGCCGAGGTCTAGGTAGAGTTGTAAAAAACCCGGGAATTTTGGGCACATTGGAAACTTTGAACATAGAAACCAAGATAGCTAGAATAAATTATGCAGTCCGTCCCCATCTTTCTTCCTATTTCTCTATTCGACAAAATCGACCAATAGGGAGAAAGGTGAGGATGGCAATACCATCTTTATTCTAGCTATCTTGGTTTCTTCCCATCAAAGTTTCCAATGTGTCCAAAAGTGCCGGGTTTTTTACAACTCTGGATCTAGGGCTCTAGCGAACACGTAAGTGGCGCCCATTGGTGGTTCCTGACAGAGCACTGTGTCTGGTGTTATATAGAGAAAGCACCTAAATAGGGGTTAGATAACTGTTGTAAGAAAAGAAAGCGGACATATAGGGGTTATGGGGGAATTCCCCCCCCCCATCTTTTGTCGTGGGAACTTCTATTCCCCATCAGGTTGAGGAGGAAACGCCATGTTGAATTAATTTGACATCGTTTTGACTGGTGTGGTGTATTTTCGTCGTTGTATTTGACATTTTCGTTCCATTTTTCTTCAACCTTCATTTAAGTTCCATAATGAGTGAAGCAACGAATACACCAAATTCATCCGTAGTTTGCAGATGAGTCAATTTTATATCTTAGTTTATATATTTATACACGTGCTACTGTATTATGAAATCAATATAAAGTCCATGCCTCGTTGAAATATTCCCCAAAAAGAACTATAATCTAATTATCCTTATCTCTATCTGCCTTTATTATTTTCATAACAAAAACGTTCAATTTAAGACATTAATTATATGTGTAATTTTCTGCTAATTTAATATTTATGTACAAACTGTTTCAGGGAAAACAGGCTACACATCTCTTTAAGTGCTTTTTATGTAGAACGAATTCTTCAGCCCACTCTGCGAGGAAATATTTTGTTTACACATATTTCTGGATCATTTTGCAATAACTTAAATATTATTAAATGCATATTATGAAGAATAGGATATGAACGCTTTTTTTAATATGTATTTCTTAATGTTTTTATATTCTCCTTTTTTAAGGGCGAGAGCATGGTCTTCAGAAACTAATTGCCCACGGCTGATGAAAAAGTTGTCCAATGCTCTTCATAGAATGACCAAACTCTGAGAGAGAAAGAAAGAAAATAGTGAACGACAAAATCATCCGAAAATTAAATCAAATATACAAATACTTAAATTTAATAATCCATTTAAAAGACAAAAAATAGTATACGTGCATATCTATTAGTATCTATGTATCTATATACACACACACACACACACACACACACACACACACACACACACAATATATAATTAAATGATATAATTTATAAATTGAAGGAGCGAAAATAATATAAATATATATTTAATTATATAATTAAATACCTATAGTAATCGATAAAAGTAAAGGTGAAAAAATGGGAGAGTAAAAGTCTTTGTGGCCCCTACTTGAACGGGGTGGCTTTTCTGCAATATACAAGTGCAGTAGACTATGGGGACAGTGCGATCGCCAGTTTTGCATTATCCCTACGGAAGCTTACCTTCTTTTTCCCTCATTTTCTTTGCTAGAGTGACCTGGCATTATTTGTTTAAGCGATGTTTTAATCATAATGTTGATCCCGAAATATAGTTTAACCAGATTATAACGAGAACCCGAAAATACAATATTTGTTTGGTTACAATCAAAATATACACAACGAAAATCCTTTATTGCGAGAGAAAACCTGCCGTAGCAAGCAACGGTGTAGTAAATTTTCCTCTTAATTTGCGTAGGTCAAATCTAAAAAAAATAGATTTTCTCTTTTCGTTTTACAAAAATTCCCTCTTACTAGGGAACATTCCCAACTATTAGTTCTGGATTTAGTTGAGAGTAGTATCGTTAAAAGCTCTTGCTATGAGGGTCAAGAAAAGTATAGAAACTATTTATCCGAATCCAAACGGTTACGAAATATGAGCCTACTTCTTTCGTGATGTCATGCATAACGAAGTAAATAAGCGAGAAGATTCTGTTCATTTATGTATATCCTTTCTTGTTGTTGTTTTGTATGCAAGAAATAATAAATAAATAAGCTGGAAATGTTAAGCAAGCAAGCGACACTGTGTTTCCAGGGGAGAGGGGGTAAATAGAGTCCAAGAGATGAGGAAAGAAAGAAGAGATGGAATATCCATTTGGGGATCAAAGTACTTAACCTTTTAACTAAAAAATAGCTATATGTTAACATGTGACGTCAAAGCCTAGTTAATCCTTCAAATCACAAAAATAACTCCTAGAACTAAAGTTGTAGAAAACCCGGGAATTTTGGACACATTGGAAACTTCGATGGGAAGAAACCAAGATAACTAGAATGAAGGCAGTAGTCCCGTCCTCATCTTTCTTCCGATTGGTCGATTGTGTCGAATCGACCAATAAAAAGAAAGGCGCGGACGGGACTACCTCCTTTATTCTAGCTATTTTCATTTCTATATTCAAAGTTTCCAATTTGCCCAAAATTCCCAGGTTTTTTACAACTCTACCTAGAACGACTACATTGACATTTGGCAACATATTTATGCCATGTATGACAAGTGCTTCCATCTGTTGTTAAGCTGTAGCACTTCTATAGTGCCTTGAAGAGACTATACTCCTGTTCAACTTAACCTGACAGTGGAGGAAAGGCTATGCCTTGTAACCTTCCGCCCTTACAAAATAATTCGTCAGTTAAGTACTGCATTTTTGTGTTAAATTCATCGTCAAATGCAAACAACATATTTATATAATTAATCTAGAATTTTATATATAATGTGTACCCAGTAATATTACATTTCGTCTTTATTTAGGGAAAGATGTGTTTATTACGTCATCGCTTTGATATCCAATAGGGTCAAAGCATGTTTTGGCACAATTTGGAGAAAGTGAAAATTGCAGCAAACCTTCCCCCACCCCAGAACTGGAGGACTATTCATTCTCTGTTCTTTCTTACGGACTTCGCATTTTCGCATGAACGTAATAATGGATACTGCTCCTGTATCGAATAATGATTCTTTTACATTTAACCGCATAAGGCTGGAAAACCACTTGGAAGTTCCGATAAGGTTGTTATGAATGTTTTTTGCAAAATATACCAATATTACCCAAAAAAATCTGACAATGATGTCATAGCGATCGTTTCCAGCTTAACTGGTTTCTCCTTCCAGCATACACAGAATGAAAGCTGAATTAAAAGATAAAGGGAAATTTTCAACTCCGGGGTAAAAACGCCCACTAAAAGTAGGCATGCATACGAGGATAAAAATTTACGATGAATTTATATTATCGGCAGTACGGAGAAAAGTTCACGCTTTCTTTTTCAGGAACGAAATTCCTACAAACCTAAAAGTTATGGCTGCCATTAATGAAAATTGTGACTCGCCAAACGTCAGTATTAGTACAGCAAGACGTCTATCGATAGATTTGAGTTTCAGTTTTACTAAACGAAAACGGGAGTCTGTGCTGATAGAACATGATGACATTCAGTGTTGGCGTCATCGCTATCTGCGAGACATCTAGCGTTTTCGTTCTGAAGGTCAACCCATTGTTTACACTGATGAAATTTGGGTAAATTTTGGCCATACCGAAACGAAAGTATGGGCCGATTCCACTATCAAGTCGGCAAAACAGGCGATTTTGGACGGCCTCTCACAGGGCTTAAAAGCTCCATCCGGAAAAGGGTTCAGAAATATCTTAGTTCATGCTGGAAACGAGGAAAGTTTTATAGATGGTGATTGTGGTAGTTTTTTAGCTTGCAAGAAAAAAGGCAATTACCATGGGAAGATGAATGGGGAATATTATGTGGATTGGTTTAGGAAGAAATTTCTCGCCAACGTGAAGTCGAATAGCGTCATTGTATTCGATAACGCCTCATATCATAGCGTATTAGTTGAAACCATTTCATCAACATCTACACGGAAAGCCGATATTCAAGATTGGTTGATAACCAAAAACATTCCATGGAGTTGCTATTTGTTGAAGGTTGAACTTATACATTTAGTAAACAACATCCGTAAAAATTACGCGAGTTATCGCATTCACGAAATAGCTGCTGAAAGTGGGCACACTGTCCTCCGCATACTCCCCTATCACTGTAAGCTTAATCCTATTGAATTGGTTTGTAGTCAAGTGAAGGGCTACGTTGCTGGTCAAAACCAAACGTTTAAAAAGAATCAAGTTTCGAAACTGACACTCGAAGGCATTTACAGAGTCATACAGCATGCTTGGAGGAATTTCGTCGATCACGTGACGAAAACTAAAACTCAAATGTGGGAATTGGATGCCCTTACGGAAAATATTGTCGAACCTGTAATTTTTGCAATTGGCGGCTCCGGCACTTCAGATTATTCAGACGATAACCTCAGCGGGATAGAATAATTTTGATTATAAAAATAAATAAAGGCCCTTTTCAGGGCCATAAAATAAAAATAGCATTAATAACAATAAACATTATTACTCCACATACACAACGCATGCCTAGGGCCGTTTTCTATGGCGTAGCTTATAGAGAGAGAGAGAGAGAGCAACTTCCACTTAGGGTTCGTCCATACATTACGTCCGCAAAATTTTACACATTTTTACCCCCCAATCCACAATTGTCTGCTTTTAATGACCCCCTGTTGCAGGAATCCTACAGAAGACTACTCCCATCAGCAATTCTCATAATTCAATGTCCGCCCCTCCCTCCAGTTTAAATTTATCTATGGAAGGCAACCCCCACCCCACTTCTCACCAAATCCAATTTTTCAAAAAAATCCGGTATTATGCATTTTAAATTTTTGAATTTAATCCAAAAAAATTTTGAATAAGGTTTTAATTTTTAGTTGAAAACAGCCTAACCTTTTTGGGAAAGTTCATCAGAGAATTGTCCACTAAAATAAAAATAAATTAAAAAAAAAAAAAAAAAAGCCTGGGAAACGATGAAAATTTGCTAAATCGGGTTATTGATTGGTCAAAGACTGTAGGGAGGGGGAGGAGAAAGCGCGCATGAATACTTGAAAAACAAGGTTTCCTTGTTGCAATGCGGTCAGCTCTAGCCTTCCCTCCACTGTCAGGTTAAGTTGAACAGGAGTATAGTGTGCCGTTCGGAATACAGATTGCGGGAAATTTTGGATTCCTCTTGTCATGACGAGATATTTAATTAGGAGAGCTGTTTGGGAGTGATTGTGAGTTTTGATACGTTTTCAATTTGACATCTGGTTTTCGGATGCTTTCTTTACTGTATGTTCTTGTTTTATTGTTTGTTTATTAATATGTATTTATTTGATTGTGTTGTATAATGGAGATTTTACCGAGTGCTAAGAAAAAATGGAAAAGCGAGCATATGTTTTATGCTGGTTGCAATAATAGATACAAAACATGCAAGAAAAAAGTGGGAAAAATTATCTTTCCCCAGGACGGTAAATACCGGTTTTTACCATGATATTTACCGTGGGGAGAGGATGGAAAAAAAACTTGCCAACCCTGATTGCTGAGTCTCAAATATTTAAGGAAATAGATATGTATTGTCTGGTATGCTGAAAAAAAATTGTGTCAACCGGTTTATTTGTGGAATTCAAAATATGTTAATAACCGGCTCATTAGGCTAAGAGTCTGTATGCGAGTAATGTTGAGTAAAATTTTCACAACCGGATTGCTGAGCTGAAAAATGTTTAACAACCGGCTTATTCGGATTGGTTCTAACACACCACTCTGTGTATAAGTACATTGAAGTACATTCTGCCTTCACTTGACAAAGGGAGCAGTTGGCTCCCGAAACGTCGTGTTTTTAAACCTTACGCCAGTGTCGAAATAACTGTTTGTTACATTGAAGTAACTTTAACGATTAAAATTAGCTCTCACCCTGAACTTCAAGGAATGTGATATATGGTTGTATTCTTTTGAGGTACAGATTACTATTTATTTTTTTGCAGAGAAAGCTTAAATGATACAAAAATTTACAACTAAGCAACATATCAAAGCTGTAATTGTATAGCTTTAGTGTGTTGTTCACTTTTTAAATTTTGAATTATAAATTTCTCAAGTTCTCTTAAAGATAATTTAAAAGTCATTAAATATTGAAAATGTATATTTCTTCAGATATTTATACGTTCTTAAATAACTAATTTATAATCGATAAATGAAACTGTGGATTTTTTGTTTGGTGAATGGAGGGGAGGCAATTATCAATGTACTGCTTATAAGTAAGTAAAAAGTAACTGAAATATGAACAAATTTATTTTGAGAAATATACATGGATATGAGCATTGCAACCATTTTTAGGGGTGGGGGGTTGGACGCTAATATCTCAGGGCACTAGTGCAATTCAATAGAGATGGAGGAAATCCCCCCACCTTCTGTCTTTAAATTTTGCATTCAGAAAATTCAACTGTTTAGAACTTAGGTTTTTAGGAAAACTCTTGGTATCTCAACTCCGTTGAAGCTGAACCAATAAATGACTCGCCATCGATTACGTTAGAAATTTAATTTTTAGTAGGCTATACAAATCTAGATTATTGGACATTGCTTGGTTTCGTTTCTAGACTTCAAAAACAATGGTATAACCCCGAAAAATTAAGAACTCAATGTTTAAAATGACATTTTATGTCGCGGAAATCTTCGTTAAAACATTGAAAAAATTACAAATCGTCTTCTTCAGCCGCCCGACCGCTGATATCTGCGCCATCTGGTGGTATTCCTGAATGTTTAGGACAGGTTTTTGGGACCTTCTAGACACTATACTTCTACGAAATCATTCAAACTGGCGATTTCATCATAGTTCAATTCCGCGTTATAGGTAAGTTTTTAAAGTCATATTATGATACTTTAAAAGTAGAATTTTAGCACATAATCAGATTATTTTATAAGGAGAAGGTGTATAGATATTTCTTTGTACGAAATAACGTTTTCAAGTAATTTAAAACATCGCGTGGCAAGTACTATTTTATGTAGACGGATGGCTACATTGGTATTTACTATTGAAATGTGTTGGTTTTAGAAGCATGAACGTAAATCCTATGGAGATGGGAAGGGTATAAGGGGAGATTATATATATATATGGGGACCATGGAGAGGTGCATGCTTGGAATAACTAGGAGAGATCGAAAAAGAAACACTTGGGTGAGAGAGAAAACTAGAGTAGAGGGCACCATCGTTAAAGTAAAAGGACTGAAATAGCGATGGGCTGGGCATATTGCAAGAAGAACTGATCAACGATGGACAACAGAAATTCTGAACTGGATTCCAAGAGACCACCGAAGACCTAGAAAACGTCCTCAAACTAGATGGGTGGATGAAATAAGAAAAGAGGTTGGGGTGACGTGGAAACGAATGGCCCAGGATAGACTTGTGTGGAAAGCATTTGGAGAGACCTTCATCCAGCAGTGGATAGATAATGGTTGAATATGATGATGATGATGATATATATATATAGGCGGCTCGTGCCCGAAGTTGGAGGCAAGGGCAAAAGAAAAGCTAAAAAGTGGGGGATTTTCATCCCCCCCCCCCCGCTCTTTCGATAAGCCCCTATGATATATTTAAATATATACGTACGTTCCATTTTCTAATAATTTATTTATTTAACTTTTAAAGGTTATTATGGATGGATACCTCGTCGTTCTACGGTTCTCGCGCCTTATCGTCGCAGGCTATAGCTGTTAGGACGAAATTTGAAAATTCTCTTTTTAAAACAAACAAATAAATAAATTATATCTAAACACCCAGGAGCATAGAACTAGATAAAAAAAAAACACTCTCTCTCACTATATAAATATTATATGTTTTGATGTTGTAAATGTTTTTTTCCGCTATTCCGCCGCTGTTTATTTGTTTATTTCAGATGAGATTGTACCTCAAGATAATTGTTCATTTTTTTTTACCATGTTCCATTGATGAGGTAGAGTTCTCCACAAGACGAAACCTTCCTCTTTGGCAGTCCTCTTTGACAGCAACGCCAAAAAGATTAAAACGCACCAAGGCGTTTCCATAGATTCCAGTCCTTAAAAGAAATGCCACAAAGTTAAAAGGTGTCAGTGCCAAAACGGTTAGTGCTTCCCTCAGCTCAACGATATACAAATCAATCAAATTAGTTTCTTCAACCAGGATCCAGCATGACATATAACAAAATAAGAGAACTTTGAAATTACCTCAATATTTTTAAGGAACATTATATTTAGTTATGTGATTAACGAACACGGTTGTAGAAAGTGCTTATTCACTTACCAATTGCTTGAATCTTAAATTAATTTGATTTTTATCAGGTAAAATATAATTCCTTAAAAATTCTATATATAAATAATGTACATATAATTAAATTTCTTTTCTTTTTAAAAGCAGGACCCCCATAACATACTAACCCATAGGTATTTACGCAATTATAAATATTTTCAGATTGAGGGAAAGCAGAGCTCTGAAACAAAAAGCATCGTTCTGAATAAAGTTTGGGCTACAATTTTTATTACGGGCATTGATTACCTGATTTCAGTTTCCGATGGCGAAAAGTGGGGGGGGTGTCAACTAGAGCAAAATATTTGAAAATTTTCGACTTTTTGATAGCCGATATCTCATCTTGGAAAGAAAGTTCAGATTTCCGTTTTTTGTATACGATACGTATGTATGTATTAGCATTCTGTTTTGAAATCATTCCGTTGCATATCCAATAACGTCTTAAAGTTCGAAATCAAATGTTAACCACAATCACAAGGAGAAACATCATTTTATTGAAATTCTAAACGCTTAACTTCAGCGATAGTACAAAAAAAAAAAAAAAAAAAAAAAAGAAAAAAACCTAAGGGAATATCTTTCCCCTTATGGTGTTAGACACACGCTGACGAATTATCAAAAAGAAAATACATTTATTGCCACTTAAATGTCAGGAAAATATAATTACATAACTGGCGTTTTGTTCAATTCTAAATAAAAGGGAAAGTATATACATCTGTTGCCACTAAAATGTCACGAAAATATAATTACATAAAAAAAAATAAAAAATACATCTGCTGCCACTAAAATTTAAGGAAGGCAATAATTACAAAACATTTTTTCCATTGTAAATAGAAGAGAAATAAACACATACATTGCTTCTAAAATATACGGAATATACAGGGTGATTCAAAAATCAGTCTCCCCCCCGTTTATTTTTTGATAGGTTCATTGCAGATAAACGTCCTGTTGGGAAAGTTGCTTGTTGAAAAGGAACTAACTTTTTCCCTGTGTCGCGACTCACCCCCAGCACCAGGGGACGCCCCACGGGGGGGCAACGCGAAAATTTCAAATGGCAACCTCCATCGAGTAATACTTTGTTTTGAAGGTCTCGTTGAGAAAAAAATAATGACGTTCATAGTATGGCGCTACGATACCCATAGCACCAATAACGTGTCCGCAAAATTCAAACTCGACCTCTATTGTCGTGGCTTTTGCTCACGCTAGTAAGGTCGTAGGCAAATAACGAAAATTGTAGAATGTAAAGCAATGTGTGTTCTATCAGTAACAATTTTAAATTTCGTATTAATCCAATATGTAAAGTTTCAAGGATCGTTTAAAAATATCAATATTTTAATCCTCAAAAACTCAAATAAAAATATTTCCATGGCAATAATAGTTGTTTGAAATAAAAATATTTCCATAGCAACAATAGTTGTTTGAAATAAAAATATTTCCGTGGCAACAATAGTTGTTTGAAATCACACACGCGTCCTCATACAAAGTATTCCTTTTTATACGAATACGCCTTGAAGAAATGGCTCGTTTACTCAGTCACCGAACGGATGTCGTTCTTTTTCAACATAACAAGTTTCTAAGAAGGTGGATTGGCCGTCATGAACCTGTGGAATGGCAACCTCGTTGCCCAGATGTGACACACTTGGATTTTTAACTTTGGGATCATTTGAAATCAATAGTTTACGAACTTCCAACTGAAAATATAAATGTGCTGCGCCAAAGAATATGGGATGAGTGCCATAAAATTACTCCACACACACTTTTCAAAAAGTCATAGAAAGCTTTGAGGCCCGGCTTTATAACTGCCAAGAAGTGCAAGGACTTCAGTTTGAGCACATACTTCATTAAAAAGTGACTTCTTTTCTTTTTTCTTTTTTAATATTTTTATTTGAGTTCTTGAGGATTAGAATATTGATGTTTTAAGCGATTCTCGAAACTTTCCCCATTGGGTTAACACGAAATCTAAAATTTTCGCTAATAAAACACATATTGCTTTACCTTCTACAGTTTTCGTCATTTGCCTACGACCTTACTAGCGTAAGCAAAAGCCAGGAGAAAAAAGGTCGATTTTGAACTTTGCGGACACGTCGTTGGTGCTATGAGCATTGTAGCCCCATACTGTAAATGTCATCATTTTTTTCAAGACGAGACCTTCAAAAGAAGGTATTACTCGATCGTATTTGCCATTTGAAATTTTGGAGTTGGCCCCCGTGGGGCGCCCCCTGGTGCTGAGGGTGAGTCGCGACACAGAACAAAAATTATTTCCTTTTCAACAAGCAACTTTCCCGAAACGACGTTTATCTGCCTGAACCCACTAAAAAATTAACAGTGGGGGGACTGACTTTTGAATCACCCGTATAATTGCATAATAAAAATGGAAAATATATCTGTTGCCACTAAAATTTCTGCAAGACAATAATAATACACTAATTAGATAATATGCTTAATTGCAACAGCAGCAACAGTTGCCAACTGATATTCAGAAAAAAGAACAAAATTTGAATGCAGAGGGCTACTTTTACATGTAGTTGGACATTGGTGTTTGTTTTTTTCCATGCATAACTCTAGTTCCACTTTAATCTCAAACTTGAAATTTTCATGATTATTTATATAGTATTTTCTCATAGTATTATGTAGTATTTTCATAGTATTATATAGTATTTTCATAGTAGCATATAGTATTTTCATAGTATTATATAGTATTTTCATAGTATTATATAGTATTTTCATAGTATTATATAGAACTTGACTTTGTGCCAAAAATTAGATTTTTCCTGTTTGCCCACAAGAGATATTTATGCATAAATTTCGTAAAACTTTGAGAAAACTTCATTTTCAAAGTATCATAAAAAAATGTAGGATTTGAATCTCAAACTTCGGATTGATTTCCAAACAAAGTCCTAGTACATACGTATCGTGTATAAAAAATCTGAATTTTCTTTCCAAGCTGAGATATCGACTCTTAAAAAGTCGCAAATTTTCAAATATTTTGCTCTAGTTGAGCCCTCTTTTTCGCCATAAAAAAATTTGAAACAAGGTACAATGCATAAAATAAAAACTGTAGACCGAACTTTTTTGATCAGAACAATGCTTTTCGTTTCAGAGCTCTACTGCCTCCCGATCCGAAGATATTTAGAATTGCGTAAATACCTATTAACATGGAAATCACTGTCAGTTATGGTTTAAAGATGGCTGCCGTTTTTTAAACGGGAGTAAAGAAAAAATATGAGTGGTTTTGAACCATTGCTACATGGGACTAATAATTGACAAAAAATATATTTATTTTAAAAAAAATGGTCGAGCAACAAGGATTTTTATAATTGGACCACTTGAGATGGATGATTGGACCCCGAATACAAACAAAATATGTTATTCCCGAACACACGGCCGAGACTGATTCACAAAACTGTGATTTTTGGCACCCTATTTGCATACATAGTTGTCGTTAGAACCGATATCGAAATAACGATGATTATTTTATACTTTCTTACATTTTCCCTTTCCTTTTGTTCTAAAAAAAAAAAAAAAATGAACATGCGTTTTCTATTTTTATAGAAACTCAAAGCAATAAAACATTTTCTCCATCCACTTGCAACCCACACGACGAAGACAAAGCTTCTTCGAACAAGAAATCAATATTATTCGCGGAATGTTTACGCTCATCGACCTAGTATGCCTGTTTGTTTTGCAATGCCGATAACGCCTCGGCTTGTGTCGAATTGGAGTTGTTGACAAGGGCGGACGCACTTGAGTGGGGGGGAGGTCACAGGGGTCATGACTTCCAAATACATTTTTCATTGGTAAAAATTCCTTAGTTTTTATGATAAAATGAAGGGTGTTATTCCAAGACTATGGCAAATTCTGTCCTTGGACTCTGTAGTCCCTCGAGTCAAATATCGGAAAAATAAAGAAATGAGTTCTGACATTCGCGACGCCAAGCGATTATTGACAAAAGGAATAATATTTATTTGTTTTGGGGAGGTTTGTTTAAGCGTTCAATTGCTATTTGCTTATCTAGTGGTAAACCGATGCGTGTGTACACCCCCACCTTCTCCAGCATGAACTTTACTTAAACAGTGATTTAAATAAACTTGTCTTGGCCGCCTATTTTCAAGGGCGGATCCATATAATATTTTCGGGGGAGGGGCGTAATAAAGCTGGAAAACCCATGCAGACTTATTCTCAGAGGTAGAAGATTTTAGACCTGCGCCACCCCTGGACCCTCTCTTGCCCGTCATACTCTGCATCCTTTAT
>QLNU02015359.1:49276918-49290971 GCA_006491805.2 Dysdera silvatica | reverse complement strand
AAAGCCATTTATAACTCAATTAAAGTAAATTTACAAATTCAAAAGCTGTATTAAAAAGTGTATTTCTTTACACTAAAAACTGGCACTAATTAAATATTTACAGCAACATTTCCATTTGGCCCTTTTCAAGTTCATTATAAAAGAGTTTAACTATATAATCGCAAAGCTGATGTTTTATCTTCTATTTCATTTAAAAGGTGTATGACTATATATATATATATGCAAGTTGAGATTAAAAGGACCTGCAAATTCCTTACAGATTAAATAATTTAGCTAAAAACACTTTTTGTTTTTCAAGTTTTAGTTATATATTTGGCAAACATTTTCTTCTGAAAAATATATAGGCTTAATAATTTTATATAAATTATATTAGTTTTGGTGCAAAATGGTAACTTTTGGAAGAAGTTTAGTCAAAAGTACAAGTTTTTCAAATTTTTCAGTAGGCAATGTGGTATGAAAAGCACAGTTCAGGAAAATTATTTTAATAAGTTATTTATTATAACAATGAATTTCAAATTTCCCTGACTTTTACAGTCAGAAAAAACTTCCCCGGCTTTTCCAGGTTTTCTAGATGAGTAGACACCTTGTAATAAATGATACAATTGTTCATGGAGCTATTTTTCGAGAACTTTGATTTACTTTCATAACAGCTGAATATTCCGTTTGGAGCATAAGTGTACGCAGAAAGTTTGTAAGTGGGGCGTTACAGAGATCCAACTCACATGTTCCTATGTTAAATATACAAAATTTCACCCGAATGCGGGTTAGAACCAACATCAATATCCCCTGCCTACGACGATGGTTTCGGGGAACAATTCAATTCAATTCAATTCAATTGGATCAAAACAGATGTTACTTCCAGACCTGCTAACGCAATGGAAGCACTTATAAATACAATGTGACTAATCTTTTTCCAAAAGCATACATGTTATTAAAGGTTATTGCCACAATTCCGATTTCTACTGCAACGGTAGAAACAACATATTCATCATTTAAAAGATCGAAAACATATTTAAGAAATTTAGTAGTTTAAAAAAATAAGTTAAATGGATTAGCACTATTAGCTACTCATCCCAATATTGATGTATAACTGGAAGGAATTTTAAATCAGTTTATTAAATCTTCGATGCTGTCTAATTTTCAATAAATTGCGTGTAAACCTGAATTACACCTTTTCTGTATAAGAAGGAAGAGATATTGTTCTACGCCCTTTTTATCAGTTTGAGCTTCCACTGCTTTACAAATGCCATGTCATCTACTGAAGAATTTCTTGGATTTGCTTATTTTTATAAATATGTCTAATGTTTGCGTTGAAATCAAAAAAATTATACCGATATACGTTGCAATTATACTGATACATGTTACATCGATATATTCTTTAACTCGAACGGTAGGTACATGCTATGTTTGTATCGACGCATAGCGTAAAAATTTTATTCCCCTCCCCACTCAGGACCGTAGATAGACGTTAGTTATAGGGGGACTCTGGAAGTTACAGAGGGTGTACAGGGGGTTAAAGTTCTTTAATATTTTAATGTATTTTATTAATATATTCAATAACATAAATATCTAAGTAGGCTAATATATTTAACATTAATGAATAAATTTCTTAACTTAAATTTTGCATTGAAAACTTATAAAGGTGTAGCAAAATTTACAATTTCTCTTATTCTTATTATAGAGTAGATGAATCTCTATGTAATAAACATAATGTATACAAGATCTACCTCAAAAATCTATTTTGAATATATTTTTAACGCCAAAGAACGAGTTCCATTGTTATGTAAAATTCTATTAATTTTTTTAATAAAATTCTAAAATAATTTATTTTGAAATAACTACTTTCCAGAGGGGCTGAGCCCCTCCGACTAGGGCCCTGGCTCTCTTCCCGAAAAAAGCCACTGCTACGGCCTTGCATACTGCGATTGTATCGATACGTGCTGCACAAATTTTTGAACCCCCTGAAATTAAATCCTGGTTGCGGCTTTAACTGGTTCCCAACCTTCTGCCAGCCGTGACCCACTTCTATGGCAGCCAAGTAATCCGTGACATCCCTCTGTCCACCGCTGCCACATTTACATAATAAAAGCATTTTTAACGAAGTAAAGAAAACACATTAAATATTAAAAAAAAATAGATAGATAGATAGATAGATAGATAGATAGATAGATGAATGAATGAATGAATAGATAGATGAATGAATGAATGAATGGTAGAGATAGATAGATAGATAGATAGATAGATAGATAGATAGATAGATAGATAGATAGATAGATTAGAGAGAGAGAGAGAGAGATAGATAGAGAGAGAGAGAGAGAGAGATAGAGAGAGAGAGAGAGAGAGAGAGAGAGATGAATGGTGGGTGGTGAATGAATGAGAGATAGAGAAATGAGAGAGAATGGAGAAGTAGATGAATGAATGAATGCCAGATGAATGAATGAATAGATAGATAGATAGATAGATAGATAGATAGATAGATAGATAGATAGATAGATAGATAGATAGATAGATAGATAGATAGATAGATAGATAGATAGATAGATAGATAGATAGATAGATAGATAGATAGATAGATAGATAGATAGATAGATAGATAGATAGATAGATAGATAGATAGATAGATAGATAGATAGATAGATAGATAGATAGATAGATAGATAGACGGACAGACAGAAAATTACAAACCATTAGTAGAATATTGCAGTTAGCCATGTTGAAATATAAAAGCGTTGGAAACATTTGGTATGAAATTCTTTATAAAAATAATTGCAACTAAAAATAGTTGCGGTGACCCCCAGAAACTTGTTCGCGATCCCCTGGTTGGAAACCACTGCATTATGATTTATTATAACACCAATTCAGGAATTTTAACATAACCGCAATAAACAAGGTTTAGGAAATTTCACAAAGCGATAGTTATAAAATATTATCATTGATATATATTCGTTTTATAGACGAAATAGCATGATAATTTAATTGACCGTGAAAAGCCAGACTGATTTCTTGTGTGGTGAAGTCTATAATTTTCTCTAGACGATGTTGGATAACGATGTTGGCGAGGTAGTGAAGGTCAATAAAAGAGGCCGTTGGTGTTATACCTTATATTATTGAATATTAATAGAGAAAGCTTATAGTTCAATAATATGTTTATTGGCAAAATATCGTACTTGTGCATTATCTCATTGTTAGAAATGTTATATCTGCTTCCATAGCCGGCGCCAAAGGAAGGTGGGTGGGACTGGGCATTCGCCTTGAGCGGCTGATTTTTAAGGGCGGCAAAATGGGATTATTATAAAAAAAAATGAAGTCAAGACGGCAAAGCACGTGTTCGCTTCGGGTGGCATAACACCTGCTGGCCTATCTGCTTCCGCAAACGATAATGTCATATTTAATCTCACAGAGAACAATGGCACTTACATACACACACGCGTACAAGTATGCATTAATAACGTATACATGTATGCACATGTACAGTGGCGTAGCTAGGTATTTTGCCGGCGGGGGCGAGTGGCTGTCATTGCCGTAAAATATTGGGCCTGTCATTGTTTTTTAAAGGTTAATTGCCCCCCACAAACTACGCTATCACATGCATGAAATTACGCAGTGTGAAAATTCAGATTAAATGCGGCCCGCATTATAAAGTTTAACGTTGAATGCAGCCTGCAGGTATGGGAAGAGGTTGTCGACCCCTGAGACGGATTCAAAGCAATCACGATTTCCCCAACGAGGCCCCAAGAGCTACTTCTACAAATTTCCCCTTTAAACCTTCCACCAGAATATGAAGAATCTCATTTACTTTCGGAATGTATATGTCCTTGGAGAACGGCAGGCCCCGAACGTTGACCCTATACATAGCATTATCGTAGGTCTCTTGTAGGGGCACAATTTTATATCTAAGGGCTCAATGAATGAATGTATGTATCTATGTATATGTGTGTGTGTGTGTGTGTTATATAGTAGAAATTATTACGTTACACGAAATTCGCTTAACCGTAATAGCCTGTTGTGTACTTAAGTTATTTTTTTAACACACTGGTTCAATATATTTGACAAAAACGTCCATATTTATTTTTTCACAGATGCACAGTAAGCCATATAATCTGTGCCATATAAGCCATATAAGCCATATAAAAGTGGCCAACAGTCTCTGAAAGAAATTCTCTAAAGATGTCTCTAAAAATTTCTTCGAGCTTTTTCCTTTTTAGAGAGATTTTCTACTGTTGGGTCAATTAAAAAAACGTTGAACTTGACTTCAGTTTGACGCCCTCATCCAAACGGGGACTCGAGCGGCCGCCCTGCCCTTGAGCCGCCCCGTGGAGGGTTAAGTGGCTTCAAAGAAGATTATGTGATGCGGTCTTGAAGAAAATAATGTGTTTTGATATCCAATTAAGGGCTTGATACCCCCCCATGTTCTATACTGCTGGGGTCTATTTATATTTTTTCTTTACGATAAAGGCCTCACCTCTTTATTCGTTGCTTTGTAAAAAAATTTGGATCTTCCGCCCCACCCCACCCCGAAATTAAATCCTGGCCAGGGCCTTGATTTTAAGTTCCGTAATGGAAAGTTCTATCTTCTACATTCCCTACTTCCAGGGGCGGCCGCCCTGGCTCCGTTTGGATGAGGGCGCCAAACTGAAGTCAAGTTCAATTTTTTATAATTGACCCAAAAATAGAAAATCTCTCTAAAAAGAGACAAGTTTAGAGAAATTTTTAGAGACATCTTTAGAGAATTTCTTTCAGAGACTGTTGGCCACTTTTATCGCGTAGGCTATATGGCTCACTGTGCATCTGTGAAAATCTCCTGTTTCCCCGGATGGCCATGTATGTGTGTGTGTGGGGGGGGGGCAAAAAGCAATTTTTCCAAAAACAACGTTTCCCAACTTATTGGAGAGCTTAGTATTCGAACCCTCGTGTAGTAATTTTTTTTTTCGAGCCTTACAGAAGAATGAAATATTTAATAAGTAAGAAAAATGAATAGAACTATTGTGAGAAAATGACGTTCCATTCTTTCTAAATTCTTTCTTCGGTGACTGACCTTCACGTCTTACGTAACGTAACGAGGCACGTCATCGCGGGTTTAGTTCCGGGTTTTCTCCAACTGACAATGAAATGAAAAAAACAAGCATTTTTCAAACCAGTTATGCACGTTGCGAACAGCTGGAATTTAAATTTCTCGATTGGATTCGGGCAATTCATATTAAACGTTTTTAGCTTTTTGTTTGGTTTTTTTAACAGATTTTAACATTGAGAGCCCGGCGCAGCATGACCACTGTAGTCTTTGAGCCGTAAAACCAAAAAACAAACAACATTGAGAGCATCACGTGTTAAGGGCATTTATTACAGACTGCATCAGCCAATTCAAAGAGAATAAACTACGTCATACTCTCCATTTTCCGTGTACTGATTACCCTTGCTTGAAATTTCGGATAACCCGGGTTTTAAACCCGGGTTATCCGAAATAAAGCGGGACGAGCCTGATTTCGGAAAATCCGAAAATTTAATTTTCATTGTAAAATATGTAAAGGAACTGTAACGTTTATCCAAAAACTTGTTTAATTACATGCTACAGTCGAACGTGGAATTGAATGTCCTGAAAATCAAATAAATAAATAAATAAATAAATAAACTATCTATGGACTTTGAAATTATATTTGTGAAATAAACAGATTAACTATATACTACTTGTCCACAAACATAATTAAAATTATAAACTGAAATGTCGCAAACTGCCGCAATTACATAATTTATTTCTGTATTTGTTTTGAAGTTGTTATTTAGAAAAATTATTACCTCCTTCTCAAAGCTGTCAAGAATTTTAGTGAATGTACAAGATACCAAAACGCTACAAAAATAATTGATACTGCTTGACAATTAGTAATGAGCTAAAAAGTACCTTATTTTAAAATGTGACTGTAAAACTTTTGAAAGTAAATGCATAGCAGGTTCGGGCGAATCAAATTTTTAAACGGCTAGGGGGGATGCTTGAGCCCCCTCTGACACCCCCATATGGGCGCCCATGCATATTGATATTGCGTATAACGACACTTTTTCCCAGTCTGTAGACTATCATTATAGATCAATTTCACTGTATAAAGCTATTTATTTACTATATTTATTATATTAAGCTGCTTATTCATAATATTAATTAATTAATGTTAAATATTATATTAAGCTACTTATTTACTATGTTTATTACATTAAGCAATTTATTTAATATGTTTATTACATTAAGCAATTTATTTACTATATTTATTACATTAAGCAATTTATTTACTATATTTTTATTTACTATATAAGCAATTTATTTACTATATTTATTACATTAAGCAATTTATTTACTATATTTATTACATTAAGCAATTTATTTATATTACTAAGCAATTTATTTACTATTTTATTACATTAAGCAATTTATTTACTATATTTATTACATTAAGCAATTTATTTACTATGTTTATTACATTAAGCAATTTATTTACTATATTTATTACTTTAAGTTGTTAATAGCCATAAATATGTCTGCCTTTTTTTCCTAACAAATGTACAAATTTATCGTTGCTACTGAGGTCATGGGCGGATTTATCACTTTGCCCCCTAGGCTATTTTTGCCGCCCTTTCCTACACGTCCGCCCTCCAATCAACGGTAGGAACATTAAAATTGCTGCATTCAATACACGCCAAAAACCTTTGTAGGCCTATTAATAATAAATATGTTGAAAAACAAACTCATAAATTGAAACATAAACATTAAACAATATTAACTTATATTGAAGTATTATCTCTTCTTGGTATATAATAAATCAAATTCAATTTTATTGAAATAAATTTTAATTTTAGCAAAAAATAAAAGCCTATCGAACACTGGTATTTAAATGGAAAGCATGACGTCTAGCTTTCTTCTCGGCAAAACATCTGATTATATCATCGTATGGTATTGATTTTGTTATATCAGACTTAATACACAAAATTTTTTCGAGCTAGTCTATAGCCTATTGGGAAATACGGCAATGACTGATATGAACGAAGATTTTCGATTCGGGAAGTGGAAAGATGCCAATGTCTGTCTATATTAATGTTTCCCCAAGTTTCTTCAAGCTGCGACCTCCCACTTTTACAGTGTTCAAGTAATCTGCGATTATAGTAACCAAATAGACATACAATAAAAGCATTTTGACAGAGTAAAGAATACACATTAAATATAAAAGTATATATTATAGATATAAAGTTAACAACCATTAGTAGAATATTGCAATGTAGCCATGTTGATACATAAAAAAAAAAAAAAGTTGAAAGCATTTGGCATGAAATTCCTTCTAAAAATATTTACGATAACCTCCAAGGCTCTCACGACCCCAATCTGGGAACCACTGGTCTATATGTTATATGTTACGCATAATTTACAAAACTATTAACAATTGTTTCGACATGAATAATGCGCAACCTTATTAACAAATGATAAATTGCTCGTAAAGAAAAGAATGATTTCACGGTGCCTGGTGAAAACCGAACCCCCGACCACTTGATATCCCGCCAAGAGCTCTTCTAACTGAGATGAGTTACAGATAACCTATAATTCTCCCCTCTACAAGCTCACATAAAGCTTCACTACATTTTCTTTTCGAGCAATTCATCATCTATACTCACGGCAAAGCTAACCTGGTACACTGACAAGGCGCAGAGCAGTATAATTCCGCTAGTGCGGTATAGTTCGCCCTTCCGTTAACAGAAGATACATTTTGTACATAAAACATTAACATACTGCTCAAATACATAAAACATAGGCATATTGGTGCAAATAAAATCTGGTATTTATTAAATTTAGAAAAAAGACTCATTATAGCGAGCGCTGACGTCATTCAAGTAACTGACCACTCAGAGGACTTCGTTCGCTTGGCGGGAAATTTGGCGCGTGGAATTTTGGCAACCGCGTTTTTCTGCATTCCAAATTAGGCGATAAATAGCCTAATAATGTTGAGGGTTACCTCATTTTTCGCCAATTTGCGAATGAATACTCGTTGCACGGGCGTGAATAGGTCGTCGTAGCCTTAACAGTGTACCAGGTTAGCTTTGCCGCGAGTATAGTATTGCCACATCATTGACTATGATGAAAAAAAATTTCCCGTACTTTAACTTTTAACAAATCCTTTCGCAAAAATAATTCTTTGCAGTCATGCATTCTAGGGCATTGAATTTTGAACTGGAGAGAATAGGCGATTTAACTTCTGTACTGCTTCGTACGAATCGTATGCACGTTCGCTTTACACGTTGAAGCAGTGGCGTAGGAAACGGGGTTTATTGGCCTAAGCCTCCCCCCCTCCATTGAATATCAAAACACATTATGTTCTCTAAGGGCGCATCACATGATTGTCATTAAAGCTATTTGAGCCCCATATATTCTTTAAATTGCTACGCCACTGATTCGATATATATTATATATATACAGTAAATCCTCCTTTAACGGTC
The DNA here is from genome assembly GCA_006491805.2 of Dysdera silvatica. Lineage (NCBI taxonomy): Eukaryota > Metazoa > Arthropoda > Arachnida > Araneae > Dysderidae > Dysdera > Dysdera silvatica. The sequence goes on along the minus strand of QLNU02015359.1, from coordinate 49,282,508 downwards.
ACCTCCAGAGACCGGCCACATACCAATGGAACCGAACGCGTTCCATGCGATTAACATTAGTGCTAACTTCTAAACAACAAATTCCGAACGACGGCCATCCGGTAGGCATTGCGAAAAAAATTGTTTGTTCAAATTTTTCAAATATGTCTGCAACAAAAATTGTCAACAATGTAGGTAAAATTTACTTGACGATACTTACTTTAAAGGTATTCAATTGAAACGTATGTTCATTTTGTAGCTTTACACCCCTTTTTTGTGAACACGGTGTCACTATTTATGGCAGACTATCCCAATATTTTGTCTGCACAAAAAAAAACACTGTCCACGGAAAATTGTTTTTTAACAGTTCTGGTTCTAATTAAAGCAATTAAAATATTTTTTAATTGCAGAATTTTACCTCATCCGATAAACCCGTAAATATGGGAAGAGATGGCCATGGGAAAAGGTTGGATGACATTCTCAAATTAGCAGAAATGACAAACCTGAAAGCCAGCAAGTTTGCATGGACGAAGATTTTGAAGTTTGTGCTACGTTTATTATCATGGTGGCAGAGAGGGTCTCGCCCCCCCCCCCCTCCTATCAGTTTAAAAATTTGACTTGCCCGAACCCGCTATGCATTTACTTTCAACAGTCTTGCAGTCACGTTTTAAAATAAGGTACTTTTTAGCTCATTACTAATTGTCAAACACTATCAATTATTTTTGTAGCGTTTTGGCATCTTGTACATTGCTATAAGATATTATTACCCTTCACAGGGATAACACAATTGCCAAATATTGGTCAACACACAAAGCCACCGGGGCGAGATTTTTGTGAGTTTTTCGTGGGGGATTTTTTTATTACAAATAAATTTGACACCCACGTATTAGTAGCTCAAACTAGAGCTATTTTTGTTTAGAAGAAAAAGAGACGCCATCCTCATCCCTGGGACCCTAGATCGGGATGAGGACGGCGTCTCTTTTTCTCCTAAACAAAAATAGCTCTAGTTTGAGCTACTAATACGTGGGTGTCAAATTTATTTGTAATCTTGTACATTCACTAAAATCCTCGACAGCTTTGAAGAGGAGGTAATAATTTTTCTAAGCACGCCCTCCAAGAAGTAGTCGCATGGGCCCATGTGATCTGTATGATCTTTTCCTTTGACGCAACTTGATCTGCGGTGCACCAAAAAAATAGTATCACGCTTTCACAACTGGAGCAAATCATCAAAGGACAACTTAAGGTCCGGGGCCCCGTTTGGATGGGGGAGCCAAACTGAAGTCAAGTTTATGTTTTTGACACTTTCTTATTATAGCGGCCCACGAGATCATTTGGTGACTTTAAGATTACGCCAAAATCGCCTAGGATGTCAAGATATGCTTATGATATCGCCAAGGTGTTTGTGAATCAGTAAAAGAGTGAATCAATATTATATTGCAATTAGTATTTTTCATGCAATTAGTACACTTACCTGAATCATAGGAACCGAACTAGGGGGAACCTCCTCCCCTCGTTGCTTCGCGACTCATGACCGTTTCGATCACATTCGATGTGCGCTGCCTGAATCAGTAGAAGACTGAATCAGTAGGTTATGGCCATTTTCGCGTACATGTTTCGTAGGTAAAAGCCCTCTTTCTTAAAAAAATTATATGCATCCAACTCTTTCTTCGGTGAATTAAAAATTGTTATTCACATATTCACAAAAAAACAAGGATTATTCAAAAAAAGAAACAACGTGAATACGAGAACCGCAGCACAAATTTCACACCATATAAACAACAGAGCATGCCCGATTTTGGCGAGATTTCAACATTATATTGGCAACTTACCTTGGCGATTTATCACTATCTTGGCGACAATTGGAGGCGCTATAATAAAGAGATGCCATTTTTTAAAATTGACTTGATTGTAGAAAATCTGTTTAAAAAGAGACAAGTTTAGAGAAATTTTTAGACATCTTTAGAGAAATTCTTTCAGAGACTTTTGGCCACTTTTATAAGGCTTACTGTGCACCTGTAAAAATCTTCTGTTTTCGCTTGTGGGGGCGCCAAACAGCAATCAGTGCCAAGCCACCCGGGTTCAAAATCCGCCCCAGAAATCATCAGTTATGTAAGTCAAGCCATTTCAGTAGTGAGGTTGCAGAACGTGTCTGGTAATTGTGTATTTCGTTTGCGACATATGATTGGGGCGGATGGTGGATATTTTGAGAACATTGTGATTTTATTTCCCAAATTATTCCAATGATTGACAAATCCAGAAACTGAAGCGCCATCTGTCGGTTAGTACCGATTCAAAGAAACGTACTAAAATAAATTCCAGTCCTCACACATCTATTTCCTGCAATAATAACTTCAATAACTGCTATACAGTTTGCTTGCTATTACATTTAAAAGCTGGAAGTTCTTTTTAGGACATCTGTATAATTATACACAGTGAAATCTATCTGGAAAAATATTTTTTATGGTTCTTGCAGACATAGTGCTGATGTCAGGCACGCGCCAACGGGTGGTTAGAGTTTTTCTCACACTATCAAGGAATACTATTAAAATTTTAACTTCAAAAGTAACATTAAACATTGCCACTAATGTAGCAAAGCTGAAACAACTTTGGATTCTAATTTCATTTTCTGTCAATAGATGTCGGCACCATACAGCCAATATACTGCTTTGACAGTGCCCCTGGCGTATCCATTGTTAAAAAAATTAGCGTTACTTAACCTGTACATTTTCATTCAGTCTTTGTGAAACCATTGATTTTAAAGCTTGGTGCTCTGCGAAATCAGTAAAATTGAAATCGTTCAAGTGGTTGTTGTTTTGTAATTCAGTTTATTTTAACTATTTAATTAACTAATTAACATCTAATTAACTCTTTATTTATCCAATTCACATTTTACAATAACTATTGGGGATTTGTAGCAATAGATAGCCCCACAGGTTTGTAGCCGTAAACGATCTTTCCCCCCGCACTCTCCAAAACCTTGACAAGTCCTGGAGGGCTAAAGTGGCTTCAAAGAAAATTATGTGATGCGGCTTAGAGAAAACGTGTTTTGATATAGAATTGGAGCGGGGGGGGGAGGTTGAGATCCTCCCTTTCCTACGCCCATGTTTCTGTATCAAAGTAACCCAATAGTTCGAGGCGCCAATTTATTCTCTTGTTCTCGAAAGAGAGCGTGAGTAAATGGCGCCACAAGTTTGTCGCCGTAAATATCGCTCACCCCATCCTCACTCGCCAAAACGTTGGCAGGTCACTGGCTCATGTATTTTATATTTATAACCACATTTGTTCTTGTTCCTTAAAGTACACAAATTAAATACATGTAATAAATAAATTAGGTTGTATTTAATCTGTACTTAAAGTACGCAGTTTTAAATTCAAGTTAGCTATCATAGCATAGAATTGATACAATTTTAGATTCAAAGTCCAAAATTCACGAGGTGGGGATTTCCAATCTCATAAACAGCGAGCACTGAAAAAGAAGTCCCTTTTCAGTGTTCAATTTGTTTTGAAGCAAGTTCAACATTTATTTCTTAAAATAAATAATCAGTAACTCAAAAATAGTTTTTATAATTCAAAAGATGCTACTTCAAAATACTCACATTTCTCAAAAAGCCTTTGTTTTTGGAAATTTAAAAGTTCCCTCCCCCAAAAAAACTTTTTACCTCGGGTTTAAACTGGTATTTTTTTTCCGCCCCTTAGTAAACAGTTCGTAATTTTTTTACACCTCAGAACCATTTTTTCTAATTTTTGCAAGATCCAGCACTGAAACCGAGTCACCAACAATATGCCTAACATAAATATCATAAATATATAATTATAATAGAACACTTCTTACTTTGATTCGTTTCAATCACTTACTTTAAAATATTTCAATGACCGCCATCTAGTGGTGGTCCTAAAAATTAGTTGGTTTCAGTGATTTAACTGTTATAGTGCTATACTACATAAAGTAAGCAATGGAAAATTAATAAGCACAGTTGCCAATTCTTTTCTTTTATAGCTATGATTCATCTACGCACATTTTTATTAGATAACACAACTGCAGTAAAACCCATTCTAACCGACACCTCGCAGATACAATTACCGCATTTTTACGGTCAAATAAAAACTCGCTGGCAAGAAATTCTTTACAATAATGTCCTCTTAATTGCGGTTACCCCTTTTTTATTTATGGAGAAATATTCTTGTTCGGTGCAGTATCGTAACAACTCAAAACTTATGGCGGGGAGGGGGGTGCTTTAGTGTATAACACGTCCCCCAGCGATTTTTAATGGGAAGTATTTCCAACACGCATGGCAATTGTGCAATTAACTTGCCGCCATGTTGTTAATGTCATCTTAATAACATGGCCGTCTCGCTTCAGTGAAGTTAAAAAAAAAGTACTAACCTTCATACGTCGGTGAAGTCGTGACGTCACAACATGGCTGCTGGGCACAAACAACAGATTGGGCCCATTGACTTAACATTGACGATCGTAGTAATTAGCATTTCTTAAGCTTGCAAATAAAAATGGGTTTATATTTTGTAGCTTGTTGCAACCACCGGACTGTCGGGAATAAATGTTCTTTTTATAGATTCCCAAAAGACAAACGCAAACATGCACTTTGGGCAAAAATGTCCAGGTATCTATAATTTCTATCAAAGGTCATTCAAATCACATCAACCGGGGCATTGACCTTTAATTTTCAGATTCCAATGATTTTTGATTTATATTTACCTATGGAGCAAATTGCAAATTTTCATAGTTTTCGGAGGTTCCGTTTTCCTGGAATTAATTTTTGGAAATTAAAAAATAAAATAACTTTTTCATTGATCTTGAGTCACATTCATGTAAATATCTAAGCACCTGTTTTAGCTAGAAAGTTCATCTTGAGCTCATTTTAAAGCCCTCTATATGCGCTTTCTCTGTGATATACATATGTACTGAGAAGATTTTTTTATCGTTTTTAAAATATATATATATATATATATATAAAAGTTTTCCTCGCCCATTCTTGGCGGAAACAGGCTTTGGGACGGGCAGAGCGCCATGTTCCCAAGCCTCTTTTTACATCACTTCTTAATGTGCCATGTCTAGAAACTTCCTGACAATGTGACACGTGTTTAGGATTGTGGCTTTTTGTATTTCAATGTAGGTGTTTGGGTCAATGTTGAGTATCTCCAAATTCGTCGCAAGCGTTTTTGGTACTATCCCTGTTGCTGAGATGACTAACGGGATGATGAGGATCTTTTCCATACCCCATATATCTCGTACTTCATGTCTGAGATCTTGGTACTTGGTGATTTTCGTTGTGTAGGTTGTCTGTATGTTATTGGTGTTGGGTACTGCTATGTCGATTAAGTACGTGGTCTTATTCGATTTATCGACGAGGGTTATGTCAGGACGGTTATGTGGGACTGTCTTGTCTGTTATGATTGCTCTATCCCAGTAAAGCTTGTGTGTTTCGTTCTCATGCACGGTCTCTGGCTCATATTTGTAGTACGGGCATTTTTCTGTCAGAAAGCCAGCATTCGCTGCCAATTTCTGGTGGACTATTTTCGCTACTTGATCGTGTCTATGTTTGTAGTCTGACTGCGCAAGGATCTTGCATCCTGCCATCACGTGTTGGATTGT
>QLNU02015359.1:49262194-49276818 GCA_006491805.2 Dysdera silvatica | reverse complement strand
TGCTCAATTTAGAGATAGCACCCTTTTCAGAAAAAACCAACACGCCTTTTACAAAAAAATGCTGAATCCGGAAAGGAAGCCTGTGAATTGCCTTGACAAGAAAGAAACCCTTGTCTTGTGGAGAAACATCTGGGGAAATCCATCACAACACAATGAAAATGCCAACTGGATAAATGAAGCTGAAAATAAGTTTAAAGGAAAGAAGATGGACAAGTTGGTGATTACTGCAGAAATGCTTACAAAATAGGCAAAGAAACTTAAAAATTGGAGTGCACCTGGAATTGATAAAGTACATGGTTTTTGGCTTAAACACCAGCCTCCATAAGAGAATTGCTGCCCATTTCAATACTATCCTCCACACAGCTAAAATAGAAAACTGGCTCACGACGGGTAAAACATACCTCATCATAAAGGAGAAAGCAAAAGGCCCCATTCCTAGCAACTTCCGTCCAATTCCTTGTCTACCTACAACCTATAAACTTCTTACTAGTACTATTGCCAACTCAATCCATGAATACTTGTGGAAACATGAACTCTCCCCATTGGAACAAAAAGATAATTACAAAAACTCGCGTGGAACTAAAGACCAATTGTTAAAACGAAGAAAAGAAACATCTCCTTAGCATGGATTGATTATAAAAAAGCATACGACTCACTCCCACATAGCTGGATTACAAAATCCTTAGAAATGCTTGGAATTAGCACCAATGTTGTAAAATTAGTAAGTCAGACCATGAATAAATGGAAAACAACTTTGTATGCAAGCAATGAACTCTTGGGGGAGGTAAAGATCCAAAAAAGGTATATTCCAGGGGGAATCTTTATCACCCCTTTTATTCACACTTGCATTGATCCCATTAACAACAATCCTGAACAATACAAGAATGGGATATGAAATATCAAAACAAAATGGGGAAAATTTCACACTTACTGTATATGGATGGTCTAAAACTATTTGGAAAATCCAGAAAGGAAATGGAGTCTTTATTAAATACAGTGAGAATTTTTAGTAAAGATATCAAGATGGAATTTGGCCTAGACAAGTGTGCCACGATCACAACAAAAAAAAGAAAAGACAGAAAACACAGAGGATATAATTCTTGGCAACGAGCAAGTAATCAAACAACTTTCCAACGAAGAGCATTACAAGTACTTGGGCATGTTGGAACTAGATGAAATCCTTCACAGTAATATGAAAACCATCACATGCTTAGAGTACATGACACGCATACGAAAAACTTTGAAATCAAAATAGAATGGCGGAAACAACATTAGAGCCATAAACAGCTGAGTCATAGCAATAATAAGATACACGGCAGGGATTATTGATTGGACATCAATCGACTTGGATAACTTAGACCGAAAAACACACAAACAAATGACCATAAACCATGATCTTCGTCCACGGAGTGACATAGATAGACTGTACTTACCGAGGAGAGAAGGAAGAAGAAGCCTCTTACAAATTAAACAAACTGTCGAAGAGGAAAAAAGAGACCTTAATGAATATTTAAATAAAAGTAAGGAGAAGCTCCTAATGGAAGTGGCTTCAAGAAAGCTAATAAAGGTTTCAGACTCAAAGAAGTCCTTCAAACTAAATGAACTTCAAAAACGTCGCACAAATTGGCAAAACAAACCCTCCATGGGCAATGTTTGAAAGAAATTGAGGAAAAAAGTCGATCGTCAGCATAACTGGAGATAGTTGCAATTGTGAACTTTAAAAAAAGAAACCGAAGTCATGATCTTTGCTGCACAAGAGTAAGCACTGCAAACAAACGTGATGACATCAAAAATCCAAAGGCAAAACGAGCAGTAAATGCAGGCTGTGTAAGGTAAAAGATGAGACAGTCGACCACTTAATCAGTAGCTGTAGTAAAATAGCTCAATCAGACTACAAAAAAAAAAAAGAAGACATGACAGAGTGGCTACCCTGATTTACTGGAATATCTGCAGAAATTATAAGATCTAATAACTACTGGGAACATGAAAAAAAAAAGTTACACAAAATGCTCAAATAAAAATCCTTTGGGACTTTCGGCTTTAAACAGACAGACATTTAAAACACAATACACCAGACCTAACATTGGTGAAGGAAAAACAGGTATTTATCATCGACATTGCAATACCAGGTGACAGCAGAATTAAAGAGAAGGAATTCGAAAAAATCTCCAAATATCGTGACCTTGCAATAGAAATTAATAGACTCTGGAAAAAACAAGTAACAGTCATCCCGATTGTGATAGGTGCACTGGGGGCCATCACACCTAATTTAAAAAACTTCCTAGAAAAACTGGACATTACTGACATAACGACAACAGACCTACAAAAAACTGCCTTACTGGGCACCGCCTATATTTTCGGAAGATATATGGACAGTTCTCAGGTTTCTGGGTGAGACTTGAACTGAACCAAGAACTCCAGATCAAGAGGATAGTGATTATCTCCTTGACACTGTGTAACACAACAATGTATAACGGACATAATAATAATAAAATTATTTAATGCATGAATAAATATTTTTTTATTACAGATAAAATAAATTGACGATGCATGCAATTTCAAGTTTGCAGTTATTTTATGAAAAAACATTAATATTTAAAAATTAATAACTGATATAAAAGCTTCTAAATTTGTACTTAAAATTGTAAATGCGTAGATAAACATTTTTTTTTATTATTGATAAAATACGGATAATCCACGCAATTTAAAGCTGCCATTATTTTAAAAACATAAATGTGGAACTAAAAAATTGTTTTAAATATTAATGATAGGCATTAACACTTATTTTATATGGTTAAATTACGGGTCTAACTTATTCCCGATATTATCTCATATCGTAATACTCTCAGATGTAAACAAAAAATTACAAAGCGTATGGCACAATTTTTACTACAAAAAAAAACAAAAAAAAAACTACTTCACACAAACAGGTACTTTTCACGAAGTTAAAATCTTTTTGTTTTATTTTGGCGAACCAAATTTTGCGCCGTTCTTGATCATTTTTTCCATTTGGAATGTGAAATAATTTTACTCCTTGACCACTTCGATTCTTACAATTTACAGTGCAACAAATAACCATTTTTCACAATGAATAGGCACCGATTATATTGAATATTAAAACACTCGTTATCTGTACCAGCCAAGAGTATGCTAACACAGTACTGAGAGCGCGCGATGATTGAGCCATAATGGCCACTGTCTGTCACTTGCCCATCAGTTAACCAATCAAGCAGCCTGAGCTCGACAACAATACATGAACCAACTCTCTCTGATTATAGCTCTGCTTCTTCCCTCCCCTCGCACCTGCCTTTCACTCCCTTTCTCCTCTTCTTTCCCCATTCACCACCTCCTCTAACCCCTCATGCCGCCTTCTCTAACACCCCACGCCGCCTCCCCCACCAACCCCTTCTTTTATATCCTCTCACCGCCCCTCTTCTGTTCCTTACCTACGCTACCTTTACTTTCCCCCCTTCTAGGCCTTCCCCAAACCATCTTTCTCCGCCACTCCATCCTTTCCTTCCCCCTCTCATCATTTTCTTCTCCTCCCGTCTTCTATTCCCTACCTCCGCCTCTTTTTCTTTCCCCCTTCTATGCCTAGACTTTTAAAAAACCTGGCAATTTTTGAGACATTGGAAACTTTGATGAGAAGAAACCAAGGTAGCTAGAATGAAGGAAGTAGTCTCGTCCGCGCCTTTCTTTCTATTGGTCGATTGTGTGGAATCGACGAATAGGAAAAAAGGTGCGGACAGGACTACTTCCTTTATTCTAGCTATCTTGGTTTCTATGCTCAAAGTTTCCAATGTGCCCAAAATTCCCGGGTTTTTTACAACTCTATATGGGCTTCATCAAACCATTTTTCTCCGCCACTCCATCCCTACCTACCCTATTCCTTTTCTTTACCTTTTTCCAATCACACTTTCTCAAAACGGCACTGAAAAGCGTCATTCAAACGAGGCCTAGCTCACGACGCCGTCTTCACTCATATCCGGACGAAAAAATATAACGTCAACCTTCCAGAAATAGTAAAAATCATTAAAATACAAAACACGTGCAAATGTCCGTAGACGTTCAAATGCCCGTATGTGTGACGTCACAAGGCTATGTACTAAATCTAGCGACTTTCCGATTCATTTCAAGAGGATAGAAACACTAGGGGACATGTTCTGCACCATTACCGTGGCTTTAAAGAAGATTATGTGATGCAGCCTTAGAGAAAATAATGTGCTTTGATATCCAATGGGGGGGGGTTTTGTGCCCCCCCCTTCTTACGCCACTGGCTCCTTAAATGTCCGCTAATAAGGGATTGTCTAGTGTAAATAGTTGATTCGGAGATTCAGAAGGTTGCTTAAGTACACTAATACAGATTTGAGAAGGAGTTTTTAAATTCTAATTAAACTTAACGTGTACTTTTCAGCATTTCAAGTAATTTTAATTTTGTAAACAGTGTTCTAGCTATTTATTTTAGCTAGATATATAGTCAATTTTGTGATAATTGGCAACACTATTGTTTACAAAAATCTGTTTTTTTGTAAGTGTTTACTAGGAGATCTCGTTGAGATGTGACATGGTAGATTTGTTTTTTTACCGCACATTCAATGATACGAGTGTGTTTTATTTTTATTAAGTTTAAATTTTTTTAAGTACGATTGTGTTTTACGGATGCAATTTTGCTTTAATTTGTTTCGTATCATTATACTCTAATTTCACATCCTACTCATTGGAAGATTAGTTTCTTATCCTGTGCTGGATGGTTTCTCAAAACTGCCAGTTGGTCCTTATAGTCTGGATGGATTTTTTGAATAACTTTAGTTCGTATCGCTTTGTTTTATTAAATAGTGATTGTAACTATCATGTTTGAAGTCTATATAACTAATTTGTAAAGAACTTCGAATTTTTCGATAAATTATGAAGATAATCTTTGAAACTGCAAAAAATTTCATGAATCGCAAAATACAAGTGATATAAAGAATAGAATATCAATGATTAATTGGAGATTTAAACCTACGGAAAATAAATGAATTTTGTCAAAAATACTTGAAGGATTTCAGTCAAAGTACTGGATGTGTTTTGAGTGATGGAGACTGGAAATTTGCGATTTAGATGATTCTTTGAGAATTTGTGAACTGTATTAGTATCCTGATTGCTAACAGGAAATTTCAATTCAATGAAGATTATTGAATAAAACATATAGAATTACGATAAGAAATCTGTTCAAGGAAAGTTTTCTATAAAGGTTTATTTGGATAGAAAGATTATAGAAGTATATATGATAAGTAATCGTATTTTTAAATATAAAGAAAGAACTTTTGAGTTATATAGGACTGATTTTAGTTTGACGAAAATTTAAATTGAGCCTATTGAATTATAATAAGAATTTGTATTAACGAAGAGAAGATACTTTACATTGTGTATTTGGATTTATTTAGTTCTATAAATTGTGATATAAACTTCGAACTCTGGGCGAAAAAGCTTTAATTTGTAGCATTCACCATTAAATCTGCTCTTGAAGAGAATTTGAGTGAAAAAAGAAAGGTGTTTACTATCTGGTACTAATTTCCTTTCGTCATATTTATATAAATTTTATGTTTTACGGTTGTCAGCTATCAATCATTAAATATATAGTAAAATATTTTAATTATGCACCCCTTGAGACCCGAGTACCTCTTTGATATTCGTGATCGTTAGTTAAATAGGTTTTATTGTAGTAACTTCATAATTTAATTTTTGTAAGTTAGTTTTTGCATCACTTTTTTAAATAGTGCTTTAATTAGCTAGTTATTAGTGGGTCAGTTGTGTTTTCCTTTTTAATTTTGTGCAACACTCGTAAACCACATACTCAATATAGTTTAATCTGCATATAATGATATTTTTCATAGTTTCCACCAAAAGCTGATTAAGCCTGTTGGAGGCCCCTGGTGGTAAAAATTTCAAGGCCCCCAAAGCAAAAAAATTGTGAAAGGAACTGGTGATATTTTTGGGAGGAATTCGGTATTACATTTTTAGTGAGTTCCTTAAACCGGCAATATGTAGCTAATAATAAACTCAACGTTTCAAGAAAAATCAGAAATTATTTAAAAAAATTTAACAGCAAACTAAGTTACCCGAGTGCTTAAAAAGGGTTTTCTATATGAATTTGCGTCTTGATTTTTCTTTCGCAAATTCAGCAATTATTTTTGCTGTATCTATTTCTTTCAAAATTTTTTGTTCTAGGTATAATATGGCCATGTTGTTCAATCTGTCTTCTCCTATCGTACTCCTTAAATGGTTTTTAACGTATTTTAAAACTGACAAAGATCTTTCACCTGATGCATTTGATATTGGTATGTCTAAAAATATTTTCGAAATAATCTCTACATTAGGAAAAGTTCCACTGTTTTTATACACTTCGAACTATTATTCAATACCACTTCTGGCTATTTATTTATCAGCTTCTTACACTCTTATGTTTTCTCCTTTCATAATATAAATATTCTTGCAAACTTTATCTTTTATAACCTTTTAATATCATGCTTCCAAACATCATTTTTTCCCTTTAATCTATATAATCATTATTCTTCATATACTTCTGCAAAATAGAATAAACAATACATACAATTTGATTGGATTTTTTACGTCCTGGTACGTATATCTAAGCGATAAATATTCACTGATAAATATTTCAATAATAATGATGCACCAATAATCCCATTCAATATATACGCCCAGTAATGCGTAGTTTCTTTCCAAGTTTAATTTATTCCATATAATAATGATTAAATCTTTAAAATAATAATAGTTCAGAGAGAATTATATAAAAATGAATACAATAATAGGACATAATCCTCTCACCCTCGAACATTTATCCAGAAGATCCGATTTTCGCGCGGAAATATTGTTTAAACAACGGTTTTCTCTTCTCGTACAATTACCTTTTAACATTTTCATACTCAAGTGTGTGTATGTATGTATGTATGTATATATATATATACACATACACAGGATAAGTATTAAGGTGCATGATCAGAGGTCGTTCTCCTCAGCTTTTTATGAGAAAAATGACATTATTAAGAACAGGGTTCAGCCACTATAATTTAATTTTATTTCTCATCTCTCTTATTTAATTATGCATGGTGAAACTACAGTTATGACAGTAACATTTAATCGTTATGGAACTCATTGTTGAATTACCATGATTTTTAATTAGCCTTAATTTAATAAAAGAACATTCTATACTTATATTTGTAAAATACATGAATAATATTAGATATTGCTTCTTTTGTGTTGTGGCAATTTTTAACTAGGAATCTCTGGAGTTTGGGGTCCCTGGCGGTCTCTTAATCCGCCACTGGTCCCTACAGATATTGGCATAGCAGTTGGGGACTCTGGGAGCTCATTACTGGATCCAGGGGGGGATATTGCAAACTGTTTATTGGGGGGTCACCATCAATGGCGAATTTACCAATAGGCTAAATGGGCTGAAGCCTATGGCGACAAGTTTTTGATGGTGGCAAATTTTGGACGAAAAGTTTCCAAAGGTGGGGCTGAATCTTTTGGTGGTCAATTGAATTATTAGTATTGAAATATTATATTACGTTCAGAGGTGTAACCAGGCATTGGCAGAGGGAGAGTTGCCATGGGCACCGTCTTCAGAGAGGGATCAAAAGGTGCCAAATCCATAAATTTGAAATAACTGCCAAGGGTGCCAAATCAAGAATTTGACAAAAGTGATAAAATATCTGTTTTAACCTTAGTTACATTTGGTAAGATTAGGTGGCAAAATATATCACAGCGTACAGGTGTTTAAATTGTAAATCTGCCTTGATTTACAAAAGATCTGTCATGGTGAATACTTGAGAAATTTTAAAATCTGTCGTGTTCATACATGGTAAATGTTTTATATTATTTACCATGGCAAGCTTTAAATAGTCTTTCAAATATCGCTACCGTGTTGTTCTTTACACAAAAGTTCCTTTAGGGAGGGTGATTACTGAAAGTGGTATTTTGTGTCCAGATTCTGATGAATCAACAGACGTAAATTCATGTTAACGAGTAAAATGTTACATAAAAAGGTTAAACACTGGTAAAATAGCAATGAAAAAGATCACTCAAGCTTTCGGACGCATCAGCAGCAGTCCTTCAGGAGTAATGACGATGTGTTATATTTTTCCTCCTTTTATATAAAAATTTCTGTAAAAACTCATTAGATTAGTCCTCCAGAATGGAAAACATCAATGGGGAATAGAACGTCCTCCAACAAGGATTATTGAAAAACCCAAAAAGTTCCAAATATGGGAACCAATGAGATTCTTGGACTGCCGGACACTTAACTGTGGGGGATTCTCATACATTTCAGAGTAAGAGTTGTTTATAAGTTTCTGGAAGTGGTTGTGATGTATTAATGGCTTTCCCGTGTAGTTTGTAAGTTTCCCAAGATTCTAAGAAGAGTCTACTATTCTTGTTTGTGATGTGCCGGTGTAGTATTTTTGTTAAGTTCCAGTCGGGTTCGTGTCCGTGTTGTAAAGCGTGTTCTGCCAGACGTGAGGCTATGTCTCCTTTCGCGAGTGCTTGTTTGTGTTCTTTTTTTCTTGTTTTGATCATTCTTTTTGTTTGTCCTATGTAATGTTTGTTGCAGTCTTTGCATGGTATTTGGTATTTGACGCCTGTGAGATCTTCTGGTGGAACTGGGTCTTTAACCTTGGTGTGTTGTGACCCGAAGTGTTGCAGCAGGGGACCAAAATGTGGGTTCAGGTCCCACCGAATGCAGAAATATTTTCTTTTAAATGCTTCATCATCTAATCATGCCATAACATCGGTGTTGGTATCACTACGCCAATAAACGTTGATGGATATTGTTGTTTGATTTAATCTGCGTAGTGTTCGATTTATATAAAATAAATACATATGCTGCAACGGGCATTTCGATCAATTTAATACCAGTCTCTTTGCAATTTGGTTTAAATAGTAGTCCATGTACTACACCATTCTGCGAAATAACTGGCATCAGTAAATAGTCTTTATATACGTTCGTAAAGAGATTATATATTGTCGTTCGTAGCTCAGTGGGTAGAGCCTCCGCCTGGCAAGTGGAAGGTCGTGGGTTCAGGTCCCACCGAAGGCAGAAATATTTATTTTCTTTAGAACGTTTCACCATCGAATCATGCCATAGCATCATCACTGTTATCGCTACGCCAATAAACTTTGATTGATATCGTTGTTTGATTTAATCTGCGTAGTGTTCGATTTATATAAAGTGCAAATGTTTTTGAAATTATTGCATAATATGTACTGAACTGCATAAAAAATATTAACTTGTCACGTCCTAGATTATGCATAAAATACATACCAAAATGTATGTGATACGTACGGAGATACGTTTGAAAATATGGCATCATGAGCACTGGCTTGGGCCCAAGCATGCCGGTATGGTGAAATCAGGGTGGGGGGCAAAGACCTTAAAAATGGAAATTTTCTTCATCTTTTTAATTTTATTATTTTTTTTTTTTCAAAGAAAATCGAGATATAGGGAAGTAGGAAATGCCCTCCCTTGCCTATAACAGCCGGTGCTCATGGCTTGGGGTGGAAAATATTACACTTGGTCTTGACTTGGAAAGTATTATACATATTGAGAAATATCACCACACAAATATGCAGACGCCTAAAATTATTTTTTTCTAACTTTAATATTATCTAATTATATCATTTACAATGAAAACATATTCTGTAGCATTTTTCCCATTTTTATTTAAAATTTAAAAAGAGGAACTTTTTTTTACTGTGTGAATCTAAGTGATTGAATTACAAGCGGATTAAAGAAATACACACTTTTGAAAAATTTATGAAAATTTTGCAGAATTATGTCAAAATATGCGGAAATATTCAAAATATGAAGAATGCGCACACAAATGCGAAATATTCAGAAATATGCAAGTGCATAGAAATCCAGGCCCTAATAATGACCCTAAAATTTTGAATAAATCAACTAAGAATCGTGGGAATTTAAATGAAATTACAGCTTGGAACACGTGTCATAAACTGTGTTCTGAAAATAGAAAAGGCCACAATGCATTATTTGACACAACGAGGGCGAAATGGCAAACTTTTAGCTATCTTTTTTAATTGCTTTATTTTATTAGCTCACTTCAGAGGTCATTCCTGGTTTAGTTTGGCATGAGCACATGCGTTTGTATCATTATTATTATCATTATACATTATTATTTTACGCCTATATGCTGTAGGCGGTGTCGGATCCAGAAAGAGACATTTTAGGTGGGTGGTCTTGCAATGCCAGCTCAACAACCCATACATAATAATAATTTCTGCCCCTATCAGATTAATGGGCTGTTGACTGGTTAGGGGGTTCCCTGACCCCCCTCTTGTATCCACCCTTGGTTTAGAAGAGCGATAGGCCACTTTTTGTTTTAGGACTACATCACTGCATGTGATATTTTTATACTTGTGAATACGAAAGAGCTGTTGCATATGCAAATATACATGAATTGTTGAGTTTTGCAAAACACAGTATTTCTCTCTAAGGCCCTGCGGTGGCGCAGTGTGGTAACGCGTTCGCCTAGTACGCCGTTAATCCGGGTTCGACTCCCAACGGTGCAAAGAACGCTTACTCAGAGATCTCATAAAGATCGCACTGCTCACTGTAGTCCGGGGTTTGGTTCCCTAGGCCATAAGAGGTTCGGATTCCTCGGAAAACAGTAGGTCCCGGCGCAGCATGACCATTGTAGTCTTTGAGCCGTAAAACCACAAAACAAACAAACAAATATTTCTCTCTAAATTAACTGTGTTGATGTTAATTTAGAGCACAAACACATTCGAGTAGAGGATTTTTAAGTTTCCATTTTTTAAAAATAGTTTTATTATTCTATTACTGTATATATTCACAGTTTATCATTTTGTATAAATAACAAAACTAGATAACTAAATTAGAAAAACAGCTAACTTCAAATTCAAATTTAGTTACTACTTTGTTTTTTATTAAGTCGGAGAAAGTGGAGGCGGGGTGGCATTGGGTTATCTCTCTTTATCAAACGGTGTTGTTTTTGTTATTTCGCTTCGGTGCAAGTGTCCTGAAGTATTGCTCCTTGGACTTCTGCTTCTGGAGCTGTTGATTCATCGTAACAATGATAGTTAACGACGTAGCATATGATCTGATCGATGTTGCATGGAAAAACTTGTATGTTCCCACTTGAGTTCTCATTCTCTGAAAGTGTTGTGAATTTTCAGTGGAATGTCATTTGGAATTACTCATTTGCTTTTTCATTTATTGAGTTGATCTATGTACTACTGCATGGGGCCAGGCTATCGCTCACCATTTCTTTGTTTTCCTTGTCTTTGGTATGTGGTTTACCCTTTTATAGAATTTTTGAACTTGTACATTTCATAACTACATTTATGCTACATTTAATTTTGTATGAAATATGTAAATGCCCTTACATTGAGGATATAATTTATCGTTAAAGTTAATTCTTATAAGTCATTAATTTAATGTAGTATACAAGATTAATGGTATGACATGTTTCAGCATGCAATGTATATACTCATTAGCGAGGATATCTTAACATTTTAAATTAAATTTCTTGTATAGATTTTAAGGTATAGTCTAGTTTTTAACGGTTATAATTATTACCTTGCAAATTGACATCCTGTATCGTTATGCATAATTTATATCTTTGGTTGATAATTTAAATTATGTAATCGGGTTAAAGTAACAACATAAATTTTTCGTCTTTTGCAAATTGCTTTTAAAAAAATTTTTTTTTAACTTTTTTCTTTTAATTTCTGCGAAATTTAAGATTTTTCTTGAGAATTTTGGGTACTTGTTTGTTAAAGCAGCCCCTGAGGATAAATTGACAAGAAGGATGTCAATGATTTAAATCATGATTTTAATTGTGTGATTTTTTTAAACATCATGAGTAAAATTAAAATTTATCTTTTCTTAAATTCGTGGTTTAAATTTAAGTTGATTTTTCAGTGGTTATAAAAAAACAGTTTAAAACAAAAATGACTTCCTTTTATTTTTATCATTTTGTAAAACATAGTACAAGCAAAAACAACTTTTCTGATGATTTTACTACAGTTGTTTACATGCAGTTTATGGTCCCCTATGTCTAAAAGTCAAAGTAGTGTGTATTTATTAGGTATTTTCTTAATCTAACGTAACAGAAAATATTATTCAAATCACCAAATATTTTCAGAACCATCATTTTGCATGTGCCAGATACAATAAATTAAGTGGCACTGGATTAGATCTACCTAGAAAAGTGGGTTAAAATTCTGTGTGTGATCGTTTGAAGAGTTAATTTAAAATCTGACCAGTTTTCATGCAAATAGTTGAAGAAAAAGAAGATTTATATAATAGAGGCAAAGATATACTTAAAAGTTATGAACGTAGGTATAAAGATGAATGCTGAAAACCTTCTCCTTCAGTTGAAACAGATTTCTGTTACTTTAGATAAGGTTAAAAAATAGTTGTGGCATTTCTATAGTAGAAGCTTGGGAAGATCTCGAGGACCTTGCAACGCATTTTTGTTCATTAACACCTTTAAAATGCTATATGCAATCTGCATCTCCAGCTCACTATTTGGTATATTTATTATCACCAAATTTTAAAGCAGTATACTTCTCAAGGAGTGAGAAGGAACAAGCAATAGGTTTTGTAAAAAAAAAAGAAATAAAAGGATACCTCATTATTAGGCATTGTTCTTAAATTTATTGTCCATGCGTTTCTCGACGTTGCTTTATTTGAGGAAGAGGCAGTGAAATCGATTTCCACTCTTCAGTGGCGAAAATCACTGGCCCTCATAGAAAAATGTGTTGGCTAAAAGGAATTCGATGATGGTGAGGAACTATGCACAGCTTAGGGAACCTCTACTGGAGTTGAAAGGATGTTTTCCATATTTGGACTTGCGCATATCAAGTTACGAAATCAATTGGGAGTTGAGAAGGCAGCAAAGTTGGCATTTTTATTTAAATCCTTAAATGTTGGTTTTTAATAATATCATAATTGAGAATACATAGTAGTGTAGTAGTAGTGAGAATACATAGCATACTATAGTCTAGATAAACAAGGAATCAAAATATTGAGTGTTTGTTTTTATGTTATTAAACGTGTTTAGATACTCACTTGGCTTAAGAACAGTAAATTGAGTGTTAAAATCTTACATAAATGAAGCTGAAAGAAAAATTTGATTTATTTCTGAGGTATGCAAATTTAACCAGAAAAATTCTCTTTAAATAAAAAAAATGCTGACTTTAAGAAAAAGAAAAACAATTTTTTTTATTTGAAAAAAAATCATTATTTTTTACGCCCTGCTGCCAAGTGACCGCAATGTATCATCAAGGTAAATTACGATATGCTGCGTACAATCGTTTACAGTCCTAAAGAAACAGCCTGTGTGTCTATTTTCCTTATATTGCTTTGATGTTAACATTTTTATTTTCACATTTGGGATAGTAATGTCCAATTTCAAATGTAGAGCAAAATAACAAATAAAAAACAAACATATTATTGCCTTATTTATAAACAATAAATTTTCAGGAAACCATTGATTCAACCCCTTCCAATATTCAGGTGCAACTCGAAGACAATTTTAAGTCAGTGGGGTAGTGCGGACATCCCCCACAAGTAAAACGTATATAATGAAAACAACCATATTCCATTAAAAATTATAAAGGATTTTTCAAGACAAATTTTTAAAAGATTTAACTGATTTTAGCATTCAGCCTTTGACTTTGTTTCCATCTTGAAGTAACTTCGGCAGGGATTTCCCAACACCCTTCCAGATTTTTTGATACACCCCTTTAATAAGATTTACCTCCCCCCTCCCCCTCTTTTGAGTGCGTCTACGAACATCTAAACACTCCACCATAAAAAAAAAAATCTCTTTTCGCAGAAATCGTAGAAAGATCACTATGACTGGTGTCTTGCAAGGCATATTTGGGGAAACATTGAGACACAGAGCAGTTTCTTAATGGTTGTGTGTGGAGTAGAGAGAAAGGAAATGTTTACCACACTACTGTCTGTAGTTACGCACCTACTGTTGTTACCTTTTGGTATAGCATGTGTGTCGAAAGGCTGTTTTCAACCATGAGCCAAATTTTATCGTCAGGGAGATGTCATCTTCTTCCAGAGCGTGTGGATACCCCGATGGAAACATCATTTGAAGGGCCAAATATTCCAAATGTGATGAATGGAACGTAAGAGAAAATTGAAGAATTTTTTAAATGCATCGATGCAGTCATGTATGTACAATGTCTTCAGAAAAGAAGATGAAATGACTAAAATATTTCATGATTAGTAAATGTGTTTTTCCTGTTTAGATTAAACTGTCCCATTTGTAGTTAGAACAAAGCAGAGGTGATATTTCAAAAATATTTTGGGGGAGCACTAATTGGTGTGTAACAGTTGCATACCAATTAGCCTCCCTCCCCCCACAAACAAAATTTTTCCTAAGAAAATTTTTGCCATCAGAAGATCCGGATTGATCGGATTCCCCCATGCAATTTTGATTTTGCAATTAATTGCCCGTCGTTGCGCGCTTACTACTGTTATCCAATGCTATTTAATTGATATATAACCAGTGTTGAATAAAACCCGGGATTTGTTTTAAAGAAAACCAACCGGGTGGGCTTTT
>QLNU02015359.1:49246222-49262094 GCA_006491805.2 Dysdera silvatica | reverse complement strand
CGGTTGTCGTCAGGACACAGTTGGAAACGGGACTCGTCACTAAAGACTATACGTCCCCAGTCAGCGCAGTTCCAAGTTGATCGAGCCGGGGCCGTCGTTGTACTTGATCAGGTGGGACACCAGGTTTCGTGACGTCACGATTTTACAATGCTTTAATGGGGCATGCGTAATGTCAGGGCACTTAAAATGGTCTTCAGTCCAAAATTAAAGAAGTAGCACCAGAAGCAGTTTTTATTCACTGTTTGGCACATCCTCTGAAGTTAGTGCTACAACAAAGCTGCAACAGCATTTCACAGTGTCGCATATTTTTTGCAACTGTAAGCGGCATACCTGCATTTTTTCATCATTCTGCCAAACGAACTCACGTGGTCGATACAGTCGTCGGAAGACGAATTCCTACTTCTGTTATTACGCGATGGACATCAAACTCTAAAATGTTGAGTGTTATAAATAAAGAATGTGATTCTTTAAAAGAAGTATTTACTGAGATTATGAACGATCCAACCTCCGATCAAACTTCGCTTAGGCAGAGTGTCGGCTATTTAAATATATTTAACGACTTTGAATTTTCACTTTTGATTGATTAATTGTTTGGCTTTTTTATAGCCCAAGAGCATCTGGGCTATACTGCGCCAAAATTTTCACTTTTGATTGTTTTTAACCATATTTTTGGACTTACAGATGTTCTCTTCAATGTACTACAAAATAAGTCATTTGACATTAATTTTTGCATCTCACAAATTAAAAATACGCAAATGGTCTTAAACAGCAAACTAAATGAGGATACGTTCATAGAAATTTTCGAATTAGTGATTTCGAAAACAACAGTTCCAACTGAAAATCGTAAGGGACGAAAAAAAGTGATGCTTTTTTTTTTTGTCATACAAGATTAAGTTTTTGAAAAATATAAAATTTTACATTTTATGAAATATTAGATACTATTTCTTTACAAATTACCACACGTTTTCAAGATATGGAAAAGCTTCATTTTATTACATTAATGGATACTTCAAAATTTGTAGAGTATTCCAATAAATTTCTTACAAAAACAATAAATAATTTAAATGTGTACTACCCCAATATATTTACTGACTTCCAAAGATTGAAATATGAATTAAAACACATATATCTGGATAAGCAGAATAGAGATATGAAATCATAAACATTCATGTTTAGAATATACAGTTCCAAATTAGAAGAGCACATGAAAGTTGAATTATTGCAAAGTTTTAAAACTGTTATGACTGAATTCTTAAAATATTATATCTGTGAATTTAACAAGCAACTTATTTCTTTAAAATTAAAGTGTATAAAGTTGAGTTGGGGTTTTTTTTTTTTCAGGTTAAGTTTGTTTTTGATAGGTAATTTTCAATATTCTTCTATGTCCAGTACTGTTAATATAAAGTTTTCATATACATGGCATAATTTTTGAGCATACATGAAATTTTTCTTCTCCAAGTCCCATTAAGGCAAAATGGGGACTTGTATTAATTTGGGACTCAACACATTCAATAAAAATATTCGTATATACAATACTGAAATAATTAAGAAATATGGACGCTTATTATATTCATAAACAATATTTTAACATTATTTCAAATGATTTCAAGGTTATAATTAAAGGTAACAAATTGTTGCCATATTTCAATTAACAAACTTGCTCATGGGTGAGAGTTCAAGTATTACCTAAGCACCTATGGGGGAGGGGGTTTGCCATTGTGCTTGTTTTCTTATGTTAGCCAGTGTTAATTTCTGCTTACCAGCCCACACTGTAAAATTTTATGTGGTAAATAATGTAGAAAAAAACATATAAATGCAAAATTTAGGCCCCTGGGGACAAGGCCCGTACGTTAATCGGACCCTGGTTCAGCTGCTACAAAACTGCTTACTGCTACAAAAAAGCAGTATAAAGTAGTTACTGCTACAAAAGAGCAATTTTTTTTCCGCTATGAAAAGCAAATTTCAGTTTTCTACCACTGAGAGTGATAACCTGGATATCAATAAATTAATTCTTTTATTTTGTAGTTTTATAATCAAAAGATTCTATATTGTTAATTTAATGATTATAATTTTCTAGGAATATAATAAGGCCAACGATAATTGGCTAATTTTATATACATATCTATATAAAAATAGCCAGTTACCATTGAGCTTATTTTCATGTTATTAATAGAAAACTACATCGATAAGGAAAATATAAATTTGTTGAAATTAAAAATATTAAATTTTATTATTATAAAGCATTACAAAATAAGATGAATTCATTTATCGATATCAGTGATAACTCTGTGCAGATGTTTATAAATCTTGACCAGCTTTACTGCTTCGTCTGCATCAAGGTGGTTATGGAGTATTAACCATACTATACCAAAAGCTTAAACAATTTGCTCTATAACAGTAGAACTTGCAGCACATAACAATAAGTTTGAATTGAATTTGACAAGAGAGATGGTTTCTTTTTTCTGTCCTTATTACCATAACGTTCCACCACTTTGCATCTGGGAACATCTTCACATGCCCAGAAAACATTGGAGGGTAATATTCCACATACGTAATTGTATATGGCAAATAAACATATCTGGGTATTTTTCGATTAACTAGTTTTCTGCTGCATCTTCTTGGGAAGTACAGAGTCTCTTCCCTCTATATTTAGGGTTCATTAAATTTGCGAAATAATGGAATGGTTGAACAACTTGATGCTTTCTTTTCAATGCAATTTCCTTTCATGGTTCCAATTCCAAACTTTCTGCTAAGCAAGGCCATAAATCTACAACATACGATGAATTTGTATCATCCGATTGAAGGACGTATAGAATTCAGCTGACTTTTATCAACTGTTTTATCAAGTTCAAGGATTACATGTAAATTCATGCATTATTGAGGATTTTAGTGATAAGGTTTGGGATATCATCAGCATGCCCAAATTGAATTTGCACATATTTGTGATAATTTTTTACACAGTATTAGAGAAGCAGATTTTTTTTTTTTAAGTGGGTTTATTAAAAAAAAACACTCGGGCTTTTTTGGGTCGTGTAAAATTGATATACCCTGCATATAACCTAGTTGCATGTCAGTGTACTTTCACAAGTGTCCATGTATGTTGCTTATGCAATCAGTTAAATTGTATGTTATTACCTGGCCTTAAGCGTGTGCATTTGTTTTAACCTCAATTCAGAATGGTCGTAACTCGAAATGCTACCACACATTATAACTTCTAGGAAGTATAATGTAAATAACAATATAAAAAGTAAAAATAATTGCATTCCTATAGATTAGTCTTGTGATGATTTCTGTTTATTGAATCGAATGGCAATAATCAAAAACAATTTATCGTTATGCTGAATTAATATATCGGCTGATGAATTAATCGATATATCAGCAAATGAACTGATAGATATATTGGCCGATGAATTAATCGATACATCAGCAAATGAACTGATAGATATATTGGCCGATGAATTAATCGATACACCGAGTAAATAATCGATTATCTCCAATCCACACCCCCTAAACATTTTGTACACCCCCAGTTTATGAATCCTGGATAAACCCTTGAACTTCAATGTGCTGCCTTTTAGGTTAATTCTATCCCCAAAGTAGACTATTAATAAAGCAACATATTTTAAAGTAAATTAACATACAAAGCTGGTTGTTTTTCTTGAATAGAAAACTTGATGGCTATTGAATTTGAAATTTAGAAGTCATTTGGTATTTCTGCTGCTTTCCTTGCATGTTCCTGAAGAAAGAAATTGCAAAATAATACCATTTTCAAATTCATAATAGACAATATGCTGTCAGAACTAGAGTTGGGTAAACACAAAAGCTGCGCAGTAATGTAAAAGAAATGCCTTTGTCTACTGTGTGGTGAATTGAGGTTTGCATTCAATGAGTGGGGTGGGGGGGGGGAGATTTAGGCAAGACATAGAATTTGGAAGAGTGGACGCTGAAGACAGCACTGTAATCCCAGTGGATTCAGCTGGTACCAATTACTTGCTGTTTTTTCCTTTTCGACTCAATGGATAACTGAAGTTCAGATCGCTGAGAAAACAGCAAATTATATATATATATAGCATAATCTTAGTTGCCCCCTTGCATCACAATGCAGAAAATTGGGTAACCTGGTGTGAAATTCAAACAGCTAATACCAAAATTAAAAGTATAATAACATTTTGAAAAAGATGAAAAATAAGGAATTGTATAGTCTGTCCCCCTCCAAAAAAAAGGTATTTTAGGATTAATAAAAAATAATATTTACATACAAAATAAGTTAAGCACTTGTAAAATAGTAAGAGAACCTAAGTTTTCAAATGTGTCATAAGCAGTCCATCAGAAGTGGTGATAAATGTGTAGGAGTTATCTGTGGTGAGGGAAAAAAATGAAAATACATGTTGTTTTTTTTAATCAAACCGAAATGTTGATGTAAAATATCTGCTTCCTTTTAATGTATTAAATAATATGTTTATCAGTTACAGGCCTGCACAAAAGTTTAGACACAGAGGCAAATTATAAATAAAAGCGAGAATTTGCATTGAACTTCGCCGATATTGTATCTAAATAATCCTAGAACCAATAATAAATTGTGCAACTTAAAAGATTACCAAAAGTACTGAAACAAAATATCCCAACACCGTAATATTGGAATCTGCATGCCACAAATGTTTAGGCACATATGTCAGATTTATGCAAATTAACGGCGCGAAGTTCCCAAGTGATCGAAGGGGCGTTTCCCAGAGTTGTTATATAAGGCCTGAAATAATTTAGAATGCTTAGAACGATGCCGAAGTCAAAGCAATTTACGAATGACGAGATTTTGAAGATTTGGAGGCTGAAAACTAAAGGTAAATCTGTTACTCAAATTTCTGTTGCATTGAACCGTTCAAAGCGAGGCATTTATCGAGTGTTATCCCGGGGTGATCAGTATCAACCAAAATCACGATCTGGGAGGCCTCGAGTGACCAGCATTCGGGATGATAGACAAATACGAAGATTGGCTTCAAATGAAAGCCTGTCTGCAAATCAAATAAAAAACACGTTAGCAATGCGAGTGTCAAGAGAAACCATACGTAGAAGGATTGTAGAATGCAGGCATTTGAGATATGCAAAAATGCGCCGCAAGCCCTGCTTGCAATTACATCATAAACAAGCACGACTACAATGGGCAAGGCAGCACATATCATACAGTGACGAATGGCTGCAGGTGTTATTTAGTGATGAAAAAAAGTGGAACTTAGATGGTCCCGATGGCCTTTCGCACTACTGGCACGATCTTCGAAAACGCCCCTTAAGTCGGTTCAGCAGACGTCAAGGAGGAGGTTCAGTCATGGTTTGGGGAGCCTTTAGCTTCAATGGACAGACTTCTTTGGCGTTTTTGAATGGAAAACAAGATTCCAAGGCATACCAGGCAACTCTTGAAAGTCACCTATTACCTTTTGGCGAACTTTTATGTGGACGAAACTGGGTTTTCCAACAAGATAATGCGTCCATCCACACATCCAGGTCAACAAAAGAATGGATGAGCGCTAAAAATATTACAGTTCTCGATTGGCCTGCTCTTAGTCCTGACTGTAATCCCATCGAAAATGTATGGGGCATACTAACGAATGTTGTGTATGCCAATGGAAAGCAATATCCGTCCGTTTTAGAACTTAAAAAGGCTATAGAAGAAGCGTGGTTTAATTTTGAACCAGAAACCTTTCAAAATCTTGTGCTTTCAATGAACGACCGCGTATTTAATCTAATACGAAGTAATGGTGGCTACATTGATTATTAAAATTGTTCATTTCCTTATGCAAGTGCTAAAATTTATGTTTGTGCCTAAACTTTTGTGCCACATATTTTACTTATTTTAAGTTATATATTGCAGCAAGTTCGCTACTGATGTGATTTCTGTTCTCAAATTTTTAATTTGCATATTACATGTGTTCATACTTCGTAATATTAAAGTTCCTACTTCTTCAGTTTTAATAGTATTTTGTTATACTCAAATTTGTGTTGTGTCTAAACTTTTGTGCAGGCCTGTATAAGTGGTAAATGCATAGGCCTATATCACTCACAAGATAGTGGCAGATTCATTTTTTTTTTTTAAGAGACAAGTTTTAGACTTCATCTCAAAGCCTAGGATTGAAATGTGGCTGTCTAATGATAGAAATAGCCTCGAAGAGGTGGTCTTTGCTATGCTATGGATTGGAATATTGCTTCTTCCACTAACATTTGTGGAAGGGAGAAGACACCCTGATCTGTGGCACCATATAACAAGCCATTATTTGTTTTATCTCGTAAAAATTTTAATCAGCAGCGATGATTTAACTTTAAATCAAAATTATTTTAGCCTCATAGGCATTTTGTATAATTCTTTTAACCATAAAACCATTTGGTTTTTATTTCCTCTTTTTATACTCTCACTTGATTTTATTGCATGATTTGTTTATAGTGTATTTAATATACTTTTTTCCTTTGTATAAAATTTACCTCGTTTGTTATTAAAATTATCTATACAACCTCATCTCATTTGATATAGAATGACTTTACAATTCCTACTTCAAAGTTTTAGTCTTTTGGTAAGAAGCAACTATTTTCTGTCTTTGGAGAGGGAGAGCTCTAAAACTCAGTAATTGCCTAGATTGCTTTACAGTGTAATTTTATCCAGCATGACTCATTGTTGTTAGGTGTCCCAAAGCCCCTCCTCCCTTCCACACCATATCTACCAGTAAAAATATATATATTAAAGTATTTGGCAATATGTTTTTAATGTTCACAGGGCGGTTTAGCTGTCTGCTATGTTATCAAATAGCTTGCAGTCAAAGTCAAATGATTGGTAGCAGGGATATCTATGAGGTCATCGTTTTTCTTATCTACTCTTTGGATGCAAGGCAAAGATTACATTTTGTGTCTGTTTGCAATATTACACCATTTTTCTATTTTTCTTCTTTTTAATATATGACGCGTTATCCTTTGTGTAACCACACATTCCTTCTGTCCTTTGATTTTGAAGATTATTAAGAATGTTATAAAATAAGTTTCAACAGAGTATAACCCCCTTTTTTTTTAAGTTATAGATACGGGATCCATCTTCTTCATAAGTTAAGTTTAATTCAGGTTTGACAGTTTACATTTTCATAAGATGTCTGAGAAGGCATATTTAATATACTTAATTATGTCTATGTATTTGTAATTGGTAGACCAATTTTTAATTACTTAGTATTTTGATTATATGCCCATTGTTTTAATTAATGATTTCCTTTATTGTAGGTGGGCAGTGTTATTCCAAAATGAAAACTAATTTTAAACGTTATCCATGGCAATCCACGTTCCTTGTTTCTGTGTTAGCAAATCACCAGGTCATTTGAAACTTGGCAACTTATTCTGATATTTACTCATTAAAGAACAGTGGTGAGAAATTTTTGATGTCGATATGCTCACTTTACTTTCAGTGTGGAGGCTTGATTTGTTTACAGATTTTGTAAGCTTTGATGCAGTTACACTCCTTAGGTCTTGGAATCAAAGTCTTTGGATTTTGGAACCAAATTTTCATATCTTGGCATTAAAACCTCCAGGACTAAAATGCTCAAATATTACTTGTAAAATCTTTGAGAATATATATATATATATATATATATATCATCATCATCATCATATTCAACCATTATCTATCCACTGCTGGATGAAGGTCTCTCCAAATGCTTTCCACACAAGTCTATCCTGAGCAATTCGCTTCCACGTCACCCCAACCTGTTTTCTTATTTCATCCACCCATCTAGTTTGAGGACGTTTTCTAGGTCTTCGGTGGTCTCTTGGAATCCAGTTCAGAATTTCTGTTGTCCATCGTTGATCAGTTCTTCTTGCAATATGCCCAGCCCATCGCCATTTCAGCCCTTTTACTTTAACAATGATGTCCTCCACTCTAGTTTGCTCTCTCACCCAAGTGTTCCTTTTCCGATCTCTCCTAGTTATTCCAAGCATGCACCTCTCCATGCTCCTTTGCGTTGTCTGTAACTTTCGTATTGCTCCAACAGTTAGACTCCATGTCTCTGATCCATAAGAGAGGACTGGCAATACACACTGGTTGAAGACCTTTCTTTTTAGACACAAAGGCAATTTCCCCTTCAGGATAAAACTGTTTCTTCCAAATGCACTCCAGCCAAGTTTAATACGTCTGTTGAGTTCTTTCATAATGTTGCCATCCATTGAAATCAGCTGGCCAAGGTAAATATATGAATCAGCAATTTCTAGCTCAATGTTGTCAACTTGTATTTTTGTTTCCTCTACGAAATTATTGAACATGATCTTAGTTTTTTGTAGGTTCATCTTGAGTCCAACTTCTTTACTTCTAGTTGAGAGCTCCTGTACCATGTCTTGGAGTTCTGATGGGTTCGTTGAAAAAATAACAATGTCATCAGCAAACCGCAAATGATTTAAATATTCACCATTTATTTTTATTCCCTTGTTATTCCAATTTATCTGCTGAAAAATCATCTGTAAAGCTGAAGTAAAAAGTTTTGGAGAAATGGTATCTCCCTGCCTCACCCCTTTGCCAAGTTTGATAGTTTTGGTATCTTTATGTAACCGAAATTTTGCACTTGCATTTTTATACACACGTTTCACCATGTCAATGTACACATCCTCGATGTCTGTTGATCTTAAAGAGTTGATGACTGCTGATGTTTTAATAGAGTCAAAGGCCTTCTCATAGTCAATAAATGCCACACACAATGGAAGTTCATATTCATGTGTTCTTTCAATTAATTCTCTTAATACTTGAATATGGTCCACTGTACTGAATCCACTTCGAAATCCAGCTTGTTCTCTTGGTTGAGCTGCATCTAATTTTTTCTGCAGGCGATGTGTTAGCACTTTTGTGAAGATTTTATAAATAGCAGGTAACAAGCTAATTGGTCGGTAATTTTTCAAATCCTCTTTATCACCTTTTTTATGCAAAAGAATTACTGTTGCAGAATCCCATTGGTTTGGTATGTTACCGCTGTTAAGACATTTGGTAAAGAATTTTGCAAGTATGTCTTCTACATATTCTCCAGCTTCTTTTAGGATATCTAATGTAATACCATCATCACCAGGGGCTCTTCCTTTCTTCATATTTTTTATTGCAAATGAAACTTCTTCTTTTAAGATTTTAGGAGCTGTTCCTTCGACTATTTCAGTGTCTTCGTTTAATCCACTGTTACTTTCATATAGTTTTTTGTAGAATTCTTCAACTCTTCTAAGTATTTCTTCCCTATTTCTTGTTACGGTGCCATCCTCTCCTTTTAATGCAATGATGTGTTTCTTCCCAACAGATAAACTTCCTTTAACAACCCTAAGGCTCTTGTTATTTTCAATGGCTTTCCTTACTAGCTCACAGTTGAATTTTCTTATGTCTTCTTTCATGCTTTTGCGCAGAGTTTTACAAAGTTCTATGTACTCAATCCTGGAACTGGTATTTCGATTGTCCACCTTCATATCTCTTCGCCTTTTCATGAGCTGTTTCGTCTTCTCAGATAATTTGCTATTGTGCTTTTTACAGGTTACACCACCAATTTCCCCAGCAGTTTCAACTATTGTCTTAACAATGTTTTCATTTGCTTCTGAGATATCACTTTCATCAATAAGTCCTTCCAGTGCAGAAAAGCGATTTTTTAATTCCAACTTGAATGCCTCGGTATTTACTTTCAGTTTCATTAGATCCACCCTCTTACTTACTTGTTTCCTAATGAGCTTCTGTCGTTCTAATTTAGTATTTAAGTGCACTTTACATCTCACCATTCGATGATCACTTCCAGTATTAAATCTGTTCAGTACACTGCAATCTTCAATAATTGATTTCTTGTTTGCCAGGATATAGTCAATTTCACTAGTTCCCCCATTTGGGTGTTTCCATGTCCATTTTCTTTGCGGTTTCTTCTTAAAAAATGAATTCATGATGCTAAGGTTTTCAGCTTCTGCAAATTCGATGAGTTGATCGCCACGTTCATTCCTTTCCCCATATCCGTATTTACCAACCGATGTCTCTCCTTGTTCCTGTTGTCCAATTCTTGCATTGAAATCCCCCATGATGAGCTTGATATGTTGTTTCCCTTTGGTGTGTAACTCTTTGATTTCTTCATAAAATTCTTCAACCTCTTCGTCGGTATGGCTTGATGTTGGTGCATATACCTGTACTATTTGAAGTTGGTATCGCTGGGTTAGTTGAACAACAAGCCTCGCTGCTCGATCTGATGTACTTTCAACTTCCAGAAGACAGTCTTTAATTCTTTTGTTGATTAAGAAGCCAACACCACTTGTTCTTCCAGTTTCCGTTCCTCTATAGTAAAACAAATGTCCGCTTTTCAGTTCCACCAACTCTTCACCTTTTCTTCTAATTTCACTGAGTCCTACAATGTCCCATTTGATCTTGTCTAGTTCCTCTTCCAATTCCTGAAGTTTTGCTTCAGAAGCAAGGGATCGTCCATTATACGTTGCCAAGGTCAATAACAAACGGCAGCCTGGGCCATTCCAGTGATTCTTAGCACCCCCTGCTTTCATGCCACGCTGACCGCTGCCTTGATCAGGAGCACTCCAGCACCTGGAGACTAGGGGCCATGGTTTCTGGTGTGTCAACATAATGGAGGAATTAGCCATAATTTCACCACGCTGGCTAAACGGGTTGGTGAATTAGCCCTCCCCTTCCGCCTTTCTATCCGTGTAGCAAATATTAATTTGCCACATAAATAGAAAGCTCAGCCTGCACCACTTGAAGGCGGGGTAGGACACTAGGTTACTGGCCCGGCCGGTTCCACACATCGTCACATACGTTCAGCGTGTGGGTCTCCTTCCAGTTAGATACCAGCAACCCTTTTGCAGGCCATATATATATATATATATATAATACCTTTTGCCGGTAGAAGGACAGAGTTGCCGGTCACAAGATTTTACCCTCCCGAGCTTAACGTTAACTTACCATGGGCCTACTGTCCTTATCATTTTATTTACAAGGACAAAAATAAAAATAGTGATATTCAGCTGGTTTGGTTTGGTTTGTTTGTGGTTTTACGGCTCAAAGACTACAGTGGTCATGCTGCGCCGGGACCTACTGTTTTCCGAGGAATCCGAACCTCTTAAGGCCTGGGGAACCAAACCCCGGACTACAGTGAGCAGTGCGATCTTTATGAGATCTCTGAGTAAGCGTTCTTTTTGCACTGCTGGGAGTCGAACCCGGATTAGCCGCGCAATAGGAGAACGCGTTACCACACTGCGCCACCGCAGGGCTATATTCAGCTGGAAACACTGGAACGTAACTACTATATTGTTGGCCTATACCTATATAGTATATATTATATGTGTGTAGAATGAACTTAAAATATGTTTGTTGCTCGACATGATGATAGGACTTCAGCCCATTTCTAATGCCAGGTATCTCAGTTTAAATAGTATTTCGAAGAATGGTTTTTGCACTACGTAATTCTCATTACACAAGAATGTATTAAACTGCCAATGTTTTAAGAAAGTACTGAATTTCAAATAACGTATTTTTACCGACTGGGGATTTGAGTAATTTAACGCTTAAACAATTTGGTGTAACATAGTATATTAGGAAAATCAAATACCAATCACAACACAAAATAGATTCTTTCTTAACAATTTAACCTCCAACAATTTTTCTTAAAAAAATAAAAAATAAGAATTCTAACGTTTCATGTCCTTTCCTAAAATCTAACGAAAGTCGCTTTCAAATGATTCTTCCTGTCGTCTCATTAGTCAGGCCATGATAACATCGTTCATCCTAAACCATCTAATTGGTCAGTCGTCCCTCACATGAGGGTTGCCGGTGGAGTAATGGACGACCTGTAATTATGCTGGTGGAATACCCTGACTGCAAACAACGGGAAAAGCTATACCTGTTGTAATGTAGCGGCTAACGACTTCGATTTTGACGGCTTCTGTTCGTTCACGAAAAAAGTGCGGTGCAACTGTTAGAAATGACTGGTGTCACAAACCCGTCAGCCGCTTAAAACAATGTGGACTGAAAGTTCTAAACTCGTTATCGGTGTTAACAAACGTCCGCTTAAAAAAGTTCTGAAATCCGTGTCCTACTCAGCTATAAGCAGCAAGCCCGCTTTTGACGTCACCTCCCGTTATTTTGAACTATACCATAGGACTTCTTTTGCCGAACGGAGAGTAGCCGTCAAAATCGGAAGTCGTTAGCCGCTACCTTACAACCGATGTATCTTTTCCCGTTGCTCCCAGTCTGGATTTTTCATTAGGCTAATTCGGAAGACATGCTCATCTTGCGCTAACTGTGTCTGTCTGTCCAAATAGCGCCTACCTGTCATATGGCCTGTTGGCCCTTCTTAACTGCTGAAGCGTGAAACATACAGCTGGTATCCCATAGGAACCTTTGTGTCGGGAAGAATATATCGACTATGATGAAATTCCGCGATGAGCATGAATCGCCCTAGGTTAAGGAAATGATTAAATACACATTATTTTAATATTTAGAAATAGTTGACCATGAACTGCATGTAAACAACTGCAGTGAAATTATCAGAAAAGTTGTTTTTGCTTGTACTGTGCTTTACAAACTCGTAAAAAGAAAATAAGGCTATTTTCAATTCAAATTATTTTTTACAAGCATTGAAGAATCAACTGAAATCAGACTTAAACCTCTGATTTATTTAAATTAAATTTAGAATGTTGATTAAAAAAAGATATCGCATTTTGATTTCAATCATAATTTTTTTAAAAGGTCGCATGTTTAAAATCACGATTTTAATCACTGATTTACACAATATGATTAAAATCTTTGACAAAATATGTGCAATGCAAAATTATTGCACAGAAATATACGTAAGTTCACATTTCTGTGAAAAACTGACTTTGAAGTTAAACATTCCTCCATATGGTCTGGTGTTGCATATTAGTGCTTTTAGATAATTTTGATAAAAAAAAACAATTAGATATATCAAATATAATTCATAATAAATTCTTATCTATCAGATGCACGATTTAGTAGCTTCTAAAATTTTGGAGCATATAAAAATGAAGAAACGTCATTAAATGAAAATATGTTGTCCAGAAAAATTGCGCAGTGTAATTTCAGTCGTTTTCAAAACATTGACTTCATTGAACTCGGACAGTTTCATTTGTAAAATTGAAAACATCATATTTCGTTTTATCTAATTATTTGGCCAAAATATTATCAAAATCAGATATTTCGACTTACAGCTTTGCTTGCATCCGTCAACAGAAACGCAACTTCAAAACAAGTTTACACAGACAAGTGAACATAATATTAATGATCACGAAATTTGAAAGGGAAGTTCAATGAATTCGGAGCTTTTATTTCTGGCATAACAAATGTTGCAAATATATTTTAAAATATTTATCACAAAACAGATAAATTGAAACTATTGAACTTATTTTAATCATCTTGTCATTTCCCCTCTTAGCATTTTCGAGAATTAAATTTTAAACTTTTTCTATGAACAATTTCTAACGAAATTGTTGTTTAGAATATTATAAATACATAATAGGCCTTCCACCGTCTCCACTGTTGTCACCATGCGTGATAAATCCATGGTTTCATGTTGACGCAAATAAAAACATAATCATCCGCGGAGTGGAATAAATCACAGAACTCGTCCGTCTTCAACTCCTCTACTGTCCAACTCGCATGTTCTCTGCACCAGAGTGGAGTTTTACGTCGATCGAGCTTGGTTAAGAAAGAACATGTATTGACCGTCTGCTGGTGTGACTTATACGTCCAGCCCCTGTTATATCAGATGTAGGCCTTGCAGCAGAACGCGCTTGTCTAGCATATTTGCTATGATCCCGTGTCCAAAATAAAATCGCTTAATGGATAACTTCTCACCGTGGTCTGAGGGTTGCTTCCCTGGGCTTTAAATTATTTTCACTGCATGATACACCAAACCAAGTTCACATGCGACAATTCTATTACATTCACTGCTGTTGCTAAAGGTAACAAACTAATTTGAAAGCTTATTTGCGCTTCGAAGACTATTTTTCCGTTAATATTTGTGCTTTGTAGAGAGAATGTGGTTTCACATTTCTTTGCCACCGCAGGGGATACTAAAATTTTTTCTACATAACACACAAAACGCCCGATGTTCATCTGGTGCCGATTTAACCCGTGGAAAAGTCCCCTCCAACTTTTTAAGATAAACCTGATGATGATGGCAGGATTTTAATTTCTTCTTGCTGGAGTATTCTATGGGTCATCATCGCTCTGCCGCATTTTAAAAATTATATTTTCCTTAGTTTTTCCAGAAACTAAGAGAGTTTATTGGAAACCACAGGCCGCGTTGATCTAGTGAAATCGTTCCCAAGAATTTGTTTGTAAGAGTTTTTTAAAAAAACATACCCATTTTTAAAACAATAAGCATCTATGATATTTTTTAGAGTGAACGATGAAGTTAAAGGATAATCAACCACTTCTAGCATAAAAGAAACGGAGAAGCAAAATCTGGCTTAAAAAACGGAAGAATCTGTAAAAAGCGGAGCATCTGGTAACACTACTCCCTATACTCATTCGCCCATTGTAACCAGAGGCGTGGACGGTTCAAACTTTTGTAAAAATATTTTTAATCAACTTCTCACTTCTTTGCTAATTTTTATTGCTTGTAATCGATTAGAAGCATCAACAGTCACAGTGTGGTAATTAATTCAAAATAATTTATAAAAAATTACTTTTCTCAAGAAAAAAAACTGAAAAGTTTAAAGTTATGGCTACATCCTCAAATTCTGACGCGCACCTTTTGTCACAAATCAGAAACTAAAATATCCCGAAAAATTTATAAGTACCTATAGCAAGGACATGCACTGAATTGGTGCAACTAATGCATGGGGTACTAATCGTTTATATCAAAATTGCTCTATGTTTCTAAAAAAGGTATTCAATAGCGAAGATATGGGGCTTTTAGGAAGAACAGCAAGATTGACGGTTTGTATGCGCATGTACTCATTCTCTCTTATTTTTAAGAAAAAAATGTCTGCATTAAAATTATCTGTTTTAATAGAAATGCTTTTTCCTTCTTTGAATAATAGTATTATATCATAACATTTGTATAATAATACTTCATGATCTTGCTAATGTACAACTTTAGCAAGATCAAGAATAATTTTGCTGATGTATATTAATAAAAATAATTTTATAAGGATAATCACATGTTTTTCCGCAGAATTCTCATATTAAATATTCAGTCCTTTTCAAATCATTGACTTTGCAGATAGTATACCGTTCCGTTTCGTTTTTAAAAGGTGAAACATCATATCTCGTTTCATCGATTTTTTGGCTGCAGTATTAGCGAAAGCTGATATTTTGAATGAGATTGTTGTTCGCTTTCGGAAGAAGAAAAACAATGTTCAAATTATTCTATTCGAATTAGATCAACATAATATCCATAAACACGAAATTTGAATGAAAAAATCTGTTTCCGATGTTTTGTTACGGAGGCAGTAATATTTTGCCAATTTATTTCATACTAGTTACCATAAAATCGATTAAATCATCCTCGAAAACTAATTAGGTAAAATGAATTCTGTCACGCAATATGTTAATGAATTCTTTTCAGCAGTAGTTTATAATTCAAAGGCAATAGAGTCAAAAGCATCTGAAGCGTTTGGACTCATGAGGCAGAGCTGCTCCACTGGCGATTATGGCGATGCATTTTTAAAGTTGCAGTTTTGAAGGTGAGTGATATATTATTTGCGATAAAGAAATCGGTAAATGACAAATGCGTTAAGGCATATGGTGCAGAATTCCAGTTATTAGAAATTTTGTCTAAATTTGTGAACTTTACATACGAATTGGTAGTCTCCAGCAGAATATTCATGGGGTTACTGTAAGTGCAAATGGAATTCGGAACGGTTTGATAGGCATGCTG
>QLNU02015359.1:49234421-49246122 GCA_006491805.2 Dysdera silvatica | reverse complement strand
CGGTCAAAAGTCAGTGATTAAAAAATAAAGATATTCTAACAGTGAAAATGCTTATTTACGCAATTACTATTATTTGTCTGAGATAGAAAATTATAAATAATTAAGATTAATTTATAAAAACTAGCTGGTACTTGCGTAATATACACCATCATTCATTGCCCATTACGTCTTCACCATTGTGAAAATCCCTTTGGAAGTATTTAACTTGTAAACACTCGGTAAAATTTAGTTAATTTATAATATTTAATAACACTTTTTATTTAAAAGTATTGTTTTATTGTCTGAAATTTGCATATTATGAGTATTTAACTAAAAGAAATAATGTATTTTATATGAAGGATATCTATAATATAGTAAACGTGGATCAACTATAATAACAATTTATTCCATTTCTAAATCCTTTTCACTGTCACTACTGCTATCACTGTCACAGTTATTATCACTTCTGTTGTTACTCATTGGCCGTGGACTATGGGATGTTTGATTTGACAAGTGGAGAAGTTGCTTGACGTTTTTACTTAGATGGTTTTTTTTCGTGAGGAGTAGATGAATGCTATTTGTTAGGGGATCAGATGTAATGAAAAGATCATGAAAAATATCCACATTTGTATGAGTTCTGGAATATTTTTTTGAAAATCCTTCCCTATACATCTTGAACTCTTTATGGCGGCTTTCGTAAACATTTTCTGAAAGTTCCCTGATTGGCAAAAGAAAATGCTTTATAATTTTAGGCCCATGCATTAATATTTCGTGTACTGTGATTGATATAGGGTACCATTTATATAGTTTTACAAAATATGTTGCTGTATCAAATGCATACTTTTCAAATGCAAACAGGTTAATAACATAACCTGAAGCCAGTGTTTGAAGGACAATACTGAATTTATGAATCAACTCTTTATCAATACCAGAAATGTGTGATAAAATAAGAACATTTTGAAAAAAACCTTCAAGAAGTATTTCTGTCATTCGTATTTCCACCACCTTGCTTAGGACAATCTATAAAACGAATAGTTTCTTAATGGAATCTATTAATTATGCCATTATTTTTAGAAACCACACTTTTTCTTCCGGCATTCGAGCTTGCCACTTCTTAATTTTGAGTTTGTATGAAATGTGAAGTAGGCAGGCACTTCATAATTTTGATATACCCACAAAGAGTTAAAAACCCTATGGAAAGGTTTCTTCATTGCATTTCTCTTTTTCTTACCTCATCCAAATTATTCATATCTTTGACAGTGGCCCCACAGAAGTAACATTTCTGAGTCGGGCAGTTTGATGCCAAAGAGTTACACACCTAATCATCAAACATTATCTCAAAAAATTACGATTTTATAGAAACTGTGTGCTTCAATATTTTTGTGTTTGTGACAAAATTTGTTGATTTGTTTCCTTATATGCACCATTTTGCTGATGATTTTTTTTTCCCGTTTCTTTTACGAAATGAAATTTTATTGGTCTGCAAAATTTAGTTGATGACGTTCAAGGATTTTGCCAAAAAACTTTCTTCTGATCTTCAGTGTTCTCTCCAATTAACTGAAGTGGTGCAAAAAACGATATTAAAATACTGGAATCGTCAAAAAATCCTTTCAAAACCTGCTGCCTGTAACGATTAGAACTTCCACATCCATCACATCCCCATTTAAAAGTAAATATATGATCAGAAGGCCCCTTTTCCCTCGTAAAATAATTTAATGTAAAATTTTTAGTCATGACAAGTCTATTGAGGTCATCAGATTGGCTTGTACCTTAATTTCAGCCATAGTTTCGGTTATCAGCATGTCTGAATGTAGAGGGTATCACAATTTCTTGGCTTTAGAAACCATGTGATATGACAGGTAAGGTTTTACCCCCATTTCCATTGTCCTTTGTACAATGATGATTTTTTTTTTTCTTTTTTGGTAAGTTTACAAGAAACCAGCAAAGCCGATGCTTCGCCAGAAAAGCATGCAAAGTTTTTTCGTCATTTTTCGCATTATACATTTTTTAATTCTAGTTGCTCGTTTTGGAGAAGATGGTGTTTTTAACATTAGAGCTTTATCCCTTTTCCCCCGACTTCCTCAACTTATGCTGGGCAGCAAAACAAAGTTCGTCTAAAGGTCAATCTACGAACAGTGATTTTACTTTTCTTATTTTAGACTTTGACTCACAAATTGGAAACAATTTAGAAGGACAGCCAACATCTGATGTTGAAAAGGTGCGGAAAAGACATGTTAGAAATTTTTATTATACCTCTCAGCCAATATTCATGTTTGATTGATTATTTCGAGTAGGTGCGGTTACACTGCAACCAGTATCATCTAAGAACCTTCAAAAATGACTCCAAAATTAAAAATATGTCCTCTTGAAATGTATGTGATATATTCTTTACGTTGAATTTAGTTTTGATTAATACAAAAAGAATAGTTTTTCCTTCAGAAATCTTGGGGATAATACTGTTATTCTCCCCTAGCCTTTCCACAAGCTCCCTTTTCTTAATCATGATTTTTCTCCCTAAAACAATAAAATATGATTCCTAATTAATCAGGCAAAAATGGGCAGCTGAAATTAGGTAAATTACAAACTACATTAATCATAGTACCCGAGTATTGTTCAGCTTTTAAGTTTCATTAGGTTTCTGAAAAACTGGTGCTTAAAGAATAATCACATTTTCGAAAACTTTTTCCCCTTTTCTGTTCTTCAATTGTAAATTTTTTTTACAGCTAAAATATATTGATATATAATATTTCAACCACAAAATACGAAAATACATACCCTCGTCTTTGTAATGAACGATTA
Source organism: Dysdera silvatica (assembly GCA_006491805.2). Lineage (NCBI taxonomy): Eukaryota > Metazoa > Arthropoda > Arachnida > Araneae > Dysderidae > Dysdera > Dysdera silvatica. The sequence continues at coordinate 49,243,344 of QLNU02015359.1, read as the reverse complement.
AGACAAGTAAAACCCATATATATATATAATACTTTATTTCACCATTACAATTACAGTCCACTTTTCACACACCCTGAGTTGCCTCGTCTTCGTGGCGCAAGCTTCTGATTCGCCGGTTATTTATTCGAAATATAGGCTTTTTTCTCTATAAATTCACATCATTCCAATATCACTGATTAATACTCTTGTGTTTGCACTTGTTTTTGTTTAACTTTTCCTTGGGTAATTTTTAGACTTTTGACCACCTAGATTACATTAGACGTCCCACTGTGTGGCATTTGAACAGCTCTTACATTGTTTCTCCTCTATTGAGGAGTGACTTTTGTGTGTGTGTGTGTGTTGCGCTGGAGATATAAGATTGTAGTCAGGTTTGCGGAGATCCAGATTTGGCTCAACCTTCCAAAGACCAGTTCGAACTTGACAGCCATGGCAAAAGGATTAACGGGAGTTAGGAAGGGTTGCAAAGTTTTCTCTCGACGAAATGACCCCCCGGCAAATGACATCAGACAATGTATTATTGCGATACTTGTTACGACAAATTGGTCATGTACCTTGGCATTTGTTTTGCAAAATATCATACAAAGCAACAGTACAGAGATTAATATTTAAGAAATTATCTTCTTAGACCTGTAAAGATAGATAAAATGTTAAAATATAAAAGTTTTATACATTAATTTGTCAGTGTAATCGTTTTAAGTTAGAGGTAAGAAATTCACCAAGAACATCGAGAAACGTCTCGAGTTGCTGGTTCGCCCGAGTAAAAAGAGCCTCGAATGCAAAGGGTTAAAAGTCGAACCATGGTTAATGGTACAAGAGAAGAATGCATTAACATTACATCACCAGATAGCAATGGATCAACATTTTTCTGAAGAATCTGAAATTCTCGAGAACTAACCACCCAGGACCAGCGGCGTAGCATGAGTTGCCAACGCCCAGGGAAAATTAAGTATTGTGCCTGCTAAAACCCGTTAGCACTCCCTTTCACCAGTCCAATATTGAAATTTTGAGCCTGTAAGAATTGTGAGCTAAGAACATTTGCCCCAGTGGAACCATCACGTTACATCAAGCAAGGCCTAGGACAGGAAGTTGGTAATGGGGAGCAGTAAGTTAGTAAACGTTCCTTTTTTTGACACTGTTAGGAGTTGAACCTAGTATAACCACGCTGGAAGAACCTGTTACTACTGTGCCACCACAGGGTTTACTACTCTCTTATATGCCTATTTTCTTTCTCTGTGGCATTATGGCAACAACATATTTGTTTCCGATGTAAAAAAATATGGATTGAATGCAAATGGCATTGAAGGGTTGCTGTTTTTTAATGAATCCATAGTTTAATTCCTTATACGACATGGGTCTGAATTTTTTGGAAAACTTTAAGATCTCGTGCCACAAAAGCATAAACCAATAATTTTTCTTATTCAGAGGACATCGGAAGAAAAAGTAGGGTAATTTTCAAGTAAAATAAAAAAAAAATAGTTCAGTTACCTGTATATGTAGCAACGTAAGATATTATTACCCTCCGCAGGGATAACACAATTGCCAAATATGGTCAACACAAGAAAGCCTCCGGGGCGAGATTTTTGTGAGTTTTCGTGGGGGAATTTATTATACAATAATTTTTGCCACCCACGTATTAATTACAGCTCAAACTAGAGTTTGAAAAACCTCCGTATGGAGGGACCCTGGTTCGAATCCAGGATGGGGAAAGCGTCTCTTTTTCTCCAAAATTAAAAAGCTCTAGTTTGAGCTGTAATTAATACGTGGGTGGCAAAAATTATTATATATGTAGCAATCTCTAGGCTGCAGAAGATTCGGAGTTATCAAAAACAAGCTATTTCTTGAACCCTGCTTAAAATTTAAAACATCCAAACTGTGCTTTATAAAAATAAAACTTTATTTTATAAAGAATTTTCGGTCATTATTAGTTGCTTTTTTAAGCAGCTAATGTATAAATTTGGAATATAAAATTTGCTTGAAACATAAATTTAATAAAAAAAAGTTAATTTGAAATTTAATAATAAGTTAATTTGAAATATATAAATTTAATATAAAAGTTAATTTGCAATATAAATTTAATAATAAAATTTAATTTAAAATATAATTACTTTTTTCTTGAGAGCATTCCGTCGAAAAAATGCTTTACATGATTCGCATGTTACAGCATTGAAGTTGCTGCCTAATGCATGATCTCCACAGACTCCACATTTTTTGGAGTCTTTCTTCCGACTTTCAGCCATTTGATGGTTAGTCATTCATTTATCAATTCACTGCAAAGAAAAGCAAATAAAAGTGGTGATTTTATTGGAGTATTTAACACACACGTATTTCAAACTCCCACAGACAAATCTACGAAGCATGTTACTTGTGCTTTGTGGGGAGGGGTCTCGGTTTTTAATACAGGCGGATGGGGGTATGAAAAGATCTCCACAACGTCATTTTTAATAAAGAGGAACCCACCTCCTCTTATTAATATTAAGTACAAAAAGAACATCATCCATGGCCGTCTATGGTAGCTTATTTGCCAAAACACAAAACTAGACTTACTGTTTGGAGTTTGGTTTAAGAAATGATCCTCCTCCTTCTCCACAAAATCTTGCGAATATATGTGTTTAAGTGTTTATCAAAATAAAACAAAAAACAAATATACTGATGATAATTACTTTTACGTCACATGCTTTCAAACTCTACTTCAAGTGTCTCAAGTGGAAGAAAAACAAAATAAGTTACTCATTCGGAACAAAGTTCATCTAATGGACAGTGTTCCTCCATCTGAGTAAGTCCACTTGAAAAATAGATAAGACTGAGAAATTAAGTTTTAAGTAATACATACAATGATATTCTTTAGGCCTTTATAAACTGGATATTTAAAATGTACAATTATAAATATACAGAACTCCCCCCACCCCACCAGGGATGGGAGTGAGTTTAGAAGTAAAAAATAGCTATTTTGGTGATTAAAATTATTAAAAAGGAGACAAAAAAAAAAAAAAAAAAAAAGAGACTATGGTTGTTTTGACATGGGCTTGCCTGAAAACCATTTTTTTTTCCTAATTTAATGACCCTACCAAAAGGCTGGTTAAGTTCAGAATGAAAAGTTAATTTATTAGATCTAGCAAAGTTAATTTCAAAATTCTTCCAGATACAATAAAAACCGTTATTTCGTTTTGAACATAGATGGGGCATGGCCAACATTTTCTTTATTTCAATACAAAATAAGATTTACAGAAAACAATAAAATTACAAATACATACATACAAAATCTAGGTCCTCAACTGGTTTTAGGACTCAACAAGGAGAGAGCAAATTCTTTTAAATATTAAAAAAGTCCACATGTTCATTTAAACATTCTCTAAAGGAGTCTAAATTTTTAGAATTAACCACAAATTTTTTTTATTATTTTTAAATTTTGATTTTAAAGAGTTATTATAAACCATACAAAAAAGAAATGAAATAAAAAAACTATTCTGTCTTAAACTTTTTATGGTAACAGTTCGTAATTAGCATGATATTCCTTTTTTCAACAGCAGTTTGGAGCTCTTCAATTATTTTGTATTCTTTCTTTTCAGTTTTTCACCAATAGAAAACCCTTTAGTCCAGTCCTCTCTCTATTCAGCTACTTGAATCTGTACAAGGTCACCTTACTCCACTCCGAACTTTTTTTTTCAGCTTTTCTGTAGCATTATCAAACAAAACGTTTGCTGATTCTCTGGTTCTTCTTCTTGTTTTTAAGAATACATTCCAAGCCTTGAAGTTTTTTTCCTGAAAATCTCTGCCTCCTTCAGTTTTTGTTCCTCTTCCTTCCTTTGCTTCTCTTTTTTCTATATTCAACTGCTCTTCTTTTTTTTCAGTCGCCTTTGCTCCCCTAGATATGCTTGGTAATGCTTGTAAGTAGTATGTGCCAAAGATATCGATTTCTTGATAATTGGTAAAAAAAAAGTTTATTTTTATATTGCTTCATTCCATCTTTGATGACCAGAATTGAATTCAATGTTCTGAGAGACATTTGTGGACTAACATCAAGAATTAACTTGGAAACTGAAAATCGTCTTTCAATATCAGCATTTCCACGTGAAAGTCATAATGCTGCTTTCACCACCTTGGAACTAATAGGATACTTGGGAGATCCATCAGTGGTTTTTAGAGCAAAAAAGCGGCGCCAATACTTTTCAATTTCAATTGCATCTTATTCTTAACTTTCCACTTGAAAACATTTCCATTAATCTAGGAGACTATCTTCACCAATATCCAAGGGAAGAACTCTTGCAACTAAACCATCGCAATCTATCGACAGCTTCTCTCTGTTTTTCTTTCTAACTTCTGTAAACACCCAAGAGCTTTTTTTGTGAAAACTTTCTTGATAAGTTACGTACAGCCAGAAATGTAATGTGATTGTGGACACATTTGAAAAATTATTTTACTTTTTTTTGACCTAGCAAAGAAACTTCTTTCTCAACTTCTCCAGACATATTAATAGACAGTTTTGCCAAAATTTTTTGCTGAAATAATTTCTTATTTTCCCAGTCAAACATCTGTAAATTTTTCAGAACAGATGATTGACAAATGCGACCTACCAGCTTCTGAACTACTGAGAGCAGTTGCGAAAACGGAATATGAACCAGTGGACGATTACTTTGAAAAGTTTTAATGAAGGCCTGAAATAGCTCAGCAGGTAAAACGGTGAAGTGGAGCTCCATCAATATCCCAGATTTATTTAATAATTCATCAACATTTTTTTTTTATAAGAGCTTCTCTGAATAGTGTCATTACTTTTCCTTGCAGGTACGAATTTCAAAAAATACTCATAAACAGAAAGACCATTGCTCAATCAGTCTTTTGGCAGCATCAAAAAAAGTTAACCACCTAGAAGTAGTATGTTTACTGAGCTTATGTACTGGCAGTTTAAGTTCATTCTGGATAGTTTCAAAATCTTGCCACCTTAATGGCCAATCACCAAAACAGTTGTGAATGTTTGTCACCAAAGTGGATATATCATTCTCACCGAAAGTTTCAAGAGCTTTAAGGAATGCATTGTGAACTGTGTGGATTGGGCGTGTTCCAATATTAACTAAGTCTTTGGACCTCATTTGTAAACGATTCTTATTGAATAACCTGTACACCTTTTTGTTAACGTTAGGTCCATCAGAGCCTATCATTAACAGGTTATTTAAAAGTATATTTATACAACTAATTTCTGAGGAAATCTCAGGGTGAAGTATAACTACATCAGCTTTACCAAGAAAGACTGTTTCAAAATGCTGAGAAACAACTTCAGTTCTGGTTTCTGACCAATAATGAAAGTGATTTGCAACTCTTTTTTTGTTTTCAATATTAGTCATTTTATCATATGAAATAGTAAAAAGTATCAAGCCTAAATCTTCTGGCATTTGATCATGAAAATATATACCAAGTGCATCCATTATGAACAACCACATAATACCACTTAAATATAATTGCTACACTTACATTTTAATTAGTAACTTAATGTTGAGGTTTACTTTCTATTCCGTTAATTACTTGTACACTTAACTAGTATTTAGTGCACCTAAGTCACAAGACTTTGGTGCACTTGTGCACCTGATTTAAAAAGTTAATTTCGACTCCTGTGCTAAAACAGAAAAATCATTACATGACTGGGCAAACTTTAAGAAAAAAATCCCGTTCTATTGCAATAATTGAAAAAGAAGAAAATTTGCAATTGTCGCTAGACGATTTATTTAACATTGTTCATGCCATACTTTACATATGATTACAATACAAGAAGATAAACATTTTCTCTCTGCCCAACAAAAACAGGCAGACTGGGTAAGATAGGTGACATTAACAAGTCTCTAACAAAAAAGGAAGATTTTAAGAAAAAAACAAAACAAAAAAAAATCTTGTGAAAATACAAAGAATCTCATGAACGTACGTACGGTCGTTTTAACATCTCGTGAAAAGAAATACAAACAAAGAATCTCATGAGCGATGCGATACTGATCGTTTAACATCTGAAAATGAAATTACTGTGACTGATTCTGAAGAACAAATTTCACGCACTCAGAATAAATTCGTCTAAACAAAAACACGTTAAAAAGGTACCAAAAACTGTATTAGATAGCAAATTGGCAGAAGTCTGGATTTAGCCAAAGGTAGGGACCAGAAAACAGCTGGTTTTAATTCCTGCAATACAACTTTAGGTCTTAACCCATTGGCACAAGTGTGCATGAGAGTTCGTAAGGGGGTTATAGGCTCAATGGGGTTACAGAGCTACAACTCACATATTCCTATGTTAAATATACAAAATTTCATTGCAATGGAGGGATTACAAACCTCCATCAACATCCCCTAGCGATGCCTTAATGCCTACTGGAATATGTTAACCAAACATCTAGTAAGGTGGCAACAAATCCAACGTCGTCAAAGATTGCCGAAAATTTTAAAAATTTCATCCACAAGTTCAATGTATTATGTGTCCACTAAGATGGAGAAAATGACAGGAGGATATTACTGGCCATGCAAAAATTTACACTGGCTACCTCGTTTGGTATCAGGACAAGGGATCAGGCAATTACTTCATGTACCAAAGCTACCATCAGGAACAGGGGAAGCAATTGCTTTAAAAATGAATGAAGCATCCATGTCATGGGGAATTTGCAAACAAGTAAAATGCATGGTATTTGAAACAACTTCTGTTAATAAATGAAGACATTACAGAATGAGGAGTAGCTTTGATGGAGGGGTATAACAAGCTCCATACAAATGAAGACCCAAAACAATTCTTGTTATTCCCTGTTCAATGATACAGGCAGAAATACTCAGATAAAAAATTAGGCAACACTGGTTAAGTAGTAAAATTCATGGCCCCAAAATTGTTTCATTATTTATATTTCATAATAAAATATATTATATACACACACAGTGTGTATATGTTTATAATAAGTTGATCAATGATTATATGTAATAAAAAGGCTAATAATGGAGGTTCTTTTTCTCACATTTTCATACTTTAAAAGTGAAAACTTGATTTTTTTCAGTGATAGTGGTAATTTTAATTGCCAGTAGCAACAAATAAATTTTACTTAAATTATTCAAAATTTTTACTTGTGTATTTTCTCACCAAAGCAAATCATTTGAAAAGGTGCCCCCATTAAAAATTAATTTTTTAATGGCATATAAAATGTACCTTGATGTATGCATTAATTTTTTCTCCTCGATCCAAATGCTGCCTTCTATACATGTAAGTATTGGTCACATTTTTGGTAACAGTGTCAAACAAGGCGAAGTTGTATGCACCGTTTTAAATAAAAGATTAATTAGACATTATACGAAGTGCATTAAATACACTGAAAATGAACAATATAATAAAATCAACGGAACTTCAAAAATACGAGATCAAAATTTACAAGTACGAAGATAAGGTCTTCTTGGCTGCATTTCAGTGGTCCAGTTGACAAGATATTTAGGTTCCAACTAAGAGATTGCCGGATTGAGCTCAGTCAGAGATAAGGGTTTTTTTTTCTTCTTTCTGGCCTTCAACATAAAAATTGCCTAATGAAGCTGAATGTGTCGAGCCACTTGTGGCACATTGTCAACTACTTTTTTGTAGTAATTGCCCTGAAAGGGCACACAATAACACAATGTAATATTATAATACTGTATGCCCTTTCCAATATGTAATATATATATATATGGGTTAAAGATCTTCAGCTCGAGCCACAAAAAGTGGATGCTAAAATTTCATTTAATGCTGTTTCATATTGTAATGCCAGTTTGCAACTTACACTGGATCTAATTTCATGTTATTTAAACCCTGCCTGCAATGGCATATGCAAGGGGGGGTTGATGGGAGTTATAACCCCCCCCCCCCTGCAATGAAATTTTGTATATTTAACATAGGAATATATGGGTTGTAGCTCTGTAACCCCTCCCATTAAGCCTATAACCCCCTTATGAACTTTCTGTGTACCCCTCTGCCTACCTGCATGGGAGAAAATATTCTAAATTGACAAACATTTAACGTATTTGACAGAATTAACCTGTATTTTTTTTAGGAGAGGGAGTACCGTAAAGAAAGTTGAAAGCCTATATGAATAATGGCAATGTTATTCCAGCTTGATAGAAGCAATATAATTTTACAACACTGGGAGTTAGATGTCATATATATCATCATCTAAATGATACATATATGAATCGTAATTTTTTATTCAAAGGTGGGATAACGAATACTCAGAGAGGACTCACTCTTGAAGTCACGTTATGCTACTGATAGAACTACATTGTGCATCCATAAATAGCAAGAAAGACCTCTCGCCAAAGTACATAAAAAAAAAGAGAGGTCTTTATCATTTCACCAATATGATGGTTTTTGTACTTTGAAAAATGAAATATATATAAACTTAGCTCCTCGCAGTTTGAAATTATATATTAGTGATTGATCATGACCTTTAAATTATGGAATATTTACAAACATCCATGTTTATTTAGTTTTGAACCTTGATCTGATAAGCTTGAAACTGATGTCCTAATTTGCATTCCATTAGAATATTAATGATATTCACTATTAAAACAAGAACACCCTTCACAATTTTTACATATATATGAATGGTTTTATAATAACACATTAAAATAAAACTATCCATAAATCAAAATAGAAACTGAATATATATATATATTTAATTCATGTGCATCTTAGAAACGAACATAACTATGTAAAAATTATTTTTTGATAATTATCCATTTTCTATTGAATATAATTTTTACTTACCTAAATTGGATCTCTTTGATAACCTGACATGACACGTGGCATCTTCAACTCAACGAAGATTTTGTAGTATCATGAGTTTACGTAGTTCATGTATAAAATGACAAACAAAATCGGTGAATTACTGATACCACTTCCTGCTTGCTCCATCACAAAGTTTTTGAGCATCTGTAAAGGTCAAAG
>QLNU02015359.1:49223499-49234030 GCA_006491805.2 Dysdera silvatica | reverse complement strand
ACTCTGATCAGGAATATGTGGGAAGGGTAATGGGTAAGAGGAAGAGGGAAGACCCCGGCTGAGGTGGAAGGATAAAGTGATGGAAGATCTTGAAGAGTATGGACGGAGTAGGGAAGAGGCATTGGATAGAAGATTGTGGAAGAGAAGATTAAAAGAGCATAACGCCGACCCCATATAAACATGGGAAAATGGCAAAATGGGGTAAAAGAAAGAAGATGAAGAAGAAGAAATTTACTGTTATGCTATACTGTTATTCTGTTAATTTTTAATTTTAATGTTTTTACTGTGTTTCTGCTATCTCTATTTCTGTCAATTTCCTGTCATTTCAATTTTATATAATTTAATTACATTTCTAAAAATACTATTTTCATCATAAAAAATGCACTTGCTTTTGCGCAGTCACCTTTTATGAATTGCTTATGCTTCTTTTCATTTATTTTTTTTTAATTCCTTTAAAATATTTGTATGTATATATATTTATTTTTTTCATATTTTCCTCATTATTAACCCTTTGCACTCGAAGTTTTTTTTCATTCGTATTACCAGCAACTCGAAGCGATTTTAGTGAAAAGATCATATTCACATGTAAGTTTGATATACGCATTAAAAGAAAAGTCATCGTTATATCTTATTATTTTTTTAATACTTTATGAATACAAATGTTATGATATATAAAAGAAACAAAAAATTATAAAATTATTACATTTTGTAATCGTCCAAAGTGTGATACCTCTCGAAGCAATTGCCAATATGTAATCTTGGCTTTTCTAGACAGGTATCACAAAAATAATGGGTCTGCCGTCTTTCGCCCGGAATTTTTCTATTGGAACACACCACACAATCTTTCTTGGTTCCAGAACGTATAATGTGTAGGTGGTTGTTGAGCCTGCCCTCCGTATTTGGTGTGTGAGTGTATTCTCGAGATGTGCTGTTTTGTCGAAAATTCCCAACCAATTGTTCCACCAACAATTTTACAAACTTCAAATGTGACATTGGTTTTTCATTATTTATTTTTTTAGCAGAAGTGTACAATATGTATGAATTTACTGTACACATTTCCATCCCCCAGAAAAATAGTTTTCTTCACCATTTCAGGGATTTTCTTAAAAAACAATATGTTGCAGCATATTGGTCGGCCCGATCTACTCCACGCATATTTTTTGTGTAATCAATAACCATTTTAGGTTTTTGTATTCTGATCAATTCACCACCACGTACTCTTCTATGAATCGATATCAAACCCGCTTCATTACGAGTACTTAACAAAGTTACAATCCTTTTGTCCTTCCATGCGAGAACTAGGGTTTTGCCTTTTCTGTAAGCCACTGTTTTCCTGTCTCTTACAAATTGCGGTTTTTTTATTACCATTGGTAAATATTTCCTATTTGTTTTTATTGTGCCGGTGAGGAAACAATTCATTTTTAGCAGTTCTTCAGCAAGGGGTATGCTTGTATAATACCTGTCGGTATATATGTGATAACCTTTAGCATTAGGAACATTGTCCAATAGTTTTCTATACAGGCTCAAGGTCTAGCTTTTAATATTTGTTTTGTCTATGTTAAAACTGAAAATTATTTGCACGTCTCCGTGAAGCGGAGCCCTCGAGTGCAGTAATTAATAATGTATCTTTCGCTTTTTGTGTTGTGGCAGTTTTTACTAGGAATCACTCCAGCCCAGGGCCCCTGGCGACCGCCAAGTTTGCTAGCCGTTTAATCCGCTACTGATTTGCGTGCGATCGCTACAACACGAATGCAAGTTTGAAGTATTGTATAATTATTTTAAAAAATTAATTATTTTATATTTGTTAAAGTATGAACCAATGAAGGTTTTATCTCTCTCTTCTTTTTGTCTTACTTTATTTTTAATTTTAAAAGCACTATATGAAGGTATTTGGACATTATATCTCCAAACAGTCCGATTATGTTTGGAGTTTACTGTACACATAGGCGTAGACAGGGGGTGGTTTTTGTGGGTTGTAACCCCCATTTCAATGAAATTTTGTATATTTTATGTAGGAATATATGAGTTGTAGCTCTGTAACCCCTCCCCATTGAGCTTATACCCCCCCCTCCATGACCTTTCTGCCTACGCTTATGAGTGTACACACAACCAAATGCCGGTTACATTGAAATTCTATGCCACGAAGGATTTAAGTGAAAATCTGCTAATCTTTTTTCTTTTCTTACAAACTTTCGTCATGGCATATACGATGACATGCAAATAACGTATTTCGCTTCAAGGCAAACGTTATTAGCTGTAGGAATGAAAAAACGTCAAAACACGTATTCATTGTTTCTTATAAACAAAGACAAGGGTAGTTTCTAACAGTCGTTTGTTTATAATCAAAAACAAAGAATCATTGTTTTTCGAGTTGTCCCAAAAAGTTGGTGTTCGTATTTGGCAAGCAATTACAAATCACGAAATATAGCATGTATGTTCGGTTATTACTCATTGGACTCGCTTCTACCGCATGTCTTAGGATTTTCGTCAATTATGCGCTGACACGATCGTTGACATTTAAATTTGTTCATACGGTCAGGGCCGCATTTAGGAGCTCAGCACAGTTGTTATCAGCGCCCCAACAATCCCCTGTTCCCTCCTTCTCCACCCCTCTGTCCATAAATTAAAAATAAAACTTAACTAAATGAAGCTTAATTAGTGACTCAGCAATTTATTACAATTAAATACTACTTACCGGGTGCTACAAGTACGGTACAAAAGAAATTACAAATAGGAAAGATTTTTTAAATAATTTTTAGATTTCGTACGCTAGCGTTAAACATATTAGAATAGTAAAAAAAATATTTAGTTCATGAAATAATATATGCTGTGCATATAGCCTTTATTTCACTCTTGGCTTTTTAAGTTTTTAACTAAAAAAAAAATTTTTTTATTTAGAAATTTTGAGCCCTTAAAAATTTTGCACCCTAGGTATGGGCCTAGTCAGCCTAATGAGAAATACGGCCCTGGATACGATATTATTTGCACCATACGTTTCAGAGAAAGGTATAATACTCAAATTTTGGAAGACATCGGAAAATTATATCTTCTCGTATAATTTTTAGGTAAGACTTGTAGACAGGAATATGGGCAGTGCAAGGTGAAGGTTTCCATTTACCCTAAGCTGGAAAAATAGCGGCTCTCGCATATTCAGTCCATAAATCATGAAATTTTCTCTCTTGAAGTTTATGATCTTGGATATTCAGGTTTATAAACAACGAAAACTTCTCAGATGTTTGTAAACAAACAAGATTTAAATAACGCTTGAACTTCGAAAACACCAGGTTTTCGCGAAGCCCCAAAATCGCTGGACTCTGAGTCTACTTGACGTATACGCAGGGGCGTATTTACAATTTTGCCGCCTGCAGGATGACATATTTTGCCGCTTACGCTTCCAAATGTAACTACATATTAGTAAAGGCATAATAGAAATTTTGGCTCTTTTGTCAAATCTTTAATTTGGCGCCCTTGGCAGTTATTTCAAATTTATCTTTTCGCAAATATTCACGAATTCGATGCCTTTGGAGCCTCTCTCTCTCTACTAGCATCTATATCCAGACACGAATCCCACGAAAATGATGCATTGAGCATGCCCACGGACTTCATTGTCGATGCTTCTGGACCTTTATCTAGGGGGTGGTATAAAAATTGCAGAAACGTCGTACTTCGACAAATGCGTTACGACTATAATCGTTAACGGAGAAAGAATCGTAAATCAATGATGACGTTTAATTCCTGCTATGGATCCCAACGTAACGCTTTTTGCTAAAGAGTGCTAGTGTGAAAGATATTGTGTGATTACGATGTGACTGAACCCGTAAATTGATTCCCGTGCATAGATGTTTACAACTTAAGAGTTAAATATAGCATAAATACGATCCGGCGGCCACCCTTCCCAATGAAACCCTTGCACCACCCCCCCACCCCCAGCATACGATTTTGCCTCTTTTCTAAAAAAAACGGGGTTGGGGGCAGGAGCTCCTACCAGATTACGCCAATATCCTAAGGTACGTATTCAATGGAATGCATTTACAAATTCAGTCACATCGTAACACTCATTTAAAAAAAAAAAAAAAGAAGGAAAATGCCTAACACATGGATCCATAGCAGGATAAAACGTCAACACTAATTTACTATTCTTTCTCTGTTTACGATTATAGTCGTAATGTATTTGTCGAAGTACGACGTTTCTGCAATTTTTATACCACCCACTAGAGAAAGGTCCAGAAACATCGACAATGAAGTCCGTGGGCATGCGCAATGCATCATTTTCGTGGGATTCATGTCAGGATATAGATGCTAGTCTCTCTCTCTCTGCACTGGCGGATCCAACGGGAGACATTTCAGCGGATCTCACCCAGTATAGAATTTTCTCATTCTGAATGGTTGAAATATTCACTTTAGGCCCGCCTCTTAATGAGTTATCCTGTCTGGGATTACAGCGCCGCCTCCGGCGGCCACCCTTCCCAATGAAATCCTTGCACAATCCTCCTCCTTCTCTTCTTAATGAGTCAATATTTACTTATTTCTCATGGCTGACACGGGAATGCATGTCGCTTGTGGCATCCAGATTTGCGTTAAAAACCTGTAAGATATAACTTTGTCGCCGAAAGTTACATATGCCCATTCATAAACTGTCAATGATAAGTAGGCCTGCAAATTTCATTACTAATTTTGATCTCGCTAATGATAATAAGAATAGCATTTCGAGTTTTCATAGCTCTAAGTTATCGTCTTAGTAGTCGGGTTTTTTTGTTTTTTATTTTTCTGTTTAAATAAAGTTAACGAGACCTCACAATATCTTTTATCAAAAAATAAAATCGTGCATTAAATTATTTAATAATTTTTCTACATTAAATTGTGGGTAGAAAAGTTCGATGAAGCCAAAAAACTTTTTCTGCAGATAAAGTCTGCGAAAGTAAAGAAAGACATTAAATTATTTAATGATTAGATTTGTACATTAAATTACTTAATTAGATTTGTACATCAAATCATTTAATTAGATTTGTACATTAAATTTTAATTAGATTTGTGCATTAAATTATTTAATTAGATTTGTACATTAAATTACTTAATAATTAGATCTGTACATTACATTATTTAATAAGTAGATTTGTACATGTTAAAATGAATGTGGGATGGGGAAGTCTGTATCTGTAGTATTTAGCTTTTCCTTGGCGCAGTATAGCCCAGATGCTCTTGCGCCATAAAAAAGCCAAACAATCAATCAATCAATTTAGCTTTTCCTTTCAACTTATGTTGAACAGGTAATTTTATAAGCATGTACATCTTTTTAAGCGTTGAAGAAATGATTCGTAATGGGAAAAGTGCGGTTTAGCTCCCCCGCTTGTTGATTTTTTGGCACTAAAGGCTCTCGATGAAATTCCGAGCACCATTTTGAAAAAACAGATTTCGCTTTTTGGAATGAAGAAATCTAAAATAATTCACAGGTTCGTTCATTTACTCAAATTGAATTATACCACTAACTCACAAGGGAAAATAATTAATAATTCTGGAAAAAATAATTTGCAAATTATATCTTGCATGTTTTTAATGCAAATCTGGATGTACACGAAAACCGATGTTAAATCTCATGTCGGCCATGAGAAAAAGGCAAATATTGACTCTTTAAGAGGCGGAGCCAAAATAAATATTGTCACCAATCAGAAAAGAGCAAATTTTATACTGGGTAGGATCCGTTAAAATGCCAACGGGAGGGGGCGATCGCATCCCCCTTGAACCGGGACTATACCATGAAAAATGAAATGAAAAGTACCGGATCTAAAAATAGGAATCGGAAACAAATCGCACCCCCAACTTTAAGAATTTCTGGATCCGCCATTGTCTCAAGGCGACGTCTATGGCAGCTCTCTCTTTACTAATGCCCAGTTACGCCTCTGGCATAACAATTCGAAATTAATAATTCAATTAGTTGCCAAAAATTCATCCCCACCTTTATAAATTTCGAGTCAGAAAACTTTTCGCCGAAAATTTGCAGCTGTAAGATTAAGTCTACTTAGCCTATGGGTAAATCTGCCACTGAATATGGGTAGGTGAAACTTATCCCATAACCACGTGTAGGTTTATATATCGAAAAGATTATTGCTTTTAATAATTGTTTTCCTAGTAATTACACATTATACATTGTTCTTTTCTTAGTAATTACACATTATACGTTGTTCTTTTCTTAGTAATTACACATTATACGTTGTTGTTTTCTTAATAATTACATATTATACGTATTTTCCTAGAAATTATACATTATACATAGTTACTTTGCTAGTAATTACATAGTTAGTTACATAGTTACATAGCTAGTAATTACATAGTTACTTTGCTAGTAATTACATAGTTACTTTGCTAGTAATTACATAGTTACTTTGCTAGTAATTACACATAATATGCAGTTGTTTTCCTAGTGATTACACATTATACGTGGTTGCTTATTCTTATTTTTTAATTTTAACGTGGTTAATTTTGGGGAAAGCTGAGTCTTCAGATCAGGATCAGTTTTTAACAGGTTCGGGGGTGGGGGGAGAATCCGATGATTTTTTGGAGCTCTTTTTAAGCTAGCTTTTAAATTTCCAAATTTTTGCAATAAAAACCATATTCTACTTTAACAAATAATAATCTTCTGGTAAAAACGAACATAAAATAACAAGTACAAAACAAATCATAAACAAATTTTATCAATTTAGTGGCCCTTGCTTGGATCGGGGCCCAATTGGCCCAGCAGTTAAGATGGCGCACAAATTTTATTTACTTAAATCCTGACATTGTGAATAATGGAGAAGTCCGATACAATCAGAAAATGGGATAAACTAAACAGGGATCCACTGTTCAAAGATATCTTACTATTTTTTTATAAGTGTTATTATTATATACAGTATATTATTATTATATGCATTTGGCGCAGTACTAGCCCAGATGCTTGCATCATAAAAAAGCCAAACAAACAAACAAACATTATATACAGTAATACTTCTAATAACGGGTACCTTTATTTGAGGGATACCTCTATTTAAATGACGATTCCTCAGTTTCCCAGTATATGTATGTATCATCAACACACGTACCACAGAAGAAGGGACATACCTATTTAAGGGATAAAATGTCTGGTCCCTTCAGTGGCCCTTATTGGGGGGTCACATTATATATGTGCATACTCGTGCTTGATGGTATAGACTTGTGACGGGAAGTACTAAGAATTTAAAACTCCATTCTGCAAGTTATTCAACCTCAATGTAGGTGTTGGGGTTGATCTCAAGCATTTCCAAATCTCTGTGTGGTGTGGTCAGTGCCGGATTAACGCATGGGCTTCAGGGGGGGGGCGCTCTGCCAGCTAGAGGACCTCCAGAGATTAATGTGATTTTTGTTTAATAAATGCTACGTGTTCTCTTGTAGCGATCTTCTACACACTATTATTGTTACCAAATTGCACAGAGCAAATATTTGAAATTTGTTTTTAACTTTCTAAAAATAAATTTGATTTTACTTAAACGATGTTACAACTGATTTTCTTATTGTCACTTTCAGAAGCCACCCCTAGTTTTTTCCCCTTCCTTTTGAACCATTTTACTAGGGACTTCACAATATCAGTAGCACAGGGGCCTTAAAAACTTTAATCCGCCACTGGGTGTGGTTAGGATTAGGCCTGCGGCTGACAAAATTATAGGCACGACGTTGACAATTTCCATATGCCACGTGTCTTTGATTTTGTGTCTAAGGCCTTGGTATTTGGTGATTTCTATTGTGTATGTGGTCTGCATGTTGTTTATGTTAGGAATGGTTTTATCCATGGTGGTTGCGGTTTTGTTAGTTTTATTGATTACGGTTATATCTGATCAGTTGTGTAGTATCGTCTCATCTGTCATTATTGCCCTATCCCGGTACAACTTGTGTGTTACATTCTTTAAAATAGTTTCTGGTCATATTTGTAAAATTTCAATTTATTTCAAATTATTGGTAGGGGGGAGGGCTCCGGCCCCACGAGCCCATACAACTATACGCCTATAGTTGTATGGGCTCGTGGGGCCATACAACTATACGCCTATGCTTACGGCTAGTCTTTGATAGGGCCGTTCTTAGCTAACGCGGGGCTCAAGGCAAAACATATTTCGGGGGCCCATACATATATAAGTAAGAAAACAAAACAAAAAATGGAATAATGTATGATCACTAAATGGCACGAAATGCGAGATCTGAAGCAAAAATATTTTTGGGGAAATTTTCAATATTACAAAAATTAAAAATTTGAGAATTACGCTTCGCGGGGCCCTAAGAAGTGTGGGGTTCGAGGCTATGGGTCCTACTCGCCTTTGCTTAAGGGCGGCCCTGGTTTTGGTGTACTATTTTTGCCACTTTGGCCATGCCTATGCCTGCAGTCTGTTTGTGCATTTTAGTAGCTATATTACTATTATCATTATTTTAAGCTAATTTGCACATAAATTATTTTCGATCTAAAATGTTTAGCTGATGTTATATTTAGCCCCTTGCTGCAAAATATTTATTACCACCGATATTACAAATCGCCAATGCCATTATTAGGTTCAATCTGTCGCCAATACCAATATTGGGTAAGTGTGCAACGCTAAGTTAATAAGTGAGCGGAAATGATTTTATTTGAGAAAAAAGCTAAAATACTCGACTAAATTTATTATTATCACCCATTTCTAATTTATTCGATTTCTAACTTCTGATATGTTAAAGACATATTATAACATACATTGAAAACATACGATTCTGCTTTTTGCATGTCTAATATGAAAAAAACAAGACAATTTCAAACCAAGTACAAAGCCTCTTAGACATTTCCGTGCACTGATAAACATATAGTGACCAAAAAAGACAACTAACGTAAAACTATGAGATATTTACGGTCGAAAACCAGTATCAGAAATAATAATAAATAATAGAAATGCAAAAAATATAGCTGGTTAGGACATACGCTCAGAAAGGGACTGGACAATATTTGTAGATGAATACTGAAATAGAATTTCCGAGGAAGGACAAAAATAGGTAGACCTAGAAATTCATGAAGAGGAACAACTTAAGAAAGAGGACAGAATGTCGGGGAGAAAACATAAAGGACTTACAGAAAACTGAGATAAATGGAGATTTGTTGTAAAGGCCTAGGGATTAGAAGAGGAGCAGAAAGATAAGTGGAAGAAATTTACTAAAGATATATATTAAAAACATATCAAGGCATTTAAAGACATATTAATATAAGACATACGTTAAAGGCATATTATAAAAACAAAAAGTCCAACTTACTGAAAGGAAGAAAAAAGTAATTGAATATTGACCCTCTCAATCACAACGTAAGCAGAACAAGCAGCAATCAGGAATGAGAGACCGCTTTTTAAACGTAACCTCGTTGTTAATTGCTTTTCAATTTTTGAAGATGCTTGTCACATGCCCTTGGTTTCAAGTCAAGTCAGGCAAGCATAAAACATCGAATTCTACATTATCCTAAAGCCATTTTCGACTAGTCATATGCAAATGGCCTTCTCTGCATCGCTGATATCACACAAACGGATTAATAGCGCTTTGAAATGATAATAGAAATGCGGATATATGGGAAAATGATGTGAAAAATGAAAAACGGACGAAAGGAATTTGCCCAGCGGACGAAATGATTACGGATTATTAAGTCTGCCAGCTATTTAGTAGCGGGGGCCTTCGAAACAGTAATTGGGTTCCGATTATTGCAATTACTTTTGAAAGTAAATTTACGAATGTTTTCTAACTTATATATACTAATAGTAAGTTTACTTTTCAGTGCAAACATTAGTATTTCAACTTTAAAAAACAAACATAAAGCAATTATGAAGCAGTTCACGAATTTCTTTCGAAAAGGACAACAACAAATATACTTGTATGAGTATTATTTCATTTGTTTAAGAGTGTAAAACCTTTATGTCACTTCTTTACGAGTGTAAAACCTTTATATCACTTCTTTACAGTTGTAAACACTCTGTATCTTCATTTGTTTACAAATGTAAACGCTTTATAACGTCATTTATTTATTAATATAAATATACCATTTGTTTGTTAATGTAAATATCAGTGCCGGATTTACGTATAGGCCCCGTAGTGAGCTTGAAAGTGTCTTGTATTACCTAAGTTTAAGCGTTATTATAACTGTATTTATTTACAATTATGCTGTGGATTTTTTTCTGTAATATAACTTATAATTATACATATGTGTACATGTCCCTCCTCCTCCCTGCTCTAATAATTTTAAAAAATTTTCGTCGATGGAAATTTCACTGCACATACAAAATGAGAAGCTTCAATAATACTTTGCTTAACTTCAATTTTATTTGTCAATAGATATTTTTAAATACTATATCGTGTAAGATAATACATTATCTTACACAATACATAATGAAGATCTCTCCGTGGTGGCTTCCTCGAATCTTTTAGCTGTGTAAGCCACTCCCCCCACACCGACAAGTCTCAAAGACCTTTTAAAGGTGTCCACTCACTTGCACCCCCGGCACCCCAGACTTGAGCCTCGAGGGCATTT
>QLNU02015359.1:49162735-49213990 GCA_006491805.2 Dysdera silvatica | reverse complement strand
AACCATCAATTGGGAACCACTGCTTTACACTCATTAATTATGCCCCCCCCCCCTCCTCTTTTCCAATCTCCAATTATGTTCTGCAACCAGACCAACAGTCGCATGAAATGGCAACAATGTTCATTCTAGCCCAGTTTAGACAAACGACAGTGACATCAATCTGAAACATGTCTATGTATGTTGCCTCATGGTTAAAAGATAATTGAACTAGTGGGAAGGAAGCAACACCTCATTATTGCAATAGCCTGTTTGTTCTCATTCCCATGTGGTAGAATCATTATATATAACAGCAGGGATGATTAAGTCCAAACTAGATTCCGTGAAAAGTTATGTAATACTTTTGTTAAAGACACTGATTTCCAAAAGAATATGAAAAATTATAGGAAGCAAAAATTTTTTTTTATAATTTCTAAAAAGAAATCCCGGAATTTACGGAAATCCTAAAACTAATAGCGAGTCTCAAACCTTTTTTTTTAGGGGGGGGTGGCAAATACAATATTGAAGTTTGAAAATATTTTAATACACAGATAAAATGAATTTATATAAAAAAAAACCAACATTTTTTCTGGATGCTTTATGGGCAACAGGCAATGTTTATGTAACTTACCGACTTCACTGTAAGCCATACAGGCATACTTTGATGTCATGAGACGTTGATGTACCCTTGATATGCACATCGTAATGTTATGATGAACAGCACAGCCGGCTTAATTTAAGGGAAGAATTGCAAATTATTTTAATAAAGGTATTGGGGAGAAAATAATAGCCCCATACATCAATCGCGATTTTAAGCTCGCTAAAACTTTGGTCATAATAAACCACTTTAAGCATTCATTTATGTATCGGCGACCACCACGATGGGGAAAATAACTTGGGATTCTCCCCTAAATAAAATTGAAAAATACAATATGAGAAGTTCTGTGAACTATACTCAATGCACCACCATGTATCACACTTTAGAGAACACTGGTTCATTTAACAATTGTATCAATTTTCTTTTAACAATATATAAAGGTGTCACTGCATGCTCATAAAACTGGGCCCTAAGGACCCGCTCGATATGGGTCTTCCAAGAACAAAGCCTTTTTTCTTTTTTTTATACCTTACTAAATAATGGGTCCCTAGGACGGGCCATTTCCTTCTAATATTGAATCCTTTCTTTCTATTCCACATGTTTTAAGCGCTACAGCGCATCAACAGCACCCCTGAATATATGCTAGTATACTATTCATTTTTGAAAGGGAAGAAAAATTACATCAGAGTACTTATTTGTGACATGTTTCCCCCATTCTAAATATTATATAAAAAAATTCTTAGCTGTAATTGAATTACAAGTTAGGTTTGCTTAACAGCATGAGGACAATATTCATTTTATTATTATGTCAATTACATCTTGTACCTTATCGACTTTGGCTGTATGTCATACAGACACACGCCATTATCGTTAAGCTGATGCTGTACCCCCAATATGCACACTGTGCCGTCATGACAAACAACACAGCCGGCTTAATTTGAGGGAAGAATTGCAAATTATTCAAAATAAAACAATCTCGTCTCCCTTACCAATCACAATTTTAAAACTAAAAAGACCCGCAATAAAATTCTAATAACTTGCCTGCATGTCTTGTCAAAGCACGTTTGAAATTTTTTCCACATATTTTTCAAAAAAATAAAACTCGATATTGAAGAAACTTGCAATGCGGAAGAAGTCATCAAGTGCAATATGGGATGGGGTTTAAAAACCAATCACAAATTACACAGAGGTCCTCGACTTCTGCATACAAGATAAATGACCAAAAATGAAATATTTGTGTGATTTTTCAAGTAGTATACCTTCGTCAGTCTACCCAAATTCCGTTTCAAACTTCCTTGACTTTTCCAGACCAAATCTTAATCCCCAGTCATTAATTCCAGTAAACACATAATGCACTAAAATTTACATAATTAAAATAAGTTTTAAGGCCATAAATTCCATTAATGTAAACCCCAAAGCCATTTATAACTCAATTACAGTGAACGTATAAATACAGAAACTGTATTAAAAACGGATTTCTTCATACTAAAAACTTGCATTAATTAAATATTTACAACATTTTCATTCATTATAAAAGAGTTTATATATATAATCGCAAAGCCAATGCTTCATCTATTCCATATGAAGTGTGCACGACTATATACAAGGCAAAGGAGATTGGTATTAGCAAAATCCCTTACAGATTACATAGTTTAGCTAAAAATACTTTCTTTTTTTCAAGTTGTAGTTATATATTTGGCAAACATTTTCTCCGAAGAAATATACGGGCTTAATAATTTTATATAAATTATATTAGTTTTGATGCAAAAGGGTAATTTCTGGAAGAAGTTTAGTTAAAAGTATAAGTTTTTCAAAATTTTCAGTATGCAATATGGTGTGAAAAACACAATTCAGGGAAATTATTTTAATGAACTATTTATCATAACTAGGGCCCGGATTTCCATGTATAAAATTTAGCCCAAATAATATGAAAATATGCAAGTGAATAGAAATCCAGACCATACTCATAAGTAGGCCTGGGCGATGTATCGATACATCGTGCACAACCGGTGTGAAGCTGACATCGTCACACTGGTTTCGTAATTTTCAAATCGGTGGCACATCGTGATTTCATGGTGTTAAATTGCCGATTCCGATGTTTCTTGTGCGCATGCGCGGTTTTACAATCTCGTCTCATTGCTTGGCTTGACTGATTGCACGGTTTCACACCGTGAAAGACCGCTCATGCGCACACAGGAACAGGCGACGTGACATTTGAATTTCCATAACACTTTTAGCATTAGGACCGATTTAAACAATCTGATTGGCTAACGATGACATCACTTATAGGTTTGCTACGCAATTTTGGTCGCCAATGTAAAACGCACCAAACGATTAACCACTTCAGAGTTCGTAATCGTCCTTTACGTAAATCAGATTTTAATTACGCGGGAGAATTTTAGGATGACAATCTTCAACAGTACGCCTAATTTATTTTTATATTTTTAATATTACCATGAGTTGATTTTTTTCTTTAATTTCAATTAAAATGTAATAGTTAGAAACCAAACATTTTAAAAACTAGCTTATATTTTTATAGAAAAATCATCTTTTGCCTAAATTTTTAAGTAGAAGGTCTCGAAATTTTTAAAAAAAAAAAAAGATCATACAGAGTGCTTTGAGTACTAACTCGGAATTTAAAAAATAAAGTTTTCGTATTTTCCTTGATTGAAACTGAAAATCAGTAAAACTTCCCTAAGGCGACCATCGGCAGTTCCGTGAAAATGGTCTCCGAATAGAGAAATTTAGCATTGGGTCTATGGAGGAGAAAGGAAATCCATTTCCGGAAAAGATGATCGTTAAAATTTTTCTGTATGTAATTGAAAATTATTTCCGAGTTGTTTTGTATTTATGGAAAATGCATATTCGGCAATTTTCACGATTACTGCAATTCCCCAAAAACCATGGGGGACGGCGATCATAACTGTGTTGCATTTTTTATGCAAAAACATAGGTATTTGCCAACCCTGTTTGCCCTGCATCCAAGTTATGTCTATATGCATGTATTATTTAATAGCTACAAAACACATTATTTTTAAAGATGCTTGCTCAATTATATTCCTTATAGTTTAGCATCTGCAGGAAGCAGCATGTTTTGACGACATCACGTTGACTCACATACAATCCTAATTTTGCCAAAAACCAGAGATCGTACGTGAGGGGCTGGAACCCCTCATCCTTTTCCAGGCTGCTATCGGAGCCACGACTGTGATATTACAGAGAGTGCACACAAGGGCACTGGAAATGCCCCATGTCAGGGCTGTGTAGAGTGGGGGGACAGAGCCCCCATCTTCCTCATAGTTTCGTAGATGTAAGTATCCATCAACATGGAGTTTTCAAAATTATTGAGGAGGACGTGCTAAGCACATATTATGAACATTTATACATTGCAATATATATGTAAAATTGTAATTTATTTCAAATCATTGAAGGGCTGGGGTCTCCCAGCCCCATATAAACCCCACACATATGTAAATATCTACTGTGCATTTGTAACAACACACAGTATACGGAGAGAAGCCATTGCAAGGGTTACTAGTAACCCAGACAGAAGGGAAGCCAATCCCAGTATGTTATCACCCAAACTGCTGGTGGTGGTACCGTAATACTGGATCTAACCAAAGATTATTAAAAATTCCAAGTAATAAAATATTTTATATGTTTAAAAAAAAAATATTATTACGTCGAAGGGCAGGGCAAAGAAATGGATATTTGATTGTGGCTGCATTTTTGTCTATTTTTCCCCATTAACAATATTTTATGAATGTTAAAATAACATGAATGCTTAATATTTTTCAGGACACCAACCCATTTTCATGTTTCTGTATGAAACTATGTTATTTTTGTTAGGGAGACACGCTCCCCACTGCTGAACGCGTCGATGGTTAACATCGTGATGTATCGTCACATTGCGATATTACAGTGATGATGTCAAAAATGTAATATCGCCCAGGCCTACTCATAAGTGGTGTTTCGAAATATATGAAATGACGATTCATTCAAACAGTGCAAATGTTCTTGAAATTATTGCGCAATATGTACTGAAATGCATAAAAAATTTCACTTTGCTACATCCTGGAATAGATAATGCACAAATTAATAAAATACACACCAAAATGCATGAAATACGTATGGAGATATGCTGAAATTATCGTAAAGATTGCATACCTCCTTCTTCATTTCAAATAACTCCGCTTCCGGCTTCTTCTGCTTCTTTTGTACTTTCTTCCTGCGGAAATACTTGTCATTTAAAGTATTGGGAATCTTCACCTTGCTGATGTCCAACTTGGCGCTTGTCGCAATGACGTAGATTTGGTTGATTCGTCGCAATGGACACCCATTCACCCTGTAGGGTCCTGCACAAAACAAAGTTAATAAATTTAAATGAATGGCACAGCAACCACCAGCATCGTTAAAAACACACCTTGAATTCAGCAACCAGGGGTTGAAACTGATGAAGGTAAGATAAGCACAATCGTCAAGAACGAGAGATGTACACAATATTGAGCCAAAAGTACAACCATTTATTGAGTTTGTATTTCATGTCGCAGGGATAACTTTCCGAGCGATTTTAATTTCTTAAATAAAAGAGAATAAAACCCCAGACAATTTTTTAATATTTTTTCGGCTGGGGGAGAGGGGGAAGGGAAAAAAAAAAAAAAAAAAGAAAGCACCAGAACCACATAAATTCAAATTTAGACTATTCGGTATAGCAGACAAGCATGTCTCCGTTACACTAATGCAGAATGAACCATTTATTCACAATGAATAGGAGAAAATCCAATTTACGTCACAATTTCTACTCTCACGATCAATTACATTGTATGGGCTAAGGACAACCAAGGCTAAATTGCTATTACCCAAGAAGTTAAACCTCAAAATATGGATCAGCAGAGGTAGGGGATTAAGCGGCAAGTATTTTGCACAAGTGGGATTAAGCAAAGTTTTTCACTACATGAACTACTACACCAAGTTATAACTCTAATCTAGCAACTCTGTCTCAAATCATCGTACGCCAGTTTCCATTTGTGTGTTATGGCGCAAGGACAAGTGGAGGCTATACTACGCCGGGTCCTAGTTCGCCAAGGAACCAAAACCTGTCTGTTGTCTAGAGAACCAAATACTAGACTATGGTGCACACCCCTACCGTATTATTGGAATTGCACAAGGTTTAATCTATGTCACCATACACAGGGTGGGGTGGTGGTAGAGAATCCAATACTGGCCAGTATCGTAAAGAGATGCAATTTCATTGTGACACTAAATCCCATCCATACAATAAAAATGATACTCTTCACTGTCCCTAATTTTTAATTATATTAACGAGTTCAAATTTAATAAATTTAACCATTTTATGTATATTAACGATTGCCTCGTATATTTAATAATGGTAGAAATGGTAAATACATGAATTATTATTCTGACTCACCAGTGACAAGCAATAATCCAGTTTCCAACTGCTTCAAAAACACCACACGCTAAAAAAAAAGAGAGAAAGGTTTCATTTTCTAGAATCCAGTCAACTAAAGCACACACACAAAAACTGAATTTCCAATTGCTGCTTTTCCCGTTTTTTCAAATATTACCGATAGTTGCAAAATATAACATGCAATGGCATCACTTCTCCGTACACATGCATGCAGACACGTTTCCAAGTGTTGAAAAGATAAGTAAATTTCAATGGCAGGTTATAGAGAGATGTAATCATTTTGAAACACGGCAAATTGCGAATACACACAGCAGGGGCTGACAAATCCAAGGAGCCTATAAAATTTTACCCGGTGCCTGAATTTTAAAATTCAGTTCTAAAAATATTTTTTTAATATTTCAAGTTCCCTTACAGAAATTTCAGCACTATCGTCAAAACGCCAGAATCACAAATGAAACTGTAGATTGCTTCGTAACACTTATAATTGTTTCATAAAACTTATATATATATTTTTAAGTAAACATATTTACGATCAGAGCGGTTCGGTTCATGCTTGTAGTTTCTTTAGCTTATTTACGATGTTGCTAATTGTTGCAAAACGTCGAAATTAACGGTAGCCTATCCAGGTGGATTTGCGCACCAATATCGCTTTATTAGACAAAATTAACTAAAAGACAAATGACACTTTAAATCGACCTATAATAAAGAATCCAACAAAATCTACCGATCGTTGGAATTTTGGTGAAAAATCAAATAGACAAATGTAATGTAACTTTGTAAGGCTATAACTGATAGCTATTTCGGTTAGTGCCTATTGATAAATTAATGACTTTTAATCAAATCTTATACTAACATTATACAGGGTGTCCTCAGCACCAGGGTTGCAAACATCTAGGAGGGGCGAGTACACCTAGACGAACACTATTTGTCATAAAACCGTACAGCATGCACAAATAGTGATAACCAGTCCATGAGAAGTTCAAAATGCGATGCCCTAATCATCTATGCACGTGAGCAGCTAAGCAGAGTTTTATCTGGCGCTTTTTAGGAAGTGGTTGTCACTATTTGTGTATGCTGGACGGTTTTAGAACTAGCACTGTGAGTGGTTTGCGACCCTAGGTTCTATGACAAATATTGTTCGTCTAGGTATACCCTAAGATGTTTGTAATCCTATTGCTGAGACACCCTGTATATATACAGTGGTGAAGCTCTGATAAAAGAAGCACCCCAGTGCTCCCTGTTACAAGGTCAATTTATATGTAATACTTGTATATTGTATGTAGATGGACTGGAAAATAAATGCCCTGGGGCCACCTGAAGTACACCAGTGTATATATATATACACTTTGCATGTTGTTGGCTCCTGAGAAAAGGGGCAGGCACCTGAATTTTTTTAGTTTTGTCTATCCCTGCACACGCGTACTATTTGTTATGCTGTAAACTACAAAAGATGAATGGCTAAGACAAAGGAAATTTATTATTATTTATGCGTATATTCAGGGTTCGGCAGATTGCGGGGAACCAAACCGCACTTGCTCGCCTCAAAGAGGAAACCCCGAAAAGGTTTTCTACTAACAAACTTCAAAATCCCCAACGACAACCAGACCTGCCAAGCCTGTATATATACAAGACTCGACAAATGTGGTTGCCCATGGCGACTACATTTCTACATGTGATGAATAGAAGGTTGACAAGTAAATGATGCCAGTATATTGAGACACATGAAAAGAACAGAACATATGCCAAAGATGCATTAAGTGACCAGAATATGGCCAAATCATAATCGGGGTGTCTACCTAAATTTTGTTTCAAACTTCCCTGACTTTTCCACACCAAATCTTAATCAATTTGCAGTCGCTGATTATAGTAAACAATACACAACATATTAAAATTTACGTAATTAAAATAAATTTCAAGACCACAAAATCTGGCAATACTGCACATTACGTTCTTGTTTTTGTCGCCAATCACTTTTTTGTAGGGTTGCTTCATCATGACTTGCCATTTTGCATGTATTTCCTTTATGGTGATGGATTTTCCTTTTAGTTCCCACACATGTAATACCATTTATGAATGGACATAACTTTTATACTTTCGTTTTTTATTATTATTGTATTCTGTTCTTAAAAAAATATATTTATGTACACAAATTCCGAGAAATACGATTCAAAATGATGTTCATCTCTGTCATTTCGCAACGCTTTCGAATCATGTGTGTTCATATAACCACCTTTCTCAACGATCTTTCCACTCTTCCAAAAACCCATTCCAAGGTATATATTTTTTTTATATCGTTTGCAAACGGACCTACTTTTATATTTTGGGATTTTTTTTAAAAATATTTCTTGTTCCTTTCTAAAAAACTTACCTACGTATACAAAACATCCCCACCTACCCCCCACTTCTTACTCCTCCAAAAACCTATCCTGTAAGTTTTACCAAATGTACTTTCCTCTTTATTAAACTGAAATGAAGGCAACTTTTTTTTAAGGTACTTACCTACGTGTTGTCGTCCAAGGTATGTGAAGGGATAATAGTTTTTATGACTGCCATTTTCACTGCAGCACAAAACAGACATCCAAAATCTATACTGCTCCAAGACGAAGGGAACACTATATCTAGACCAGGAGTCCCCAACTTTTCGGACCACTAAATTCATAATTTTAAATCCTGCGGACCACATTTCGTGAATTCAGTGCAATATAAAAATTATCATTCAGAATGAGAATTTCTTAGAATATTACCTTTGTTTTTTTATTAATAAAACATTAAAAATGCAAATAATATCCAGATTTTTCTGTGGACCACTGGTGTAGACAATCCTTAGCGAACGTGTGCATATGATAGAAGCGGAGATACATAAAAAAAAACAAAACACCCCTTCTTTTCTAGAGCAGAGCGTTAGTTTCGGCGAAAAAGGACATATTATGCATTCACCCAAAATCCACCAACACAAACCCCAAAGCCATTTATAACTCAATTACAGTGAATTTACAAACACAAAAACTGCATTTCTTTACACTAAAAACTTGCATTAATTAAATATAACATTTGCAACATTTTTATTTAACCCCCTTTCAGTTCATTCGACATAAATTGCAAATTAAATGCTTCATCCACCTATTCTATTTAAAATGTGCATGATTATAAGAGAAAGGAGATTGGTATGATCAAAATCCATGACAGATTTAAAAATTTAATTAAAAACACTTTTTTTTCCAAGTTTTAGTTATATATTTGGCAAACATTTTCTCCTGAGAAATATATAGACTTAATAATTTTATATAAATTATATTAGTTTTGGTGCAAAATGATAACTTTTGGAAGAAGTTTAGTCAAAAGTACGGCTCAGGAAAATTATTTTAATAAGCTATTTATCATAAAAACGGATTTTCCTGACTTGCATTTCAAATTTAACATTTCCAGTCAGAAAAAATATTTGCCGAACTTTTCATGTTTTTCCGTAGATACCCTGAACAATATGCAGGTGAACGTTGATATGAACAATATAAGTGTCAACAATAATAAAATAAGCAAGCAAGTAAGAGACCACAGAAGACAATGGAATATCAGAAACTTTAACAGTAACCACCTATAAACATTTATCTTTGACTAACCTTTCCTCGGTGACGGCCAGCCAACAAGATAAGGACCGTCCCTGGCGTAATCCTTTTACGGAGGTAACGGGTGTGATTTTTAAAAGCCACCATCTTACGAGT
This sequence comes from Dysdera silvatica, assembly GCA_006491805.2. Taxonomy (NCBI): domain Eukaryota; kingdom Metazoa; phylum Arthropoda; class Arachnida; order Araneae; family Dysderidae; genus Dysdera; species Dysdera silvatica. Next base: position 49,204,269 of record QLNU02015359.1, on the reverse strand, counting down.
TTTCTTCAACTTAGGTTTATCCTCAGTTGGGTAATATCTTCGCTGAAGGGCAAGAGAAAAATATTAAGATATAATAAAAACACACACACATACACCTAAAAACAAATCGCCCACCTGTAACACAGCCCGAAAATTCCAACATTTCGAGTATGCATCCACTGTGTATGGAAATGCATTTTTTATCTCAAAAGAAAAAGAATTTTTTTTTTTTTTAATAAATTGCTGGCCAGATAATGTCATGTGTATCTATGTATATCACACGTCACTATGTCATGGCAAAGCTTTTTTCGCCTCTCTTGTAAAATGCACATTTCTAGAGCTGTGTCACGTTTGTCGCGGGTTAACAAATACCCTGCAGTTACTTTCACTCAGAAAGTGATTATCTATAATGATCATAGGTGCCAACTTCTAGAAGTGAAAAATCTGTAGTCAATCATGAGCGGGTGGGCAGGCCACCATTTTTTAATTAAACAAAATCATACATAATTTATGAAAAAAGGGCACAATGAGGAAATTAAGTATTTATTAAATTAATAATAATAGAGGATTAAACTGTATTAAACGCAATATTAATTCTTAGAATTTACAAATGCTGTAGTGCAAGATTTTGCATTTGAGAAATTTTTTGTCAAATACATTCTCGTAACATTTCACATGTTGTCTGCATTTAACTATTAGTAAATTTTCTAATGTGTCATCAGACATGGTTGACCTGAAGTCAGTTCTAATTTTCTTCACTTGACTGAAGACTCTCTCGCATGCTGCATTACTGTGAGGGATCGTAAGTATTGACAGCATAACCTGAGAAAGTCGTTTAAATTTTAATTCACAAGTATCATTTTTTATTTTACCTATGGCTGCCCATTGTGCATCAATGCTACCTTCATTACTCACAGTTTGTGGAACTTCGAAAGCCTGGAACTCACTGAATTCTGTTTGTAAAGCATCAACAGCTTCATCTTCTGTATTATTGAACAAAAGAACAGGAAATTTTTCTGTAAAATATTTTAAGCTGGAAAATGATGCATTTTCAAAATTCGATATTTGTGTAACCTCTGCATGATGTAACACTTCTAACTCGAAAGGAAATTTATTGTGCATGTAGTCACATGCTGCTATGAAATAGCTTCTGACGTTTTCATAAAATTCATTTTTATCATGAATGTTAAAATCTTGGATTACTTTCAGTGTTCCATTTCCAATTAAGATATCAACATCATCTTTTTGATTACTCCTCTCATGATAGTGGACTTTCAAAATATCACTACATAATTTTGTGACGCTTGGTTTTATAAATTTCACTAGCATTTCTCTGTACAATTTTAAGAGAAGAGATTTTAGCATATGAATATGTGGTTCCGCAGACTGAAGTTGAGCATTTGCTTTTTTAAATACAGGCACAGTATAAGATAAAAATAAACAGAAAGCCTTATTGATATCTTCCGACAGAAAATAAAACAACCTTTCTTCACGAGACATGGAGTTTTCAGTTTTTTGTTTCTTAGAAATATCCACATAATTTTGAGCTTTCCTTTTTAATTTCTGTGATCACCACCTGATCAAAGGTTGCCACTGTTGGATTATACGCTCTAAGCACTTTACAACAGACAACCAACAAGTGCTAACGTGTTTTAGTACCTTTTTTATATCAGTCTCATGAAATTCTTGAAGAATTTTCAACCTATCTTTTCTTTTCGAACTCTTTTGTAAGTAATAGTAAATGTCTACCAAAATTTCATCGATTTTAAATGGCAAACATGCAGCACTCTTTTCAGCTGCTAAGTTAATAAGGTGGCAGGAACAGCCCATAATTTCAATATTTTGGTGATGATTCTTTAACACCGCTGCTACACCTGCTTTTTTCCTATCATAACAGGTGCATTATCACAGCTAAAGGCAACACAATTAGAAATTGGAAAGTTTTCAGATTGTAAAGCACTTACCAGAAGATTTCCAATATTTAACCCAGTAGCATCTTCTTTCAAAGATGGCACAGATAAAAGACAATTCACAATTTTTTCACATAAAGTATCGAAGAAAGTTACCACTATTGGATACAGCTTTGAATCAACATCGTTGCTTCCATCAGTTGCAATTGAAAATGGATAGCACCTTAAATTTTCAACAAGTGATGAGGATTCCTTTGCAGACATTTCTTTCATAATTGCAGAAGTTTTGGTCTTTGCAGATCCATATTGTTTTGCAATACTGCTGTCAGGAAACGTTTTCCGAAAGAGCATCCCCGTGTGATCGCTGCAATTCATTGGCAAATTATGTTCGATCAAAAACGATGTAAATAAACATTCAGCTTTAATCATGGAAGTATCGTTAAATGCAAAAAATGAAGGCTTGATACTATGATTAGACTCTACAGCCTTGAACGTCTTCTTATGTTTAACAGTCTCAGAATGCAAAGTAATATCGCGTTTACCACCGTGAGTAATGCTTATGTCTTTACTGTAACACATGCAGAAAGCATATTTTGGCCCCAGTCTTGATTTTTGAATAAAATTAAATATCTTCATATATTTGGCTTTAAACGTTTGGTAGTACCTTTTATTAACAGTCGACATCGTTAACGTTGTTTTCAAAAACACCTAAAAACAAAACTTTCTTTCCAGAGCAAAGAAATACCAGATACGTCTAATACATGGCTTCCCTAAACAAAGTCGTGTGCCTGACCAAAATCTTATCGTTGTAAAACATTCTTTCTTCCTCCAACAACTACAAATCCCGATGCGCGATTTCGTTGCGCAGGGGCACACCCTTGTGCAAATTAATTGAAACAAAGCTTATTTCCTGTATTACGCGTAATCATGTACTCAAAAGAAATAGAAAAAGTCAGACCATTTGTTTTGTCTGCTGATGCAATCATTACGTCAACTGCTACTGTACTCATCAGATTTTAGAAATCTGCCCAACCACCATAGTGTTCATTGGTTGATGCAATCATTATGTAGGAAGCTGCAGTATTTCATCAGATATTAGAAACCTGACCAGATGTGATTCGACTGTTGTTCGAGATGGATGTGATACCTAGGAAATGTACGAGGATCGACCGTCCTCTTCAACGACGAAAACCATTTCTTTGTAGAGGGTAAGTGAAGTCAGCATGTTCGAAGGTCACAGAGAGAGAAGCTTCGTTATCGACACATCGATCAGCGTGTTAAGTACCTACAAAAGAAGATCTTTTGAGGATGTTTAAGTTATTGTGGTGTCAGAAGCCTGCAACCAATCAAAAGAATGATGCACTCGTCACAATATATTGAGATCCTACAAAAAGTTATTCCAGAGCTGGAAACAAGGCATCCTGCAGCAAGACCTAGCCCCCTGCCACACACATAGAAAGTGGTAAACAAACTCACCACTTTTGATGTCCCGGGAATTGGGCCAGGAAATTCCCCGGACGTAAATCCAATTGACAATTTGTGAGGTACATGCAAAAGTCGTCTCAAGACTGTAAGACTAAGGAGATGCTCATTCAAGTGTGGTACAGGGATCGGAAAATCAACAGTGACTGTTCAAAACCAGTAGACTCCATGGCAAGCTGTTTAAATGCTGCTTAAAAATAGAGGTCACACTCGTTACTAATGTATGTATAGATGAATTTTGTACATGTGTACATGAGTTTGACATATTAAACTACTAACTTCATTGTTTCAATTAATTTGCACAAAGGTGTATGTCAGCTGCAGCTAAAACTCCATGCGATGCATGTGCCGTCAATGGAAGATGAATTTTTCAGGCTCTTTACCGATATTTGCATTTATTTACGATATATTAAAAACGATAAAAAATTAGGCATTTAAATTAAAAGCCAGTATTTTAAAAACACCGAGGATTTTAGACCAAATCCTCAAAAATCTGAAGAAATCGTTTTCCAACCGGAAGATCGATAAAAAATCGGAAGGATTGGCATCTATGTATGGCCATAAATAAAAAAATAAGGGGGCACAAATGTTTTAGGATCTGTTATAAAAAAAATGCAGTACCTCTTTCTTCAACATCACTAAACGCTTTCCTCCGTTGTTTTCTCCACCAATGGGTTTTACAATAGACTTGGGTTTACGTTTGGGCTTCGTCTTCTCGCCTGCAACCTTCTTGACATTGAAGAGTCCTCTCCGATGGTACATCTTTGAGCGGGAATAACGCCATACGCCACCAGGCAACTTGAAGTTACGAGGCGTATGTGACCTTTTCTTAGGCTCCACGGCTACATCCTCTTTCTTTTTCTTCTCTGGCGTAGACATCTACAAAAAATATATATATATGTAACCTACTCAAATTACAAGAGGACATTAAAGAAGGATAAACAAGGTCAGAAATTGTAACCTCGTAACATACCAGTTTTGTGTGGAAAACCTTTTGAAATAACCTAATTCAGTAAATAAGGAAGAAACTGAAACGTTCGGGGTTTGATGAGATGTCCCTGTTAACAGGCGTGATAGGTTAGCCAGGACAGGACCATCAGTTTAAAGGGCCAGACTCCAAATTAAGATATTCCCTGATGCAATTCCAAAAATATTGGTGAATTCCACCAGTTTCGTTGGAGGTGTAAGAACTGGAGTGTTTTTTCTCTCTTGGAAGCTATGACAACGATCTTTCCACCACAAAAAAACGACAAAACTAATTAGGCGAGTTAGGTTTATTGTTCAGCATCCCTACTATCCACCACCTCTCACGTTTTCCTCTTCTCCTCCCTACTTCGTTCTCTCTTCTTCGGTAGCAGAAAATGCGAGACGGACGTCGCAGATTTTTTTAGCAGCCTGCAGATTATTTTACAAAACTGGCTTAAAAAAAAAAAAATTTGAACCAGATTTGCCAAAAACAAAGAAAATAAACACGTTTGTGAGCGATCTTTTTCTTTTACCCCTCTTACGACACTTAGTCAACTAAGCTAAGCCGGCTACACATTCATCGCAGGAAGGCAGGGGGAAGCAAGAAAAACCGCTTAAGCAATTCTTTTGGCCACAACAGAAAATGACATTGCAGGAAAACCCGAGTGTGTGTGGACACACGGAAAACCCGGGTGGTAAAATCTGTACCATAAATTGGCATGTGTAGACGCCTTTATTCCTATCCCAACTCCCCCTAAAGGACAGGAACACTTGATGCAAAATGGGCGGTTCATTTCGGATAGCACGGGGAGAATTCCATTTTATTATCCCTTATCTCTACCAGTCATCAACTGAAGTATGTTTCTACTGGAGCTAAATTAGCGTTTTCACTGTTGCATGAAAATTGTAGCAAAGCTGGAAAAAATTTCTTATTGGACTGTAATGAAAAAATCCTTTTTAAAAATCTGAAAACACATTGTTCGAGATTTTATATTGGTAAAAATTTGCAGTACAAATCCACCTCAAATGTTAATGTTTTAGATTTATTTAAAAAAAAAGAAAAGAAATTTTAAACCCAAAGGAAGGAACATGTGACATATTAGAAAATAGTTAACAGAAAACTAATGAGGTACCAATCAGTACCAACTTGCCAAACAAAACAATGGATCCCCTTGCAAATTATTTTTCTTCCGAACTACCTTGAATCGAGACATCCATGTTGTTAACATGACGTAAACAACATGGTGGCAAGTCAGTGTCACTGTTGCCATGCATTTTGGAAACACTTCTTGCTAAAAGCACTAGGGTATATGTTATGTACTATGGCCCAGCCTGATATTCGAAACTGTCTCGATTCAGCGAAGTTAAAAACAGGAAGTATTAACTTTTATTGGCCTCGGTGGGATGTGTGCGGCATTATTATTTTTTTTAATTCACACTGCCTTTTTTTCACTGCTAGTGAAAGTGTCACCTACATTATACCTGTCCAAAATTTCACCCGTTCCTTACATACTGGATACTCATACACCGATGCAATAGAACTGTTTTTCACAGTTATTTCACAAAAAAAGACAGTCATTCAGACATAATACAGTTCACTGCAATGAACAAACTACAGCCAAAACAAAGCATGTGAAAATGCCTTTACAAGCTCGGAAAAGAGGCATAAATTATGATATCACAAGTCGATCTACTGAAATCCTCAACTAATTTTTAGGAGAAAACTAGGGGAAGGACTGTGCAGTAGCACCCAAAGGGGATCAGCAATGTTCATATAAAAAGTTAAGCCTTTTTAAAGCTTGACATTACACAACGTGTAATAATATTAGCTACAAAGTCTTCATTGGGGGATAATACAGATTTCGTTACCCAAAACTCACTCTATTCCCTTGAAAACGCTGCGAATTTCATTAAGACTGCAGTATCATGTGAGAGTGTGACGTCATGTAGGTGTGTATGAAGCCCAAACAAGCTATGAGCGGGTGTGCAATGTTTTTTTCTGGATGCAAGGGTTTTTTTTTGAATCAGTAATTTTACTGTATCAGTGAAAACCTAGTGCCCCCCCCCCCCACAAAAAACAGTAAAGCAGAGAGTAGTACTCTACCGCCGTAAGAAGCAACACCAGCTAGTCACTGTGCGAAAATTGCCAGGTTCGGAGTTCTTGGAAACACTGCTCTAGATTCCACTAAAATTGCATTAGATCTACGGGGGTAACGAACCGTGTATTAGCGCCCGTCATTGCTTTTCAACCTAACAGATCATTTCAAATGTTCTAATAACTGGCCCTCCTCATACCGTAAAAATCGGAAAGAGGAGGTTCTCCTTGCTAGACTTCGCATTGGGCATTCCCATCTCACCCATAGACATCTGTTGGAAGGAAAACCAGCACCAATTTGCCAAGTGTGCAATGAACCCATGAGTGTTTTACACATTTTAACTCAATGCCCCTATTATAGACTTGCCCGCACTCTTACTTTTAACTCTTCATCACTGTCTGACATTTTAAATGACCATGCTGACCATACGCACGTTTTAAAATTTTTAAAAAGTACTGGCTTTTACTACAGTCTTTGATTTTACCATGTTTGGCGCAGTATAGCCCAGATGCTCTTGCGCCATAAAAAAGCCAAACAAACCCAAATGTTCTAAGGTTGAAAAATAACAAAGGAAGACACTTTGGGGTAATGACATTATTAGCGTGTTCAGGTATGCAGTGTTGTCTTAACGGGTCGGACAAGGCCTAGTTAGATGGTTCCGAGCCCCCGAACCATAATTTAAAATAACTCGAAATTTTACATACACTGTGATGCATATATGTGCTTGGGCTCTGCTAATGATTTTGAAAATCCTATGTTGCTGACCAACGGGATTCCGAAATTTTTGTAAAATTCGTTTATTATATATTTTCCCCCGTGCACGAAACTTCGAAATTTAAAAGTTAATGCAGAGACGGCCCCGAGGGTCTTCTTAACACGTGGATCGAAATGCCGCAATCCATTCCAGATTTGAATACGCGTTTTCACGAACACGTAGATTATTGGTCATCATACTAACATCTAATATATATATTACGCTTATTATATATCATATTAAATGCTTGACAAAAAAACAAAACATAAAAGTATAGAACTCATATTTACAAAAATATTATGCGATCGGGCAAAATCTGCGGGTTTTTAAGGATGTGGACATAATCATTTCTGTAACCGGAATTATAAAAATAATAATTGATAAAAACGCAATGAAATCTGATTGGTAATTTTTGAGTAAAAGTTAATTAAATTATTAATTACAAAATCCGATTAAAAGAAATTAAAATTACCTCGACGTGGGTCGCTTCTCAGCCTATATTCTTTACAAAAGCTTCCTTTTGGAGAAATAGCTCTCATGAAAATTGCCTTTGCCTCCGAATTTAGACTTTTCTTCTCGGAAGCAAACAAACTTTAATTTGAATATCGAAAACCATCCCCGTCTTTGTTATCAAACAATAACAAATTGAATAAAACTAACAAAAATAATTATACGGTTTTAAATTACACAAATTACTTTAAAAGTCATTGTGAAAAATAATGATTGTATGCTCGGAACACACCAAATCACGCTTTTCTTTTTTATGTGACAAAATAACGCATATAATTGTAGCGTAGGCTTGACATGGCATTACGTAAAATACATTGAATATGAATAATAGCGTTTTAAGCGTAGTTTTTGGCTTTTGGTTGATAATTTGGAAATAATTCAGACCCACTCTGCTCATCTTAGGAAACGATTGCGCCAGATCCAAATGAATACCTAATGTTTATTAAATAGATACTCAGTGAGCGAATGCCAAGTGAACATACATTGTTCACCTTGGATACTCAGTGAGTAACTGTTAAGTTTTCTAAAGTCAATTCCTGACGACAGACAGAAGCGTCAATCTGAAACGCGTCGAAACGCTCGATCAAACACAAAAACTGTGCTAAACAATCTTATTATCAAAATTTAATGCATATAATTGTCATTAAAACCAAAAGGCGATGATAATTTAAATGAAATATGAAGCAAAAAGGATTTTTTTTCCGATATGGGAAATTCCCAGCGTACAGTTGGGCAACAGTGGGCGAATCACAATTCGCGGACGTGTTTTCTACTTTTTATTACTGGCGGGTTGCCACTGAAAACATCTCCGATTGTTTTTGTGTTGTTGATGGTTAAATGCCCGTTTAAGTGACTCTCTACGTCTTGATCCTTCTGTCAAAACAACATGAATTTAGGGCAGACAAATCCTTACGATAATTCTCTTCTTTATGCGGGTTTTAATCAAGACCAAGGTAATTCTAACTTTTTAATATACCAGTCATTAAAAAAACGCACGTTTGAGTAAGCAATATGAGTGTTTATATCTATTGGCGCAGCTATCCTTAGGGTCCAGGGGGGCGCTATAGCCCCCTTCTTATGTCACGTTGTTAAATATTTACTGATTGTATAAAGGGTAAAGTAAGAGATGCGTATAAAGTGGACTCTCGTTTTTATGAACGTTAAGGTTATGGGCTACACGTTTTTGCGAACTACTGCGTCGGGATTGAAAAGTGTTCCATCGAACCAACGTTAATTTCTGTTGACGAACTTTCGGTTTTACGAACCTTAATTTCTTACGAATTTGTAAAATCGAGCATCCACCCTATATGTGCGTTTACGTATCATATTACTTCGTCCAATACACGGCTGTTGTCACCTTTTACCAGAGTTTCCGTAACGGCGACGTAGTTGATTATCACAATAGGTCCAGTTTATCTTGTGTAGAGTCTAATCTTGTAGTAGTTGCTACTGTAACTTTGTGTATCTGTAATGATTAGAAATGTGAAAGACTGGTTAAAGTCATTTGTACCTTAGAAAGTAGCAACAACAACGATATTTTCTAAGTTTTAAAAATACTTTTAAAGTCAAATTTATCAAAAATTTGTGACATCCATTGTGGATCTCACTTTTTAATAAGGTTTTCTCAGTGTCATGTGTAAAAAAACGTTTGATTAAAACCTCATCTGATAATTTATGAATATCATTCCCATATCACATGAGACATAGTCCTAAGTCGTAAAATAATGAAAGTAAACACAGCTATTCATTTTCAAATTAAAATGGCAGTTGTATAAACTGGTAGCAGAGGAAAGTGAGGGTTTCAAGCCCCCCCCCACCCCCAAATGGAATGATGGAGTACCTTGTTCTTTTTGACACTGAATTACTTGATTTTTTTAAAAGTTGCATGAGGTCCCTCCGAACTTTAATTACTATACCCCTGATATCAGCTTCGGGAAGTTATATAACAATTTTTGTTTTCTGCATGGTTACATTAAATTCCCCTATTAACATTGGCGTACACAGAAAGTTTATAAGGGTGTTATAGGATCGATGGGGTGGGGCGTTATAGAGCTAAAACTCCATATATTCGTATGTATACATACAGAATTTCGCTGCAATGGAGAGTTACAACTCTCATCAACATCTCCTTGCATATGCCAGTTCTAATTAACTATATTTAAATTGGTGTTGGGTAACAACTTACCGAATATCCACATCCCGAATTTCACGAGTAGAATATAGCATCATTTTTTAAATGAAATAGTGAAGATTCTTAAAAAAAATTAAATATAAAATCAGCGATCTAGAATGTCTTTTAACTAAGGTCAATACAATGAAACATGCTTCCCATCACTCACAACCGATGAATTTGTGGAAACACTCATTCCTTTCAGGCTACACAATAAAGAATTCACGATAAACGATTCTTTGCAGCAATGAACACAACGATGGCGATCTATTAATTATGGTAGATATTTTACAACCAAAAATATTTTTTATGAAATTGATATTGACAAGCTAAGAAAACTATGGACCTTTTGAGTATCTCCAGATAAAGTTTATTTTAGGGATGGGTACGGATGTAAGTTCCTTTATATTAGTTTTTATTATACTGAAATTCAAGTGGTAATATATATTGTTCATTAAATTTTAAGTGAATTCGTGGCTGAATATTATTATATGCATTGTGCATACACTACTTATTATAAACTTTATTTTCAAAGTTTATAATTTTAAATTCCAAAATGAATGCAGTTAGTAATTGGATATAGTGACCCTATGGTGGTGCAGTGCGGTAAAACTTTCGCTCAGTGTGCTGTTAACCCGGGTTTGACTGCCAATGCTACAAAGAACGTTTACTCATAGATCTCGTAAAGATTGCACTGCTCACTGTAGTCCAGGGTTTGGTTCCCTAGGCCTTAAGAGGTTCGGATTCCTCGGAAAACTGTAGGTCCAAGAGGTTTGGATTCCTCGGAAAATTGTAGGTTGAAGTTCGGATCCAGGATGGGGACAGCATCTCTCTATTTTTTTCTTCTCCTAAACAAAAAAACTATCGTTTGAGTGTATTTGTTTATACCTGTGTGTTGAGAATTATTGTACATACATTTTTAATTGGGATTGAACTTGGTTTTGATAATTTGAAGTTTATATAGTAAGTTTGTCATCATAAACAAAATAAGAAGAAACGCATTTCGTATCAAAATTATATATGATTAACTGAACTGAGTATAATTAGGGTAGCGATTTTATTGTGCTGTGAATTTTAGGGGTTTTTTTTTCAACCATTTTGTAGTTTTGGGAATTTTTTCAGCAATTTTGCAAATTTCAGATTTTTTCCTATTAAATAGTTTCTGTTGTCATTTTTTGTATTAATTTTCATATTTAAATCATAATACAGTCATCAGAATATCTTTAGGGTCATCATTGGCAAAAAAAAGTATGTAAATCATGTATATACAGGGTGTATACAAAATGGCGGGAAAAGAATTCACTACACGATTCCTTGTGAAAAAAATAAATAAAAAATGTCCAATGTAATTTTTGCTTAAAATCAATAGTTAATAAGTTATTTCAAATCATAGTTAAACCAATAACAAGGCAAAGCCAGCCCATTTAACATCGCTTTAATACAACGACACATGCGTTTGCGCATGTACGGCCCTTCTACGAAGAGAGATGAGAAGCTAAGATTTCACTGGTTTTTAAAAACTTGCTAATGGTCACGTGTTACTTGAATTTCAGAATATTGAAACTCACACCCACGTTACGTCATAATCAACAGCATACACCACATTTGGTGATTTCTCGTGCCAAATCAATCATACCACTGACGGGAAGTATACGGATCAAATGTGCTGTTTGCCACTAGATTCAACCTTTTTTCTTCGTTGTTGTGGGAAAAATATTATAATTAATAGTAACTTTTTCTTATTTTGTAAGTAGCCGCGTCCCAGCGACATTTCTTCGCGTGCCAGTCTGACAGGCTTGCGATGTATTTGCTATCAACAGTATAGTAAAGTGAACTCCAGACCCGCGCCTCTGCCCCCTGAAATGCATAATCAATCACTACTAGTGATGAGCACATATTCCAATATTTTAAACAGAATTAAAATTGAAAGTCATTGAGTTTACCAAATTCATTGGCGATAGAGTTGTTAATGACCTCCCCCCCCCTGCAATCCCATTTGGAGTAGATTTATTCTGCTTGTACGTTTGCCGTCGGCCATTACCTTCCATTTGGAAACTGATGATCGCTATTTCATTTTTTAAAGAAAATTTCATATGATTAATTTTTGCCTCATTAATTGTAAAATAATAGATATTTTTTTTTTTCTCAAAGTACTTACTATAAGTTTTGTGGAAAATGAACAATGACGAACTGGGTCCTTTTCCTCTCGGGCTTTCCCTACTGTGGAGGTTATCAGCACGCTACTGCTGTCATATGATATGCGAATACAAAAACAACAGGATTAAATGCCGGGGAGGGGTTGCCAGATGGCTTCAAAATGGCTATTCCCCTTCCTTATTGCCGTACTTCTGCTCACTTTCCATAAAGAAATTACCCCCCCCTCCCATGAACGTTCAAATATTATGTAAACAATATTTTAGCCATTTTCAAACCTTCCCCCCATTAGTAAGCAAAAATTAATATTAACTAACATAGGAAAATAAGCACAAAAGCCACCCACTCCCGCAAAGTTGCTTACATAATACTTGAATGCTCCCTATGCCAAAAGATACATTTTTTATAAAGTTACCAGATTTAGAAAAAGATTGGTATTCCATTGGCTTTCTTTGGAGATGAAGGAACCTTCACTAGATTGCCATACTTCGGAATTCCAATGGCGTATTTGGACACTCAACTAAATTTTCAGGTTTGAAGTTAACGAATAAGATCTGTTGTGCTTAGCCATGCCTCTCCAAGAATTTCTTTGGTTTGCTTTTCTAACGATGGGCGTGTCTGGGGCGTGATTCATTCATCTTTGGTCTTAATTATCTTATTAAATATTAATTTTAAGCAAAAATTACACTGGACAATTTTTATTCCTCTTTTTCACAAGGAATCGTGTAGTGAACTTTTTCCGCCATTTTGTATACACCCTGTATAAGATGTTTTGCAATTTTTCACCATAACCTTGCAGGTTATTTACACAATTTTTTTCTCCACCCATATTTATGTAGCTCAAACTAGAGCTTTTTTATATTTAGAGATAAAAAAAAAGAGACACCGTCCTCAACCTGGATTTGAACCAGGTTCCCCGTGTTTAGCCTGTGGTGTCTTGACCAAATAGACGAATGAGGATAAGAACAAACGCATTTTTCTCCGGATATGAGGATGTAAGATATTATTACCCTTCACAGGGATAACACAATTGCCAAATAATGGTCAACACAGAAAAGCCTCCGGGGCGAGATTTTTGTGAGTTTTTCGTGGGGGAATTTATTATACAATAATTTTTGCCACCCACGTATATGTAGCTCAAGCTTTTTTATATTTGGAGAAAAAGAGGCACCGTCCTCATCCTGGATTCGAACCAGGGTCCCCACATTGAGCCCGTGGTGTCTTGACCTACTAGACGAACGAGGACAAGAACAAACGCATTTTTCTTCGTATATGAGGATGTAAGATATTATTACCCTTCACAGGGATAACACAATTGCCAACACAGAAAAGCCTCCGAGGCGATTTTTTTTGTGGGGGAATTTATTATACAATAATTTTTGCCACCCACGTTTAAGTAGCTCAAACTAGAGCTTTTTTTATATTTGGAGAAAAAGAGGCGCCGTCCTCATCCTGGATTCGAACCAGGGTCCCCGCGTTTAGCCCGCGGTGTCTTGACTAACTAGACAAATGAAGACTTGTTGGTTAAACTAAAATGTTTGAGTCCCGTTTATTCGAAAGGAAAAGCATTAATATAATAATGTAATGATCAAGAACTGATAGATCCAGGGAGAGGGGATGTAATGGGGTGATTCCCCCCTCGCCCGCCTTGAGCCAGGATTATATCAGGGAAAATAAAATTAAAAACACCAGACACTTATCTAAAAATAAGAATTGTAAACAAATCACTCCCCGCCCTGAAAGATTTCTGGATCCTCCCTTGGGGCCAAGGTGCAGTAAATGACCCATGTAAAAATGTTTTTCTCTCTCCAAAAATTGAGAAACACATTTTTCTTAAACTACTTTATTGTTTTACTTCCTTTTGGTGTTGATAGATGGCAATATAGTATCGTAGTACTTCATTTGTGTCGTCTGCATATGGCAGTGTAATTTTGCATAACTTTCTTTAACAATGAAATATAGTATGTATATTGTTATTGCTTGATGTTGTTAACGTCTTATTGTACACAATTTATCAATTGTGCTTAATCATAAACGTGTATGTAAAAAATGATTAATATTTGCTACTGTCCACCATTGTATCACCTGTAGATGGGGCAATCCTACTTTATAAGACTTATTTATTAACATAACGGTTATTTATATTACTGTTTGGAGACTGGGAATTTTTTTAATGCCACTTCTGTGATTTTTTAAAAAATAAATTTCACGAAATTCAAGGTATACCTTGTGATATTTTTTTTTTTTCTTTCGTGGTGAGATTACTGATTTTACTATATATAATTCTTTAAGTGGAGATCATCCTAGGATTAAAAAGGGGCAAGGTGCTAGTCTTTAAAAAAAAAAGACAGTTTGAACTTTCAAGGGCACATCAGAATATAAAAAAGGAACTGTACTTACATTTAAGGGCACGCAAAAACAAGGAACGAGAGTATATACGAGTTAGGCAAAGCAAATGTAATTATGTAAGTCATAATTATTTACTAATGTTTTAATTAAGTTGCTTTATGATATAATTATTTAATATTAATATAATTAAATTATTTAAAATACTCATTGTCAGAGGTAAAAGATTTAATATGTTCCTTTTTTTATTACATGACCATTATTTTCAACTGTTATTAATTCATAATCACACGTTTTTGTAACAAATAATCAGTAGCAAAACATTTGCAAGAAAATGTATATAATAGAAAAAATCCTTGAAATTTAAACACATGCAAGTTTTTGTTTCATTACAAAATTACAGATCATGAACTTTTTTCTTCTTTAGATTATAAACAAGTGCCAGTTTTTTGCATCCTTCCATTTGTGTATTGCTTTACTGTAATTTATTTAACTATTTATTTTTACCATCATTATTTTGTTGAATTGTTCAAGTTCCAGTCTGTCCTTTATCAGTCAATATTAATTTTATCTGAGAAGATATCTTCTCTACTTCTACATTTGATATTGCTAAGGAATGAACAAGCAATGCTCAATATCATTTGCAGGTTGGGATATGTTTTGGTTTTGCCAACAGCTGTCTGTTTTTTTTTTGTTTTTTTTTTTCTAAACCGAATGGATGTTTTATATTGACATGCCATTTTTTATTAATAATACTGCGGCATTTCAAGTACCCACCCGTACACTATGAATACGGAATATTGTAGTCGTAGCTTTAATAGCAGTCTAGAAAAAGTGTGAAGGGCTCCTGGATTCCGATACGACCCTGACATGTGACATTTCAAGTTCCCTAACATTCACACTCTGAATACGAAATATCGTAGTTCTAGCTTTAATAGCAATCTAGGAAAATGACGGTCCAGGGCCTTCATACAGCCTTGATACATTTGAAGTGTCCTCATGTACACTCTCTGAATACTAAATATCGTAATCGTAGCTAAAATGGCAGGGGGCTCCAGGCTCACCGATACGGCCCATATGGCTAGGATAAACAGTACTCATGCACATACCAGAAGTATACCATTTACCAGTAATGTTATTCATGGTACAGTTCGGAATAACGGTACTTTCAAAAATACCAAAAATTTAATACCATTTTATTAGTAATGTTATTCTCCAGCATACGGTCTCAATAACGGTACATGGCAGTACCAAAAGTCACGTACCATCAGCCAAGGGTTGAAATTTACGGTTGCCCACTCTCCCTGGCAGTTAAGTTTTTAGAAGGGCAACTTAAACAAAAAAAAATCAGTTACCCCTGGAGCAACTAAAAATTTTTTTTTTTTTTAAACCTCGATATTTATAATATAATAAATTGAAAATATCGCTAAAGTGCAATATATAATCAGACTTTCAACACGTGTTTTGTACGGCCGCTACTAGTTTGACAAAGAAGCTTTTAATACTTATCAATATCACAAAACTTTCCAACAAACACTTCAGAGACGGTATTGTTTCTATTCAAGAAGTGCTCTAAGTATGGCCGGTCTCAAAACAACACACAGTGCGTTAAAAACAAGATTTGTGAAACCCAGGCATGCTGATGAAACGAGGTGGATTACTTACTCCCTTGAAGCTGCAACTGCAGTTCATCAGTTATATCCAGCTCTTATTAAACACCTTGAACAGGTTTCTGTAAGTGGACATAGTGCTGAAGTGAAGGGCAAGTCAAAACAGTTTTTCACAGTAATTATATCAGAGAACTTTATTTTATACTTGCATTTTCTGATGGACATTTTGCCTATTCTCAGTCAGTTATCATTAAATTTTCAACTACAAAATTTGCCCCTCCTTGAAGTATTTTCTACATTACACAATTCCTTATGTACACGGAAAAACTAGAATCAAGCCCAGGAATCAACTTTAGTAATGTTCTGTCTTCAAAACTATTTCATAATGTAAACATAAAACTCTAACGTTACAAAATTTTGCTGCTTCATCGGCAACAATAAAATCTCTTCTTCAGTAACTGAGAAACATATATGAAGATGTTTCAACCATATCTTCTATGAACTTTTTCAATTTCAAAATTTGGCTCGGAAAGTTTGAAAAAACATGTGGGGACAGAGAAATTACTAAATGCATTACAATATTTGATGATGTTATGTCAGAAAACATCTGTTGTGTGGAAAGCATCATGTGCAAATGGATTGATTTTAAACATTTTTTGTACATAAAACGCAAGAATGTCTCTAAGGGTGATTGGAGTTCTATGGATGAACTGAATACCATAAGGAATTTTTCATTGTTAATAGACTTGCTTCTCAGTCTTCCAACTCAGAGTGTGGATTGTGAACAAGGTTTTTCTGTCATGAAAAGGGTAAAAGGTAATTGGCAAAGCAAACTGCATGTTTTCGTTACAACAGACTTAATACAAATAACACTATCATCTGCACGTAGCGAAGATTTTGAATCAAATGAAGTCATTAACGTGTGGTTAAGTGCAAAACAGAGAAAACCATACCAGAAACTATATAAAAGTCGAAAACAGTCACTTCTTTTGCCAGAAGATTCGCTTGTCTCATAGAGTGATAATTGTACAGACCATAGCTGTACAACAGATGATGATTAAAAGAATTGCATAATCCTCTCTATTCCTGTTTTCACTCCTTAATGTGCAAGTGAATATGGCAATTTTACAAATAAATATTTACTATATCATTGTAATGACCATCACCGAAATTTCTCATTTTGTACAATAAATAACTTAGGGCAACGAACTTAATTTGGGGGCAACCAAAATATTTCCACAAAAATTCATAAGTTTCAATTGAATTGAAAATTCACAAGTTTCCCTTGCCATCAGCCAATAACGTTACCATCATTAGCGACTGGAAATCGATTAAGATTTGGTCTGGAAACGTCAAGCAAGTTTATAACAGAATTGTATTAACTCGATCACTTTTAAAGAATTGCTTTTCATTTTCAAACTTGTTTCATGATTATGTTACTTCTTAGATTGTGTTTAATTATAATGTATCCTAACGTACGTTTATTCATTCCTTAAAATGGTATTACAAGAGTGTAGTCACTTGCATAGATTCTCTTTAATTCATTTGTTGTATGTGTGTGAGGGGTCCTTAAATTTTATTTAAAGAAATGCATACAAATCTTGATTCAGTGTATTTAAAAAATTATAAAATAACAAATGTATTTTAATTTTGGAAAATTATTTTGGATTTTATTCTCTATTTAGTATTAAGCATTATTAGCAGCTTTCAATAGATATTTAACTCAGTATTGTTTTTGGTTTTTCTTTCTGTCTGTTCACAACAAAAAAGGTAAGATAGAGGTCTTCCGTAAATGCAATAATGATGGCTATTGTTAATGTTGAAAACCTACCGAGTTACTTGAGAATTAGAGAGTTGCGGATCAAAGAGCTGCAAATTAATGTTAATTGAAACCTGCTAAATTTAAATATCGACCAATGCATTAATCCTCAAAAATTGTTAAGATTTTTAAAATTGAAATGCTGACAAGTATGCTATTGACAGAATGATGATATTCAATAATAAGTCAGGTTTAGTCAAGTCCTGTAATAAAGACTGTAGCTTTGAAATTTGTGACTATAAAAATTGTTCTGTTGTACAGGTTTTTAAAGCATTGTATATTTCTTTCTTTGGAGGAGAATGGACTAAGCCTGCAGACCAGGCGAGTGCTTTTGTGTCAACAGTGGCAGCGATTGAATAGAATTTGATCACCCCATTTGGTATTTCTAATATAATGAACGGTAACTCAACTTTACCAAATCATAATTCATGGTCCAACTTCCAAAATGAAAAGGTCTTAAATGGTACTATTACCAATTTCATAGGCTGGGTGCAAGTTTCTTGATCAGTTTTCATAAATCTAAGGTAAAGTCAAAAGCGTTATGACCGAATATAATAACTCAATGGCACACAGATAGATAGGAACCCAGAACTGTTCCTGAATGATGCTGAGGGCACTGAAGTTCGCGTCTAGATGGTTACCATTGTGATAAATAGACTTGCTATAATTATTAAGAAGTGGAATATATATTTATATACATTGGATAAAAATAATAAAAAAATTTAATTTCTTCTATTCTTGTGCTTTGTTTCCGTTTGTTTCTTGTGCCTAAACTGTAAAGTATTCTGATTTAATTGTGAGAATAAAACTGTACAGCATATTGAATTAGGTAAGGTCTTTTTAAAAAAAACAACAAGAAAACATGTAATTTCAATGTTTTACATAAAAAGGTTAAACACTGGTAAAATAGCAATGAAAAAGATCACTCAAGCTTTCGGACGCATCAGCAGCAGTCCTTCATCAGGAGTAATGACGATGTTATGTTTCTGTCTCTTTTTTATACTTGAAATTTCTGGAAAACCCTTCATCAGAGTAGTCCCGCAGAATGGGAAAACCCAATGAGAACCAATGGGAGGCCTCCAATAGAATCATGGAAGAACCCCAATAGGGACCAATGAGAAACCCACACTGCGGGTTACCTAATTTGGGGATGTCTCATACATTTCAGAGTAAGAGTTGTTTATAAGTTTCTGGAAGTGGTTGTGATGTATTAATGGCTTTCCCGTGTAGTTTGTAAGTTTCCCAAGATTCTAAGAAGAGTCTACTATTCTTGTTTGTGATGTGACGGTGTAGTATTTTTGTTGAGTCCCAGTCGGGTTCGTGTCCGTGTTGTAAAGCGTGTTCTGCCAGACGTGAGGCTATGTCTCCTTTCGCGAGTGCTTGTTTGTGTTCTTTTTTTCTTGTTTTGATCATTCTTTTTGTTTGTCCTATGTAATGTTTGTTGCAGTCTTTGCATGGTATTTGGTATATTGCGCCTGTGAGATCTTCAATGTTTTGTTAAATTTTTGCATAAGGCAACTTCTTTAACGACTAAATTTTTGTTGGAAGACAACTATTTTTGTGACTAAATTTTTTGCTTGAGGCAACTATTTATAAGTGTTTAGGCTACTAAAGCAACTATTTTCGATATAAATTTGAGGCCACCCTGTGTATGATTTCATTGTTTAATACGTTTCTGTACTATAACGAAAACCAGTATCCAAAAAAACACTCATTTTGGTTAGTTACGAATCCCTGGTCATAGTTCCAATGACAGCCTAGAAAAGGGATCGGGGATTCCGGGCCCCTTCCCCTATATGCCCTTGATGGCTTATTCGGTGCATTTCAAGTTCCTAATTTGGTGAAATACAACGTTTCGGCAATTCTCACAGCACCCCTAAGGAAACATTCAGAAGCATTAAAAGTATACATTGGGAATTCACAGTGTATCATTTTGGATGGTGCAATTCAAATTTCTAAGATCTAATTCAACCACCATGTCCAGTTTCAACTGAGAAGGGGATGCGCTCCCCTAAGTTGGTGACATAGGAACTGAAAATTTGCGGTGAAAGGAAAAGGGTACTCAAAAAAAAGGTACCGTTTTGCATTTGGATGTTGGCAAGGGGAGTCGTTTCCTGGAATCCAGTAATGTACAGAGGGATCACACAGGGTACTATCTTCCCATTTTAAGGGTACAAAGGGCAGCAATTTATTTTAGAGGCATGTAGGGCAGGATTTTTGCTTTCGAGGGCCGGCAAGGTGCAGCGCCCTTCGAGAAACGCCTAGGATGAACACTACTTAAAACCCTGTGGTGATGCAATAATAATGTGTCCAACTAGTGTTCTATTAATCTAGGTTTGGTTTCCACTAGTGTCGTTGAGGGGTGGGGGAGAAATGTATGTTCATTACCTTATAGTGTCGTAATAGTAACACATTTATCTATCAAGCTGTTATTACCCTGGATTTAACTCTCAGTGATATCGTAGAGTGTATGCTGTTTTTTGGCCCACCATTGTCAGTGGTTTGGTTTCTCTCGGTAGCAGAGCTTGTGGATTCTTCTGAGAACTGTGTCTTGATGCAACGTGACTGTTGCTGTCTTTAAGTCATAAAAACACAATAAAAAGAAAATGCATTTAATACTCCGATAATAAAATGCAGTCAAATAATAAGTATGTAAGTAGCCGGAACCCAATGTTTTTAATAAATGAAATTCTTCATGTGTTGAATGTTTCAATAAGCATCAAATATTACAAATTTTAATAAAAAAACAGTGTATTAAAATCATGTGTAGTTAATGAAACTGATAACGAAATTGATTACATGTAACGAAACTGATAATGAAATTGATTTCATGAAATGATGTATTGAATGCTGACTTACTTTATGGCAATAACGACAATTTGTTCTTCTGACTTCTGAGAATAGTTTTTATAAACTTCTAAGAATAGTTTTGATAATTAATGCTGCATGTATGTTTTAGTAATTAATTTTTATATTTGATTACTTTGTTTTCCAACTGTAGCTAAAACTTTACAGTAATCTTTCTCAATAATATCAGTTCAGTTAACTACTATTTCTGTTTAACGATTGAATTCTGCGATCCTGTTAAATGCTCTGTAGAATTACTCACATTCTGATTAATGTTGTTTTCATTTAGCGATGTTTCTTACTTCCTTAAAGGTCATTAATTGAAGAGATTACTGTATCTGTAACTAAGTACTTTATCCCTGCGCATAGCCAACATGCTTGATAGAAAGGTTTTATATACTAATGCCCAAAAAATATGAAACAATATGCTACGAATATAAAAACTGGATGTGATCAACTTAAACTCTAAAATCTTGTGTTCCTTGGATTATCCAAATTGTTGGCTAAAACAAGAGAAAGGTGTATCTAAAATTCTCATTCTTGGAATGCTGATTTTTTTTTTTTTTTCAGGGTGCTTTGCTTGTGGAATGGAGAATGGATTCCGTGTTTATAATTGTGATCCTTTGAAGGAAAAAGAAAAGCAAGGTGAAAATGTGGAGGAATTAAGTAAATTCTGTTGACATTATGATTAACTTTATTAGATTATTAGTAGTTGGGAAATCTTAGTTTTATTGCGAAATGTATTCTGTACTTCCACAAGAATGTAACTCTTGGACTTAATTTAAACCGGTGATAATGTACAAAGTATATGTTTTTTGGAGACCTGGTCTCTGGTTTACTAGGCATTTCGCAGCCATAAAGCGGTTTTCAATGGAAAGATCTTAAATTTTTATTTCTTCGGTAATAGATGTGACCAGGGCCTTTCAGAGAAAATTCGAGGCCCAGGGCAAGTCATATTTTAGAGATCCTTCAAAGCTGACATACATACACTTGTAACATAAATTGAGTTACCAAGTTGAAGCCCCTAATATTGTGAGGCTGGGGGCAGCAGCTCCTCTTCCCCCCCCCTTTGATTGGCCCTGGATGTGACTAAATTGTTCTTTGATTTAAGGGTTAGCTTCCTGATTGGTCATTGCCATGCCACTATTAGTAAAAGAAAATACAAAAATAAATAAAAAAATGGCTCCAAGTTGCAATGAAGCAGTTATGCTTAAACTTCTGTTCTGTGAGGCATTTCTGATCAAGAGAGTGCTTATCCAAATTCAATTCATTAGCACACTCAGTATGTTCATAAAGTGGGGGTGGGGGTTCACAGTGTTATGAAGGAAGGTGGCAGAGCTAAAGTGCCATATATTCTTATGTATATATAAAATTACATTGTAATGGTGAGGTTACGACCCCCTACACCCGCACAGCAGTGATCCAATGCCAGAATCAAAGCTATACAACTATCTCTGCATACTGCTTCGCTCTCTCGGTAACTTAATTTTAAAATCGCAATACCTGAACCTAAATTCAGATTGCTCATAAGATTTAAAAAAAAAAAAATTCCTTCTAAATTTTACATCTGTGCTTTCCATTATTATAAAACGGGTTTTGTTATGAGAACTCGCCAACTGCACCTTCTTTCCAGCTGTCCTTGGGTTCTCGGTGTAGTGTTTCCAATTTTGCAGTAGCTTTGGAGTGTTCAGTGATCTGTGTGGTTTTCTGATGCCTATTTAAAACCAAGTGGTACCTACATCTTATACGGCTCCTTTCCTGTTCTTCCAACAATGCATATTAACTTGTTAGACATT
The DNA here is from genome assembly GCA_006491805.2 of Dysdera silvatica. Taxonomy (NCBI): domain Eukaryota; kingdom Metazoa; phylum Arthropoda; class Arachnida; order Araneae; family Dysderidae; genus Dysdera; species Dysdera silvatica. The sequence goes on along the minus strand of QLNU02015359.1, from coordinate 49,181,830 downwards.
TTTATCGATGCTGTGGCTATACATGAAACATGATGGTGTCAATTTTTGCAAAAAATACTTCTAAAATTCTATGAGTATCTATATGTAACTTAAAAGCACTGAACGGTTAGATCCATATTATTGGTATACATACCATACGGTCCATATTATTAGTGTACCATGAGGTGTGTGTGGGGGGGGGGTGTTACAGAGCCCACGATGGAGAAGCAAAGTCAATACTTATTGCATGTCGTAAAAGACTAATCAGAGCCATTTTGTTTCCATCCTCCTCAAAACGTTTATTATCAAAAAATTATTAAACCTTTTATTATTATAATCTATTGTAATAAAAACTTATTTTTTTGCAGTTAAGTAGTTCGAAGCCATTCTTTAGTTATTTTTACTCTAAAATATTTGTTTTAAATTTAAAATAAAATGAATAAAAGTTTTGGTGTGAAAATTTAGGAATCAACGCATTCATTAAAACTTTCACCCTCCTAGGGGCATGTGTTAGTATTAAATAAATTTGTCAAAATTTTTACCAGTTGCTTACTAACTCAAAAGGGACAGAAATGGGAGTGAGACTTACAAAAATTAAACTTAATTTTTTGGGTATACGATAGGGACCACCCTTCTATACATATCCACAAAAGGACTCTAGCACCGCAGTAAATTTGTATAATTACAATTTACGGGATGTGCATAAACTCTATGAGCTCTGGATATGAAACAGGTTTGGATTTTCCAGAAAACTGCAAGTTCCAAGACAGCATGACCCTAACTATCCCCATGCCATAAAACAAACACAAACTTGAGAAGTTTAAATTATCATTTCAAACTGATTTTTGTAACTACTTTTTCAATAGTTTAATTTGATTTGCAGACTAGGCTATTTAGAAAGGCCTTCAAACATTCTGATATACATATAGCTGGAATTGTCAGTGCAACCCACCATTGCAAGATTAGTGAGCTGTAAAGAAAGAAAAAAAACATTCTCCCGAACATAAATCAAACTATCGATCACTGTATGGATCGGAGCGTCATACTGACTATGCTACTGGGGTACAGAAAGGTTTTTTTTTTTTAAAGAATCAGTAGTCCACCACTGCATGCTGGTAATGTATTCACCTAGTGTTCAGTTATCCCAGGTTTGGTTCCCAATGGTGCCCCCCCAAAAAATGCTTGTCAACTGACTGCTCACCGAAGTCTGTGAGTTCGTTCCCTAGGCCTTGGGAGGTTCTGATTCCTTGAAAAACTGCAGGTCCCAGTGTGGCATGACCCTTGTTGTCCTTGAGCCATAAAACCCACATGCAAACAAATCAGTGGTGTATAAAATCCAAGTGTCAAAATTTGAATTTGTTTCTTTTTATTATTGTATAAAAGACATGCATTTCTTTTAAAGATTTTCCTGATGGCGGTATTGGGTATGTGGAAATGCTTTTTAGATGCAATTATTTGGCTCTTGTTGGTGGGGGTAAAAGACCAAGATATCCACCAAATAAAGGTAGCTAGCTAGCACTTTGCTTTTTTATGCTCATAACAAATTTTATAGTTACCATGGGTATGTGATTGATGTTGTACTAAATATTCAAAACTAGCAAATGCAGAATTGTGCTGCCAGGATACTATATTTTTAAAGCATTTCTATATATATATATATATATACAGGGTGTCTCAGCACCAGGGTTACAAACATCTAGGAGGGGTAGGGTGCACCTAGACGAACAATATTTGTCATAGAACCTAGGGTCGCAAACCACTCACAGCGCTAGTTCTAAAACCGTCCAGCATGCACAAATATTTACAACCAGTGCGTGAAAAGCGCCAGATAAAACTCAGGTCAGCTGCTCAAGTGCATAGATGATTAGGACATCGCATTTTGCGCTTCTCATGCACTGGTTGTCACTATTTGTGCATGCTGGACGGTTTTAGAACTGGCGCTGTGAGTGGTTTGCGACCCTAGGTTCTATGACAAATATTGTTCGTCTAGGTGTACCCTACCCCTCCTAGATGTTTGCAACCCTGGTGCTGAGACACCCTGTATATGTATTATTACAATTAAGTTTGGCACTTCCGTATTATGACGGCCTCCAAGATGTATCGACAAGATAAAGGATAACTATCGCCAAAAGTCGCCAAAATCTTGTGACATTTTCGTATATTACCATCGTATTGCATTTTTGGAAAGATTATTTGCTAAGCTTCGTTTCATAAGATTTTCGAAATTGCATTGCTTTTTTTAAATAGTAATATAGTTCTATTATTATTAAGTATTATTCCACTATTTTATTATTCTACTATTATTATTTTGTATTATATTCTACTATTGTTTTGTTTTATATTCTATTATTTGTATATATTCTACTATTGTTTTGTTTGTTTATATTCTACTATTGTTTTGTTTTTGTTTATATATTCACTATTGTTTTGTTTGTTTTATATTCTACTATTGTTTTGTTTTATATTCTATTATTATTATTTACTATATATAATAGTATTCTACTATTGTTATATTTGGAGTATTATTCTACTATTTTTATTTTATTGATTTTGGCGAAATCTTCAAGTCACCAAATAACAACAGGGGCCACTATAATACGGAAGTACCATAAATTAAGCATTTTAAGAGTGAATTTTAAGCTTTTAGGATTGCGAAACATACATTGCTGTCTCAAAATCAGCTGAGATATTTTAATTTACACAAGTTTTTTTGCAGCTGGTGGAAAATTTTTGCATCTTTGTTAGTAGAGAATTCTAATGTTTTGCAGGAAATAGATGTTTTTAATAAAAGGCTTAATATTTTGGTTGTTCATTTTAACATTTGCTCTTGAAATTTGTGATTTGATAAAATTTGCTCTTGATAACTGAAATTAGATTTAAGATTGTGTCAATGTTAGTTAGAACTCTCATTTATTCATATGTTTGTATAAAAAATATTTACTTTCTTGCACTTGACTTGTAAGAGAATCCATTAACAAGCTTCAGCTTTATATTCTCTTCCAATTCTGACCCAAATCCTAAAATATAAAGTATTCTATAAAAGATTTATTTTAGGTTTTTCTCATATTGCTTATGACATGTACCTCACAAAGTGTATAAAAATTGGATTGAATAAAAATTTATTTGAATATTTTTAATGAAATCTATACACACACAGATGGGGAACGTGGGGCTTGTGTTTGAACCATAAATTCTCGAATTGCATTAATTTGGCCATGGGAAATTGTTTAGGACCATAGTAAGTAATGTAATCTTTTTCAATATGATTCAAGGCCGGAATGGCAAATTTTTCAAATTTTGTTACATGATCGACTAATGTGGATGCAAATAATAGCATCCCTACATTTCCAGAATGGCTCATTTTCGGACATTGTTTCACTGGACCAAAGTTGTTTCTTTTGTTCTCCTTCACCTATTACACATGCTTGACACTTCCCAGCAAATCCTAATTGCCTCCAGTATGGTAAAACAATCGTTTTCCATACCTTTGATGACTAAATGGCAACACTATTTAGAGCCAGGAAAGGGAATTTCCAATTTTTTTTTGTCTCTGTTGCATTATTAAACCCATCACTTAAATTATTATGTGTCAAAAACATTTTTTTGTTTTTGTAATTGCCTACGTAGCAATGATGTGGATGTAAATAATACTTTCACTGTACAGCCAAATCGGATCCTTTGCGGACCTGATTTCGCCAAATATGGCTTATTTGGCGTCCTTTACCACCCCTTTCAGTTTGTTCCATTAGTTTTGAATCACTCTGTATACAAAATTGCATCATAGTGAAAATATGATTTATGGTATGGAGGTTATAACACCTATCAACACCTCCATTTGTACACCAGCACTTAACCTCATACTTATGATGTGTTTATCGGTGTTTTCACTGAGGATTTTTTCTTTCAGTTATGATTTGGGATGATCTACAGAAGAAACAAGTTATTCAGCTAGATTTCACGTCTGATGTCAAAGCTGTCAAACTGCGGCGAGATCGGTACGTAGATTGGTTAACAGTCTAAATATTTTGTTGTCGTTACTTGTGTATCCTGATGGTGAAATCATGGGACTAATTTTGTACTTGTTGGATTTAATCTGCAATTGAAACCTATGGTGGTGTGGCATTAATGCGATGCACCTACCCAGCATAATCCCGATACCTGATGGTACCAAAAAATCTTAACGATTGATTGCTCACAGTAGTATATATAACGCTATAATATGACCCACAACTTATTCGCATGTGTTAAAAAACTTGGTTCTTCTAAACTAAAAGACCAGATTCCCAACTTTGATAACTGTGATATTTATAAAATAGATTGAAAGTTTGCTGTTATTTCTACATTGACCAAACACAAATAGCACTTTGTTTTAGGCTTGAGGAACACAAGACTTACATCTGAAAGCAGGAATTTCATAAATGGGCCAATGTAAAACTTCCATGGAAATGCGATCATAGATTCTGTTTTGGTTATCTGTTTTTAAAGTAATTGAAAAGTTCATTCACTTACAGATCGTAATTCTTTTGAGGCGTATCACATTTTCCAGACTACCAATGCATTAGCCACTGATCCATGTAAGAATATTTATTTTTCCGTCAGCTGTAAACATATTTTCACCAACCCCTCGTAAAATTTGATTTTGCTTCGATCTCCGCACAATAGCTGGAAACACGTGACTGTTACAATTCGAGAATTTCGGTGTATGATTGAATGAAATTTTTATAATTTTGAATTACGGTGTCCTGTAGATTTCTGACATGTTTTCTGATTTTTATTTCTTTTAGAATTGTTGTGGTATTAGAAACGATGATCAAAGTTTACACGTTCACACAAAAGCCTCAGCTCCTCCACATATTTGAAACGTGCTCAAATCCGAAAGGTAATTCCCTTTTAGTTACATAATCAAAGTGAGTGGAAGAAAGGACCCTACAAAGTTATTAGGGTCCTGCATATTGTTTTAAAACAATGGACCCTTGGTTATCAAGTTTCAAAGAAACATCTGATTAGTTATATAATCGAACCCACATAAGTACACACCACATAGCTGCATAAGTGCATAAAATATTAAGTTCCAGAAAAGGATATCTTTTAACCTTAGCGAAACACACTTATAAGTGCACATATTTTTTAATTCAAACTGACAGTTTTTATGGAATTTTGACCTTATAGCTCACGAAGACATGGAAATGTCCAAGAAACCACATTTGTGTTCCGATAAAAGTGTTTACACACTCATATCCCAAAAGTAGAACTCGCCAACCTGTATTGGAATTCCACATATTGCATAGAAAATTCGTGTCTAGAAAATTCGGACTGTACCTCTAGAAATGTAGTCAGCCCTCTGGAAAATATTTTTCTCAAAATAAAATATTGTAGAATTTTATTTTAAATTTTTTGTTTTGTACGAAATTGTACATGACAATGGAAATTGTTCTTTGACGTTAAAAATGTATTCAAAATAGCTTTCTACTGTAGATCTTGTGTATGTAATTTTTTTTACATAGGTTTGAGTCTTCATATACTTTATAATAAGGATTGGGGAAATTATAGAGCTGTACTAAAGTTTATAGGTTTCCAGTGCAAAATTTACGTTAAAAAATGTATTTAGTATTTTTAAATAATAAAATGCAATGAAACATTTGTGAATTTTAAGCCACCTTTTAGCTTTCTGAGCCCCCTGCAATGTTCACAGCCCCCCCATTACAAGCATCTAGCTACGGGCCTGTTTACAAAGCATTGTTGACCAGAAAACAACCTTGCTTCCTTGTAAGCATTTCTAAATGTATGTCCATAACGGGTTTACCTTATTTTTGTCGGAAAGTGACAACTTGCCAATTTAATGAATTTGATCAAAAGTTTGCGATTTAAATTTTTTTTAAATCAAATTTAAGTACTACTGCACTTCTTGTCTTGGGAATAAAGTAATGGTACTTTATAATTATTAAAATGAATGTTGTACGTAATTTAAATAGGATTATATATGTTAATAAAGGGCTATCGTATATATATTTGCACATGCCAAAAGTTTCTGAGGGATGGATTGCAGATTTACAACTCCACATACTCATATGTGCGCTATAAACCACTGAGCACTATAAACATTTAGTGAGAAAATGTATTCCACGTAGCATTTTAAAGAAGTTTGCTTTTCTGCGCAGACATTTTCTGTTGCTGTGTCAATGTGCATTTTTGTGGTTTCAACTGTACTTGGAATTGCCACAACCTAACCATTATGTCCCCTTTTCCATCAAACACAGCTGGTGTAGGTGCTTCAAGGCCTTGTGGAAATTTAGTTTTGACTAATGACTTAGTGTTTAAGATTGATAAAATGTCACAGTTTAGATTGATAAGACATTGTGTTCAAGGCTGATAAGGATGGGCATTAAGAAGTTGGGTAGTTTTAATACATTACCAATGAATGCTAAAGTTATTTAGAATGACAGTGTGACAATCCATACTAAGAACGGCCAAGAAATTTTAAAACGTTAGGTTACCAAACTTTTTTTATTAACTGTGATTTTTGTCTTAATTTCAGGTATGTGTGTGTTGTGCCCGAATAGCAACAATTCTCTTTTAGCTTTTCCCAGTCGCAAAACTGGTCATGTACATATTGTGGATTTAGCGAACACAGAAAAAGCACCAATCGACATACCCGCACACGAAGCCATGCTCGGCTGCATAGCTTTGAACTTAATAGGCACGAAAATAGCAACTGCCTCTGAAAAGGTAATTAGCATTCACCGGAGTTATTAAATTGTGCTTATTTACTTTTATAATAATTAAATCTGGTGCATATTTATTTTTATAGTCATTAAATCCAGTGTTCTCTGTGGTGGCACAGTGTGGTAATACTTTCGCATATTGTGCCCTTAATCCGCGTTCGACTCCCGACAGTGCGAAGAACGCTTACTCAGAGGTCTCATAAAGATTGCACTGCTAACTGTAGTCCGGGGTTTGGTTTCTGAAGTTTTAAGAGGTTCGGATTTCTCGGAAAACAGTAGGTCCCAGTGCAGCATGACCATTGTAGTCCTTGAGCCGTAAAACCACAAACATTCAATTGTTAAATCCAGTGCATACTTACTTTTATAGACATTAAATATTATGCTTGTTTTATAGTCATTAAATCCTATGTTTGTTTTTATAGTCAGTTGATTGTTTACTTATTTTTGTAGTCGGTTGAAAAATTGTTTATTTTTATAGTTAGCACATCCTGCTGACGCGTTCGCCTAGTGTGTTGTATCCCTGGTTTGGTTCTTAATGGTGAAAACAAAAGTGTTTACCAACTTAACTGCTCACTATAGTTTGGGTAGCAATACCCTTGCATCATCAAACTTACCAATTGTCAGAGCTTACTTACTTATTCTTATAGTCAGTAGGTCATGATTGCTTATAATTGGTGAATCATGTGTACTTGTTTTTATAGTCACTCAATCATGCTTGTTTTTATAGTCACTCAATCATGCTTGTTTTTATAGTCTTTACACTGTGTTTGTATGTTTTAAATACATCATGCACACCATAGACATACACAGAATATTCGTAAGTGTGTGCGGGGGAGGGGGTTATAGGTTCAATGTCGTCGTTACAGAGCTACAACTCACATATTCCTATGTTAAATATACAAAATTTCATTGCAATGGGGGGTTACAACCCCCATGTAAGACCGTAGCCAGGATTTAATTTCAAGGGGGGGTTCAAAAATTTTTACAACATGTATTGTTATAATCACAGCATGCAAGTTTCTAGCAGAGTCCATTAAAAATTTAGTTTCAGGCGAGACCAGTCCCTAAGATCCGCATGCCCCTGCATACGCCAATAATGCACATTGTTTTTATGGTCCATTAAATCGTACTTATTATTTCTATAGTCATTAGCTCATGCTTATCTATTTTTCTAGTTATTATATAAAGCTTATTTTTATAATTATTAGATCATTCTTATTTCCAGCCATTTAGATCCTGATTGTTTATATTTTTAAAAGTACAGTGACATCTGTTTATAATGATACATTGATGATAATTGATTGATAATGATACATTTATAATGATGATGAATTACACTTACACTACATTGAATTACACTTTACATCCGTCAGGATTGGAGGGAATTATCGTTATGGACAGATTTCAGTACATTAGATCATGCTTGTTTGTTCTTATGGTCATTAGATCACATGCTTTCTTATTTTTATTTTTCAATGCTTGTGGCATATTTTCAGGGCACGTTAATCAGGATATTTGACACAAATTCTGGGGTTCTCTTATGTGAGCTAAGAAGAGGTGCAAATCATGCCAACATTTATTGGTAAATCTTATTTATCACCATTTGGGCTAATTATCAATTTAAATATATGTGTATGCTGGCACCCAAAACTAAGCCATGTACAAAATGACATCAGTTTCATGCATGTTACGTTAATTCAGTGTATCTCATATGTTGTAATGCAAGCAGATGTAGCTAAATTTTTATTTTTTTTTTACAGGGGTAATTATGGTTATACTGTGCCATACAAGGGGTTTGGGCTTAACACACCCTTGTTTGAATCTTATTTAGCTGTAAAATCAAATTCCATATGAGAGAAGAAAAATTCTCAATCCAAACTCCCCTTTTTTTTCCAAGTCTTGTGCACTGGTTTGGTGCCATGCCCAAATTATTAACCTATTCAAAGGAGGTCGATGAAATCAATCGCTCTCTGGACTTTTTTGGATTGTTACTTTATTTGTGGACACCAGCGTGTACCAGTGCATTCACTCACTGACGTGTCAACTGCTAGATGACAATCTTGCCTCACAGAGGTGGAGTGGTCACAATTTCATCGGGCATGCAGGTATCCCGGGTCCGATTGCCAACTGTTGCCAAAAAAGAAAAAAAAAATTCTCACCGTAATCCAAGGATTGGTTACTTAGACCTTAAGAGGTTTGGCTTCCTCAAAAAACTGTAGATCGCAGTTGAGTATAACCTTTGCCGTCCTTGCACCATAAAGGTAAAACTGTGGCCCTATGGTGGCACAGTGTGGTAATGCATTCACCTAGTGCACAGTTAACTTGAGTTTGACTCCCAATGGTGCAAAGAATGCTTACTCAGAGATCTCATAAAGATCACACTGCTCACTGTAGTCTGGGGTTTGGTTCCCTAGGCCTTAAGAGGTTCAGATTCCTTGGAAAACAGTAGGTCACAGTGCAGCATCATTATTGTAGTCTTTGAGATGTAAAACCTCAAATAAACAAAGGTCAAACTGAATTCCCAGTTGAGTATAACCTTTACGGTTCTTGCGCCATGAAACTCACACAACCAGAAAATGATCTTGCCAATCGTATAAAAGTTTTTGAAATACTGGTCATATATGTATAATCCCATGGTTCAAATGTGTTGGCCTTCCTGTTGGTAAATGTTATGTTTGGTTGTATTATTTTTTATTTATTAATTTGTGCATTTAAATTATGCAGATTTGGTGCATCGACTGTAGTGACGTCACCAGTTGTTGTGTTTGACGTCATTGGTGGGTTTTTAAACGAAAACCGAAGTTTGTTCAGACAGATGATTTTTTTTGTTGTTGCTGATAATGAATTTACACAGGTGTATAAATGTTTATTTTTGTTATTTATAAGTTTACTTTCATGAAGAATCCATTGAATAAAATGTTTGAACTTCAGAAAGTGTTCTTTTTGTAAACTTTCTAAAAAATTAGTAAGCATCCAGAATTTTGCACATTGCAAAACTCCGCACAAGGATCGTACAATTTTACGATTCTAACAATTCCCCTTCCACACAAATTTAAAAATTGTTTTGCAGGTAGAAAGTTTTAAATGCTAAAAGTAAGCACCCTAAAAATCGTAGGCCTTGGCTAATTGGCTGACCTGCCCCTTCTGCTTTGATCTAGGTACTGTACTGATTGCACATTAACTAAACACACCTTCCTGCATCAATGGATCTATATAACCATAATCTTAATAAGATGTCTAAAAGTACATCCTGGTTCAAAGGTAAGGTTTAGCCATTTGACATAGGGCCATAGCAGACTCTGTAAGCAGGTTTGCAAAATAAAATTCCAACGCAACTTTTTACTTTTCCCGTAGCGAATACTACGAGGTTTTAGCTATAAGACCTCACCATATCCACCAGGAAAAGCTCACTAGTCGTCTATCAGTGACTCACTCACTAGGGAAAAGCTTAAGGATTTGTTTTGAAAAAATGCAGTAATTCCATCCAATTGAAGTAATATTTATTGAAATTTTAAATGTTCAGCTTAATTCAATAGCACACGCCAATAAATAAATTCATTCATTCAAATACATGGTTAAAGGAATTTAATACTCCTTTTTTTGGCAAAGCCTTTGTAGTATGTGTGCACACGTCAATGGTAAATTGAAGACTGGTTTGATTTTAGAATTTGTAAAACAATTACACGTACTGTTGCCGAATATAAAATGTGATATTATAATTATACGATATACGTTGCTAGACTGCGAAAAGCAAAATTATATACATTTGGAAAACATCATATAAAAGGAAACAATTTGGCATGTTACTAATTTTAGAAATCGTACTTATTAAATTTTTATTTCTTGCTATTTTTCTAAATGGCAACAGTCAAGGAAGCCTGTGAAGTGAACATATAGCCTTTCCATTGTGGTTACCCACAAGCTTGACGGTTCTGCTCAATGGCTTTCTAAGCTAAGCTCAGCTTAATAAGCTATTACGTAGAACGAATGCAGAAGCCAATAAAGTTAGCACTGTGCAACCATATTGTGGTTCGATAATCATGAAGCCTTGATGATTATATACACTGTTTGCAGACTCACTGGACTGGATTTGATTTCCAGTCAACTTGGCTATGCATGCATGTGTCGTTCAGAGGTCATGTTAATTCATAAATCCCATCCCAGATGACCCGCAGTGAAGTCTTGAGATGTGCCCATATACATACCATAAATAGCGATGGTCATGTATCCTATTCCATATGTACTAGTGAGATAATCGTGAGATGAAAAATGCGAGTGATTATCTTGAACATGAATAATTAATTCGTGGTACTGATTTATGGTTCATGCAGTGCATCCTGAACCCTTTAACTGCTTAACCCTCTGACTGCTTATCCCGTGATTTCCACGGGCAACATGAAAGTAACAAGATTTTCTTTTCAAGCGATTTTCCTGGGTATGAAATTTTTCCATGTTTCATCTCTCATCATCTTTGGTTACAAAAATGTGCTACATATTTTAACTCGCATGTAGATTTGAAATATTGAATAAAAAGAAATATGCAATTTTTGAAGCGATTGTTATAAAATGAAAAAAAAGTAAGCAGACAGAGGGTTAAGGACTGCAAAACTTGTGACTTATTTTGAAAAGCTTTTTTTTTTTTTTACTTTGTGTTAATTTGAGGCAATTACAAAGTTAATTACATATGAAAATTCATGGTATTAATTTTCTGGAAAGTGTCGGACATGGGTGACCCAACATTATGCATGAAGCTGTTTAGAAAAAATATATATGCTTTGGTGATTATGGGGCACTTGTGTCCAGTTGTCCTCAACAGATTAATAACTGTAAGTGATTTTTTGTGTTTAGAATTTGTTTCTTTTATTATTCCAGCATCAATTTCAATTTTGATTCCACTTTATTATGTGTGTCGAGCGACCATGGGACAATACATATATTTGCCGTTGAAGATTCAGCAAAGAAAAATAAACAGTCCAGGTATGTAGGATTTGTTATCCTTCTCTTCACTTATAATAATCCGTTTTTTAAAATGATGTAAATGGAATAGTAAGCATCATTGGCATAACTAACCTTCAAGTCTAATGAGGGTCTGAGCCACCCCTACTTATGCCAACGGTGGATATTGAAACTTTGAAACTGATTAAAATGTCACGTACATACTAGTATCATTTATGTCCATCTACATAGATAGTTTTATAAATTTTTTTAAACATTTTCTTTGTACCCCCTATAATAAAAAAATCGACGCACCAAGAAGGGGTTGTCCGATTGCGATAAAAATTGGTGGATATGAAGAACATACATAGAAAAAGAAACGATTAAAATTTCAGAACAATTGAATGATTTATTGCAGAGTTTGACCGTTACAAAGGGAGGAAGTCAATAAGGCGTTGGTCCACCTCTGGCCTGGATGCAAGCTGTCACCCGGCGTGGCATAGACTGATAAAGATCCCGGATGGTGTCCTGCGGAATTTCTTGCCAAATTGTCTCCAACTGTCGGGCTAAATCGTCAACATTCCGGGATGGTTGCAATCGCCTTCCCATAGCGTCCCAAATGTGCTCTATGGGAGAGAGAGATCAGGAGACCTAGCTGGCGAAGAAAGTTTTGGGCAAGCTTGAAGAAAATTCATAGCAACACGTGCCGTGTGTGGCCGGGCATTGTCTTGTTGAAACGTAAGTCCAGGGTGTCGCAAAAGGAACGGTAACACAACCGGTCGTAGAATGTCGTCTACGTACCGCTGTGCTGTAAGTGTGCCAGAAATGACCACCAAAGGGGTCCGGCTATCAAAGGAGATGGCACCCCAGACCATAACGCCCTGTTGTGGGCATGTGTGGCGTGCGATAGTAAGGGCAGGATCCCCACGCTGCCCTGGACGTCTCCAGACACGTCTGCGGTTGTCGTCAGGACACAGTTGGAAACGGGACTCGTCACTAAAGACTATACGTCCCCAGTCAGCGCAGTTCCAAGTTGATCGAGCCCGGCACCACTGTAATCGGACTTGAAGGCGTAAAGGCGTGAGAAGTAAGTGGCGTAACGGTCAGCGCGAGCGTAAGTTCCGCTCTCTCAGTCGTCTACAGAGGGTCATGTTGGACACATGTGTGCGGGCCACACGTTGGATAGTTGATAACGACGAATCCGGTGCTCTGACAATCGCTCTGTCTTCCCGTTCTGTTGTGGCCCTAGGTCGACCGCTGCCGTCCCGACGCTGACATCTGCCGTTGTTGACCCACTCTTGCCAGCACCGTCCAATCGCCGCATCGCTTCGACCCACATGTCCAGCGATTCTTCGATTCGTCCAACCAGCCTCTTTCAATCCGATAGCACGACCTCTTTCAAACTCTGACATATGCTCGTAATGAGCACGAATCTTTCGGCGAGGCATTGTTACAGTCGACGTAAGATATCCGCAGTCAAAATGCAACAGAAATTTTGACCACATATTGAGAATCGCTCCTTATATACACCTGCTGAATGCGCAGTTCCGATGCGCTGGAGTTCCCGCTATTCATTCATTGGACACCAAATTTTAATCATTTGCATGTTCGGTCAAAATGTCTTTGCATACGAAATTTCATTACAATCGGACAACTCCTTCTTGGTGAGTGGATTTTTTTGTTATAGAATGTAAATGAAATTTTAATCTTCTTCGGAGTTGCTTTTAAATTTCACTTATTGTAAATTTCAACAGAAACAAGACTCCAAAATAGATCTGTCATCCATCAAATTGTTTCGTACTTGATTTGTAAAGAAAATCATGTAAGAACCATCTCTACTGATTTATTATGGGCATGCTATGGGTAAAACTATCGTTTCTAGAGCTGGTAAAGGATTATTTGATGAATGTATTCTTGGAATTTGTCATTGGTCATTTACCAAATGAGGATCATTATTTTCATTTATTCAATTACCGAAAGGAAATGTGTCAGTGATTATTCTTTCAATGAGTTATCACCCACTTTTTAAGGGATCATCTTTCTCGTCCGCTTCAAGGAATGATCTTTCTCGTCCGCTTCAAGGAATGATCTTTCTCGTCCGCTTCAAGGAATGATCTTTCTCATCCCCTTCAAGGAATGATCTTTCTCATCCCCTTCCAAGAATGATCTTTCTCATACTCTTCCAAGTATGATCTTCTCATCCCTTTCCAAGAATAATCATTCTCAGCTGTTTTAAGAAATTACCATTCTTGTCTGCTTCAAGGAATGACCATTTTCATCCACTTCCAAGAATGATCATTCTTGTCTGATTTAAGATATGATCATTCTCACCTGTTTTAAGAAATGACCATTCTCGTCTGCTTTAAGGAATGATCATTCTTGTGTACTTTAAGGAATGGTCATCCTTTTCTGCTTTAAGGAAAGATCATCCTTTTCTGCTTTAAGGAAAGATCATCCTTTTCTGCTTTAAGGAATTATTATCTTCTGCTTTAGGAAATGATCATTCTTATCTGCTTTAAGGGATGGTCATTATCATCCAGTTTAAGAAATGATCATTTTCATCCACTTTGAGGAATGGCCATTCTCATTCAGTGCTCATCTCCAATCAAATCTTCATTCAATATTTATTTATTTTTTAATTATTAAACGCAAATGCCAACTATATTATGGTTCTGTGGGATATACTAATGATATTTTGCTCAACGTTGCCATCAGATCATCAAGGGCACATTATATCAGTGATCTACATATCCTTCCCAAGACAGTACAGTGGATGCCTCATGCTTCCTGTAAATGTTTTCGGTAGAACTATGCTTGTGTTTAATGTTTTATTTTTGTTCACTTGTGTTTTGTAACTTATTGTACATTGTTTTAAATTGATTTTAGTTTATTTTGCAGTAGTGTACAGGGATTGTTAATTAGGCTTTATATTGTTAGTCAATTTAAATGATCATTACTTCCAGCCTTGCCTCAGCAACATTTTTGCCTAAGTACTTCAGTTCCAAATGGAGTTTTTCTCGCTTTCAAGTGCCTGGAGGAGCTCATTGTATCTGTGCATTCGGTACAGAACCCAATTCTGTTATCGGTAAGATGAGATTTTCTTTCTGATATCATAATGTACCATTCTTTCTAATGTTTAGAAATTGATCTTAATACAATATGATTAAACTTTACATATACACATTCATCGTGTGTTTTATTTGTCGATGGTAATGCATGTGATATTCAAGCTGTAATACTTGTGTTTTATAGAACTTCGTGACACACTTTATAAATTCTAATGCACGTCTTGTTTGCAGTACAGAAGTAACGTGTTCTGTTAATCTGGATTCTTCATTATAGTATATGGGCAAAAAAACCTCCTAGTTGAGCCAAAAACTTGAATGCAATTTATTTATTTTTTTTAAATTTCTTTCCTCTCATTTGGATACTATTCCGATTCGAATACATGTAGTTTATTTAAATTCTAATATCATTATTTTAATGATAGATTTTAAAGCATGCATTTTAAGAATGAAAAGGTGATTTTTTTTTTTTCAGCAATCTGTGCCGATGGCAGCTATTACAAATTTTTATATGATGCAAAAGGTGATTGCGCTCGAGAGATCTATGCCCAGTTTTTGGAAATGACCGATGATTCTCCCGTTACATAGTTCACTGTTTGTATACATAGAATTTTATGCTGCGTTACATTTTCAAACCATTTAAATAAAGATGTAAATTTGAGCCTGTTTATAATGTGATTTTATGTAAACTGCAGAGCAGTTGAACATATATCTATAAGTGATGTTTTTCATCTGGATTTAACACCTTTGATATTATTATTACTACGTGTAGATGATATTTCTCCGGAACCAATTAAACCCTGTGCTGTGCAATTAAACCCTGTGCTGTGCTTTTCCCTTCATGATTGCTTTTGCCATATGGTTAATAAAAGTTTCGTACAAAGATGTTCTTGAAATACAGAAAATGACGACCACTTGAAAATTCAAGTGTTTCTCGCTAGTAAGTGTTGTATGAATGAATGTATTTGAGATGTTTGTTTTGCTCAGCTCTTAGTAAAAGAGCCTAAAACCGTTATTGATGATTACGTTTACCATAAAAGCAATAAGAAATAGTTTCAAATAATTATTTTACCTTGAAAAACTCTAAATAAGTATAATTACCTATACTATGAAAGGGATAAGAAATAGCCCAAATTACTTACTGGGTATAATTATTTTTACCGTGAAAGCTTTATGACAAATAACTTGAAACATTGGACTATGAGTTTTGTCATGAGAGTTCTGGATGTGTGAAATGACTTAAAGCACATGTTGGTTATAATTACTTCTACTTAGAATGGTTTTTGATCGTAATTACTTATATTATAAAAACTTTGTGTTCTGGACAGGAAATACAACATGTGAAATGTAATGAGTCGTGATCAAACAGTAAAACCTTCCATTAGCGACCACTCACCACGCGGAAAAATTTGTCTGTAAAAAAGGGGTGATTGTAAAAGAGAAGTATTATTGTGAAGGAATATCTGTTTGTCCGCAGAAACGGGGTGTCCGTTAACAAAGGTGTTACTGTATATGCTCACTTAAAGTTTATGCGACCACAAAAGTAACTTTGTATTTCCATAGTATCTTTGATATATTGCAACTGTAACTTCTTAAATTTTCATGCTGTACAGCGATGTGGAAGATAACATCTTTGTCTATCATGCAGAGGATTCCATGTTTGAACCTCCTGGTATGATGTGTTTATGGGATTTTTCTACTTTCCAAGGTATCAGGTCAATTTTTCAGATGACAGCAGTAGTCTGGACTTCTAGGAAAACTGTAGGTCCTGGCATAGCATTGGCTTCACAGGCACCGTTAGTTGGGGGGACATAGGGGACACGTCCCCCAATGTTGGCATTAGGGTTCCATATTTTCCCCTCAATTTCAAACAAAATGTCCTTTAAAGATATATTACCCCAATATTTTCATGCCGTCGGCGCCAATGTTTGGCTTACTGTTCTTACACCGTAAAATGAATATTAAATTTCTATATTTTCTTTCACACAAATGAGATGTAACGTATCTGTTTTTCTATTGTGCCAAATAAACAGTATCTGAAGAATTTGACTACCTTCCTGTTACGGTCAAAGCAACATTTTAAAAACTTCCTATTCAATTTTATCAAAAACTTGTGACAAAATTCGTTTTTTTTTTCTAATTTTAATTATGAAAGGTGTGTCCTCTCATAGGTTATTGCTGCTCTTGGATTTTTTCTTCAAGACATGTTTGAGAAAAATGTGGAAATTACTTTAACAGAATCGTTAATAATGTACATGTTCACGTTTTTAATATCTTTAATTTTCACAGGTCCTGATAGTACATAGAAGGTATTATTTCCTTTGTATAATTATCCATGTCCTGTAGAATTCCTATCATCATGATCCTCTATCTGGAAGGTCATGACCTATTGACATAACGATCTATTCATCTTTCATAACATTATCGGGAGTAGTGAACATATTATTCCTATATTAAATATTTGTAATAAACGAATGCAATGCAATTACAATAATTATCAGTTTCCTTCTTCATGAAAGATTTTTCAATCCTGCAATAGTTTGTTTGTTTTTTTGGTTTTACGGCTCAAAGACATGCTGCGCCGGGACCTACAGTTTTCCGAGGAATCCGAACCTCTTAAGGCCTGGGGAACCAAACCCCGGACTACAGTGAGCAGTGCGATCTTTTATGAGATCTCTGAGTAAGCGTTCTTTTTGCACTGCTGGGAGTCGAACCCGGATTAGCCGCGCAATAGGAGAACGCGTTACCACACTGCGCCACCGCAGCCCCCCCCTGCTGCAATGGTAACGTGTTCTCCAAGTATGCTGTTAATTTGGGATTGACTCCCAGAGAGAGAAAAAAAATAGCAATGTCCACCAACTGACTGCTTACAGTTGGGGATGTGACTGAATATTTGGTTAGCTTTGAGGCCGAATACGGAATATTCGGTAACCAAATACCAATTTCCTTTCAAATTCACCATGAATTCAAACAAAAACGTATTTGTCATATTTAAAAGTGAGAATAAAATTGAATTCAATTTTCTTGTTTTAATTTTATACAGCTGAATATTCGACTAATTTAAAAAAAAAATGGTTTTAATTTTATTCTGAATTAAAAGCATGACAAATGTGTTTTATATATATTTACTGTGAATTTTGAAGTAAGTTGTTATTTGGCATTCATATTCAAAGTTGGCCGAATATTCGGTCGCATCACTACTTACTACAGCGAGAGTTGATTCCCTAGTCCTCATGAGGTTTGGTTCCTCGAAGAAAAATGCCGGTTCACTACTCTACATTGTAATAATGGTAACACCTTCATTTGTTGTGACATTAACCAGGTTTGACTCCCAGTGGTGATGTAGAATGTTTGCTCTTTTTCTGCACACTGTAGTCTGGGGTGTGGTCCCCTTTACGGGCAAGGTTCAGGCTTCTTGGAAAACTGTAGGTCCTGGTGAAGCATGGCCTTTTGTTGACCTCACCCCATAAAAGGACAAAACCAATCTTAACATTATCCGGCACAATACACATGTTATTCTTATATTAAATATTTATAAGAAATGAATGCATAATGCAATTACAGTAATCATCCATTTCTTCTCAAAGATTCTTTCGTAGTTTTCACGTCAGGTTACTATACACTCAGTTTTTCTGTTATGTGAATCTATCTGTTCCATTTATCCGAAATTCCTATTCTGAGTTATCTTATTGTTATTCTTATTATCTGAGATTATATTAAATTTCTATTCTGAGTTCCAGTTATGCAAAATTCCGATTATCTGGGGACCTGTTCTTCGGATTTCTAATTAACCGGGACTTGGGCCTGGCTCTGTGAGTTTCTTATTATATGGGTCTGCCTCGCTGATGTTAAGCTGGTTGATTGGAATCCTACTGTATTGAACATATACAGATAACCCTGTGCATCTGTATATGCCATTGATTTAATTGTAAATATGCTACAACAGCGGTTCTTTAACTTTCCTGGACCGACCCCCTCTTAGAGATAACTCTGCCCCGTGAACCTTGAAGTATCAAACCTCTATGAACCTCAGTAGTCCACGGACCACAGTTGAAGAACCGCTGTGCTAGAAGATTCATTCGTCGAATTTAATTTTATGTTTTTTTCCGAGAAATGTCAATGCTCGAAGAAACGTTGTTTGTGAAATCATTTTGTTTCTGTTAGTAGTCATCTCCAGTTTTAGATCAAATGATTTTCGTGAGTGATTTGTGTTTTACTATAATTTCGTTTCTATTGTATGTATTTTAAAAGACTTGTAATTCTCTGCCATTTTTGTATTTGCGAATGTAAACTTTTAATAAGAAAAAATGATTTTAAATTTATCTCCGCTAATTTCAAATTCATTGCAGATTAATTCTAATCATGAGTTAGTCAAGGGTAATTCTAGAACAGCA